>JALBCR010000945.1:0-176857 GCA_030710515.1 Abscondita cerata
CTGTTATGCTTCGTTCAGTTACATGCTCTTAGTTGAAGCTATTAGAGTACCACCACCACTCAGTTTAGAACTTAAGACCGGCCGGTTTTTTTACATATCCGACTGAAGCAGATTGAAAACATCGAATTGACTAAATCGAGATATTTGATAGATTACATTTGGGGGAGGACGACAGAAGATTTCATCATTAAATGTATTCCGACTCAGGTAATTGATAAACTGATGAGAAAAGCTTGCAAACATGTTGCAACCTCAAGACGATCGTAAACCGGCAAAGTGTTATAGTCGGTAACAGTTTTTGTTTCTTTAAATCTCTTATGGGCTATTTTATTAGTAGTAATGAGACTTTAAGATTGCGTGAATACCACTTTGGGAAATTAGATGGCTCTACCTTTACCTTAGGAACAAACCTCTGAAGGGCTTGGTCTAAGATATTATAGAAAGCCTCCACGGCAAGATCAAGATCTTTGGGATTTAAGACTATATCCCACTGAATGGACTCAAAAAACAAACCCATGGACCTGAAATCTGAACGTTTGAAATTATAATTATATACTTCTTCTAATTTACAGCCCTTATTTACATCTATAGTAAGAGAGCAATTAATCAATAATGGTGGATGTCCACCAACAATATCTATAGGTGTTACTAGTGGGTCATCGGATGGACCACAATTTACTTCCGTGAGCGATATAAAGCAAAGGTCCAACATGGTTCCTCTAGTGTTCTTAACAGTATTAACCTGACGAAGTCCTAAGCTGTCCAAAGCATTGACAAATGAAAAGATTTATTGTCCAACTCATTCACATGATCAGCAGTGCCACAGAGATTCCAAGCGATTTCAGAGAGATTAAAATCTCCTAATACAATAAACTGATGATCTGGGTTTGTTAGCACTAGTCTATCTATCTCACCACAAAACCGATCATACATGTGTAAGGTGACCTTGGGGGGTCAATAGCAAGAGCAAATTCAAAACTTTAGTCTTTTGAACAGAACATTTTGCCACTACCATTTCCAGAGAATTACAATTTATTAAAACAAGAGAAGTTACAGGTATTAGAGTACCGCCACCACTCAATTTAGAACTAGAACTAATATTTCTATGTGTAATATGTTGTGCGTGACAGTAGACACATATACATGGGACCTACAGTTTAACGCCGATTCCGAACGGCTTTGTTGAGAGGTTTACTAGGCAAGTATACTCTCGCTGGTTTGCCATTGCCTTGCGAGAGAGTACGGCCGAAAAATTCGATGTTTGCACCGGGAATTGAACCCGAGGTGCCTGTTTAACAGCTAACGCATTTAACTGCAGAGCTACGACCGCACTTTTCTATTATGTACATTATTTGAATTTTCAAATAAGACATTTGTGATGTAGAAGATTAAAATGTAGTGATAATTTAATTCGAAAATAAAATTATGTACTTAATAGAATTTAATTTAAGAATTAAACTAAGAAAAATGCCAACAGTTAACTGTAACGACTTGTGTGTGTTAAAGTGCAAAGCGCTATCTAAGCGATAACTTTAATGCTTAAAACATACGTGTGATTAAAGCTAAGATTAACTTGTACAGAAGCACACACGCAACGAAATGACATTTTCTTAGTTTATACTATACACGTGTCTCTGTTATACACGAGATGTCGTAAGACACACATTTACTTAAGAATTAAACTTATGTACATAAAAAAAATTATTTTATTATAATTTTAAAATTATGAAATTAATGATGTTTCAAATAATTTTATTTAAGGAATTAATCATACCATAATCAACATCTAAAGTTTAAAAGAAAACTGCAACTGTGTATATTAAAATATAATCAAAATTACGGTTTTTTAGCTGAAATTTAGGTATTCTATATTTCCATAGTTGTGCATTGGGTTTCAAGCTAAAATTGTCGTAGTTACACTATATTTGTTGTCCATGCAGTTAGCTTCTTCACAATGTTGGATCTCTTTGTACATCTCACATATATGTTCAAGTTTAAGTTCTGATATTCCTATTTCTATTCCTATGTGGTTCTTTCGTGCGAAAGTGTATTTAACTTTTTGTGTCTCTATTTTCATGAACATGTTCTCCAACCACTGATTTTTGCGAAACTGAAAGATATAAATTATTCATTTATTGAATTTCTAAATTACAGCCTATATCGTGTGTCCAAATGTTGACTCTTCTCTAAAACTTTCTAAAATGACAACATTTAAAAATTTATATCGATTTTTAATTTTTAAACACTTTAAATTTCTAATGTTTTTTGAGGTTGCCTAAAATATAGAAACCAACTGAAAATTTTGTATTTGCAAATCAATTTAAATTGATCTTCTAATTTAATTTAGGAATTTATAAATGTTTTGTAATTTCAAAATTTTTGGCTTGGATAGCACACAATTTTTGATTCAAAAAACTGAAACATAAACCACTTGAATAAATTATAGAATTTTAATTCTACTAATATTCAAAAAAAATTTTGAGCGTAGAAGCTCAAGAAGTTTGAAAATTTTTAGAATAAGTAAAATTTTGAGGGTGGGAGTCTACAATTTTAAGAGTCTTACACAGAGAACAGGTAATCAAGTGATGTTCTTATTCAATTTCTAAAGAATTGATGGTTTATACCTTTTACTTACTTACTATGTAGATTTAGATTTATATGTGGTTGACATAACATTGAATCAATTTTGGTTATTGTGCTCCCCCTTCAGCGTTTATTCATATACCTAGTAAGGTGTTTGCCGTGAGGATTCTCAGGATATTTGTGTTCATAGACAATAATTCGAAACATAGAAACCAACCGAAAATTTTGCATTTGCAAATTAATTTAAATTGATCTTCGAATTTAATTTAGGGAATTCATAAATGTTTTTGGAGCAGTAGAAGCTCAAGAAGTTTTAAATTTTCTTGTAATGAGTAAATTTTCTGAAGGTGAGGGGTTTACAATTTTTAAAGTCTTCCACAGAGAATAGGTTACAAGAATTTTTGTTCTCAGAAAATGATAAATGAAAATGAAGTGATATTTCGATAATTCTTCGATTTCTAAAGAATTGATGGTTTATACCTTTTAACTTACTTACTATAGTATATTTAGATTTATCTGTGGTTGACATAACACTGAATCAATTTCGGTTATTGTGCTCCCCTTCAGCGTTTACAGGTCAACCTTCACTCAAGTACCTAGTACATAGTAAGGAGATTGCCGTGGATACTTCTGCTCATCGATAATAATTCAATAATCAGTTTCTTTCTCGCCGAAATCTCTTAGTAGAATCTTTGATAGCCTTAGACCTAGTAGTTTATCCCAGTACCTTTTTCCCTTTCTTCTTTTTTTGGATTGTGTGTTTGCCAATACCATAGATGGATTCCGGTCCAGTGAAGGGGTTAACCGCCTCACGTCTAACAAGATCACCTACTTGCTATTGTTTTCTAACCCGATGACCACTTATTCAGTGCCCCGGCTTGTTTAGCTTTGTTCTGCACATCTTCACTATCTTTGAGTTGATGACATTATTACTCAACTCGTATACTTCCAACTGAAAAGTACTGCTGAATTTCCTCATAGGTTTTGAGTATGTGGTTCTCGTCTCAAATACTCCCGCCCCAGTACTTACTTCGGTTTTCGACCCGTCTGCGCAATTCATTTTTCTGTGTTGGGATGTATATTCTCTCTGAAGTTCAAGCTTATCTACTGCCTAATGCCGTGCAGACGTTGGTTCTAAATAAGAATTTCTTGTTGAGTTTGCAGTAGGGACAGTTCGACCTCTCTGCCAATGGCAAGATAGATTAAGATGTATGTGTCCTCCATACTTGCGGTGCGTATTGCCCCAGTGCTAAATCTTTCTATTTTTTCAAGTTTTTACCTGATGATAATCTCCTCGGCTTTGTGCTGCCAGACAACAGTACTACGTTGTACATGTTCATTTATTTCCAAGCTTTTTGTACAACATTAGGTGGCTTAGAAAGTAGCAGCCTGTATGTGCTCATTCCGGTTTCAGTCGTTTATCAGACCGAGGTTTACGATAGTATAGTTTACTGTAATTGGTTTAAGACTGTGATCCGTTTATAGAGAGTTCCTTCCCCTGCGGTATGACACCAATGCCAGATAGAGTGCAGAGGTATGCACCGCATTAGTGGTGACAGTGCTACATCCATCTTCAAATGATAGGGTCTACTTGCCTTGTAATCCATGCACCTTGGATTGACTCATGCGAGGTGTCATCGAATGCCCTTTCAATTTCTAGGGGCATGTATGGTAGTAATCACGTGATCGCGTATGACTCATGTTTTAAAAGCAGTATTAAACCGACATACGTTGAATTGAAAGTATGGATAGACATATCATTCAGCTTTTTTTCTACACATAATTCTCAAAAGTGTGATAGATAACTAAATCTTATACGTTAATTATTGTTGCTTCTTTAGATTAATCATACTCGAACTCGAGCGATTACTAGCATAGCAGTCTATATTTACTGTATTGACCTACTTAGCTTACTGATGATGATACAGGGCCGTTTGAGTTGATCTACACACTCTATACGCATGTTGGTCCTGGAGTAGTAGAGCGCGGGTTCTGATGTAGTTGTCTTATCTTTTTTAACTTCTTAAGAAGGATTGACGTAAGGCTTATCGGTCTGTAGGCTTGGAGTTGGTGGTGTCCTTTTTACCAGCTTTTGGTATAAATACCACCCTAACCCTTCTCCATGAGTGGTGTGTACATTCGAATGCCAGACTGCTCTTAAACATCTTTATCAGAAAGGGAGTTAGGAGTTCCTCTCCTTTTAATACGTGGATGGGAATTATTCCATCTTAGGAGAAGAAATGCTTATTCCCAAATTAGCCTTACTTTCCTGAAGATGGTGTTATAACCTCCTAGTCGGTTTTACTGATGAGCTTCTTCCGATGGGATCGGATCCTGGCAGTCTGAGAAGTGTGTTTTCAAGAGGAGCTACGGTTTTGTGAATGCTAACTGCACTTGGAGTAAAGGAAATCTCTTGGCAGAAAGTCCGATAGCTGTTACCTTTGCCCTTCTTATTTCGTCATTGCAGGATGCTCATGTACGATTACCAATCTCTAATTGCCTTTGTTTTATTGAAAAAACCTATTGGCAATTTTTCTGATCTGGTTTAGATTGGATTTCCTACAAATCATATGCTTGCCGGTTGGAAGTTTGCCCAGTGCACAACTCAATTCATAGGCATCTACGATTGCGCTGTTTACTTTCTTTGCTGTATTTTCCAGTTTCAAATGGTAGCTTGAAGATCTGTTCGTTCGTATACTTTCTAGATTGCATTGTAGCCTTGAATGGTAATTCACCCAATCTGCCCGCCCTGGATTCTAATACAATGGTTAGACTCTCAAGGTCTGTAAATTCTCTCTAGTGGTTGGAGTTTCAAACATGATGATAAGTACCTCCTGCCTTCTTCTGATTACACAGGTAGGTTTGTACCTTCCTTAAAGACATCAAGATTTTTTTCACCAAAAACTTCCATAACTCACCTTTTTGTTATTGTTTATTAATACGCAAGAGGATATCCCTCTTTTGCAAAATATTGAGTAATAACTCTAGTACCTTTGATGAACATTTAACATTGTGGAAAATTAGATTACTTCCATTCTTTACGTAGAATTTTAAGATCTTCTTCTTTTTACGTTGTAATCGTTCGACGAAAAAAATAGAACTAGTCAAACCAATCTACAACTTTCATTAAAAATCGTTGCGTACATAGGAGACCGTCTCCAACTAAACTAACGATAATATGCCACGTCGCCAATACAAAAAAGATTTTTACAAGTCAGAGCACATCTTTTACATTTAGATTAAAGACTCAAATAACTTATCTAAATTTCAATCGCGTCTGTAAATTACGCAAACAAGCACCGATAATCATTCCACAGTTGTTTCGTCATTTTGCGACTCTTCAGGAGTGGAGTGCTTTAATTTAATTTAATATATCACTGTCACAGCGGGTTTACCAAGGAAAAACGAACTGTAATAAGGAACTTAAAGTAAAGTATATGAACTTTACATGGTGTCATTGTTAGTTACAAGTTTATTGAAGGTAATTTCATCGTTATACAATACTTGCGCTCTTTAATTATTATAGCTTTTTGTCATAACCCTAAACGGATTATGAAATCACAATTGATATGAATAATAGACAAACTTATTTTAGACATCTGTTTTCCAAGAAGTTTGAGGTCGAAGGTGCTGAACATTTCTATATGTCTGGTTTATTAAGGGTTATTTCAGATGTTGTATAACTTGAAGCTTACAATGTAAGATTAATGTGTAGGTACTAATTGAATTACTTATCGAAGCGAGTAACACAAACTTAAACTAACAGATTAATTACAAACCGATGCAAAAACTTTCGTAAACAGTGCCAGTTATTTTGCTTTAAAAAATTGAACGGTTCGTGTAAAATAGGTCATGCAACACATTAACCCACACGTAAATTTATTTAATCGCTGCGCCCAAACTTATTTACAAAAAAAAACTCTTGAAAACGCAAAACGCCCATTAGACGAAATATTTTTGAGTGATTTTTACTTTTTTTGGCATTGATCGGTAGTTTAATTACTGATGTCCTCTTTTCAATTTACTCAATCAACGACGTTCATTTGACGTTTAGTTGAAGTTAATAACCAACTGGTGGCGAACTTGCAACTTCTAAATCGATTTCATTGTTCACATCGAGTTGGAAACAACCGGATGTGTTAGATAACAGCTGGGCTGCTGCCACTAAATGACATTAATGCAAATCATTGCTTTAATTAAATCTTTATTTTGCGATTTTATTTTTTTCTCCATCGTAAATGTCGTTGCGATCGAAATCCTCGCAGATTATTTGAAACGATTGTAGTTTGATTAACTTCGAGCGACGAAGTATTTTCTAAACTACCCACTAGAGAACGTTTGGCTCGGGTGCTTAGAAACTAATTTTTTATTTAATACAGTTTAACTCAACCACATTCATTGAGGATTAAGAGCTACAAGCTTTGGTTAAGCTTAAGCTTCTTTTTGTTAACTGTTTTATTTCTTTATAAACTGCGGTACAAATAAACTACTAACTTAATCTATAGTTATATTGACGAAAATTTAAAGTTCCTTCGGATAGCAGGTAGGCAACCCAAATGGCGTTATCATCTTATGATTTCATTAAAATGCTCGCAAAGCTCGATGTCTGTACTACGGCTGAATGGCAGAGTTCTTAAAATGTAATTTTCTCATTGCAATCAAAAACCGAAGGTCGTATTTTTATTAAATCTTTAAGATTCAAAACTTCATTAACATCAAGATATTCTCTATGTCTCTACCTGAACTGCGTTAGGAGTCAGGGGATGCTTACACTCGATAACCAATTTGAATAAGATTATCTGTATTAACTGTGAAATAACAAAGTTCACAAGTTTTGCAAAAAAATACTGTACCTATGATTAAGATAACGTGCTGCTGTCACATTTTATTTAGTGAAAAATGAAAAAATATTGATAATAAGTATTAAAATTTCTATGTGAGGAAAATCCCAATGATTTGGGCCTTCTTATAGGAGTAACAACAGGAATAGGAATCGTCAATGACACACCATGTCCTTAAATAATGCCGACGTTTCGACTAGCAATGGACAGTCTTTTTCAAGGCAATCTGTATAATATAAATTAACGGTATTGGTAGACATTAATAAATTATTTTCGTTTTAGTTTCTAAGAGCACAAAGTATCAGTACAAGATCTACAATACAAACATAGTACGTTACCTAAAGTGTTGGTGATATGTCAAGGACTCCTTATGGCTATCGTTTAGGTCTAGTATGTCAAAAATTAAAACATAAAAATAATTAATTAAACTAATTTTAAAACCAACAGGTTTACGTTAAAAACACATTAACCGGCTCAAAAATATACTTGTAAAAAACAATACAAAATAAATAAACAGATTAACAAGTAGTGTATACGAGGATATATTGAAAAATTCTTAGCCTACTATAGAACCAAACAAAATTTCAATGTCAAAATATTTTATTACTCAACATATTCTCCTCTTAATTGGATACATTTATTACAGACCTCCACAGCTTCTATTACCTCCTTGTTCGAAGAAAATGAACGACCTTTTAAACTTTTTTTCAGTTGAGGAAAGAGGTGATAGTCGGACGGAGCCAAATCGGGTGAATAAGGGGGTGTTCTAGTAATTCAAACCCTAAATCACGAATTTTTGCATGGCAACATGAGATTTGTGTGCAGGGGCGTTGTCCTGCAAAAACAAAACACCTTTGGATAGCTTTCCGCGTTTTTCTCTTTAATATTTTCCCGTAGAGTGGTCAGTAATGTCGAATAGTAATCTCCAGTTATTGTTCTACCCTTATCCAAAAATCAATCATGATTACTCCATGGCAATCCCAAAAACTGAAGCAAGAACTTTTCCAGCAGATTTTGGACACGAAACTTCTTAGGTCTTGGAGAACCAGAGTGTCGCCATTCCATCGATTGTTGCTTTGTTTCTGGATCGTAGAAATGTACCCAAGTCTCATCCATAGTAACAATTCGGTTTAAGAAGTCTACATCGTTTTCAAATCGAGCACAGATCGAACGCGATGCTTCTACCCTTGCACGCTTTTGGTCAACATTCAAACATTTGGGGATCCATTTTGCAGCAATTTTTCTCATGTCCAAATTGACGTGAACCATATGATGAACGCGTTCGTATGAAATATTCAGTGCTTCAGATATCCGTTTTAGCCCAATTCGACGGTCTGATAAAATCATGTCATGAACTGCATCGATATTTTCGGGGACTGACACAGAAACTGGCCTTCCCGATCGGTCATCATCTTCAATGGAAAATTTACCTCTTTTGAAGCTTGCATTCCAATTTTGACGGTCGCATACGAAGGACATTGATCACCAAGGGTATTAAGCATATCTTCGTAAATCTGCTTACCTCTTAACCCTTTTAAATACAGGTACTTGATGATGGCTCGATACTCCAATTTTTCGATTTTCACAATTTCGGTGGACATCTTTTTCATTTAATTTATTGCGTGACTCTGGTTTACTTTTTGACGTCAAACTTTACACTGACACTTCTAATAAGTTATTGTTCGTTGCTATGGTAACGCAATATTTTGTTTATGCAAGGAACTGGTCTAGGCTAACTAGATATCAATACATCCTCGTATAACAAACAGACTTTACGACGTGTACCCGAACAATAGAATTTATTGAATATCAGTGTAGATAACGTATATGCAAACGTTATAATAACAATAACAAGGTCAAAATATTTTATTGGTATCCCAGTTCGATAAATGTAAATATAGTAAATATGCTATGTAAGTTAAATGAGTTTTAGGTAGTTAGTAAGTTAGTTAGGGTTAAGCTTTAAGTTAGATAATGTTAATTGGTGATGATTAGTAGATTTTAATTTTAGATATTAGGTTCTTGTACATATTACTTAGATTATAGGTATCACTTTGAAATGAACATTATTATTATAGCATTAATAAAAAACATTTCTGAAATCAAACGTTTTTTTTAAAAATTGGGTCCTATATCTAACACTACTACAGAATCAAAATCGAAAATATGTCCTTCTTTCACATGATGAACTGACAAGCCAGTAGCTTCTGTCTTTTTTTTACAAATGTATTGATGGTTCTTTAATCTGTTGCCTAGATTCTGTTTGGTTTGGCCGATATAAAACCTTGTTACAATTAACACATCCCACTTTGTAGATAAGATCAGATTTATCTAAAGTTTTAGTTTTGTCCTTCAATTTTGAATAAATATTATTATAAATCGTGCTGAGATTATAAAGTATATTTTTAAGTCACTATTTTTAAGGCAACTAATTAATTTATTAGATAAACCTGGTATATTAATTAATTTAATGTATTTATTTTGAGTGGGAGGGTTTTTTTGTGCTAGATTGTGATTATTGTTGTCATTGACGATTCCTATTCCTGTTGTTACTCCTATAAGAAGGCCAAAATCATTAGGATTTTCCTCACATGAAAAAATATTGTTATACCTGGTACACCTTCAAAATTAACTTTTATTTTCAATTATACCCATAAGTATTTTATTGCACGAACAGATAAATTCTGACTATATTGACAAATTAATAATCAGCAAATTTTTCGTTACATTTCAAAAACAAAAGAAAATTGAACTTTTTTACAAAACATGCTTAGTAAATATAAAATTTTATTATGTATAATAGACATAAATATAAAAAAAATAACTCACAAATATAAATACATACTTATATACAATGTATATCTATTTACATATATTGTACGTGGTCATTATTTTATCTTTTTGGAACATTGCACTCGAACAACACATAATAGTACAAGATACGTACCTTTATGACACCTTCAGTCGTCGAGTTGTCAATGAAATTACTGTATTAATACATAACGTGTTACAGTTGTCGCCGCATATCGTGGCATAGCTATTTTTAATTTTAAAATATTTAATAAATTTTTAAAAATTATTTTGATAACATTTATGTTACAAGAAAATTTCATGAAAGTTTATAGCAAATAAAATTATTTAATGTTAATTTCATTAACAAATTCGATGAGCGAAGGCAATTTAAAGGTAGAACCTTAAATAATAAGCTCTGATATTGAGACTAGTGAAACATTCGTAGCTAGAATCATTTTATAAAATACATACATTGACCTAAAACTATAAAATTAATATGTTTTATTCTTGGTTTTATTATTTTAAACTTAGTTGCTCTACACGGACTAGTTTAAAACGTAGTATGTACACCATAAAATAAACAAAGAAACAAAAATCACAGTAAAAATTAATTTGAAAACGAAATATCGATAAACCTATAGCAGCATTTTTCTAATATAATCACAAATAGAATTGCACGACAAGTGCTTCAATATCTATCACAATTCGTTTTCTTCTTTGAAAGACGAGGCCTCGTTTCACCTCGGACAAAATTTGAAGTGTGGAAACAAGAAGCAATGTAGAGATAAGAATCTGAAACAGAAAAATAAATTATTCGAATTCGTTTTCTTTTTCAATTTTTCAAGAAAAAAAATCAATAAATTTAAACCATTACTATTAAAAGTACGATAAATATCAAATAATTAAACCGACGGCGACGTGACGTTAAGACGTATACGTATTGGTAAACTATAATCAATTTCACGGACAGGAACAGGTGCAATACTACTTACGAACAAAATAATTTATAAACATTTTCACAAATCTAGGTAACAAGCTTTAACTAGATTTTCTAATAGAAACCCCTTACCTGTTCTGGTCGTATTTGACATCAAATCCTTCTATTTTAACGACATTCCATTCGTCTTTATTCACAGAATAGCTAAATGAGATCTGTAACAAGCGAGACAAAAACAACCAATTAAAATAAAATATTGCGATTGAAATCATTTTATAAAAAAATAACTTTTATGAGCAGGTGTAGTTATTAACTATATTCTTATTAGGACTATTAAAGTTAGTTGTTCGAGAATAATAAATGACTATGGTTGAGCAACCAGTTTTCATACTGTTATCTGAAAAGTGAAACATGTTATAGGCTATTAAGATGTTCTAATAAATATCTCTATATAAGCGGTTTTGGTTGAACCCGTGGACTTTGCGGCCACACCTAATTTTGATCTAATTACCTCACACACTGGAAATTACGACCAATTCAAATTTAAAATTTTCTCAGAAACTATTCAGCCATAAATCTTATTGTAATGAACATAATTCGTGGATTGGTCATTTTTATTTTACTGAAACAGCCATGAATGTTGAATGCAATCGTTTTAACAATTTCGTTTTAAGTAATCCTAATTAAAATAATTTTGTAAGTTTTTCAAGCTTAACTACAATTTGATACAGAAGAAAGTGGAAATTATGAGTTGCTTTGGAATAGTTGCAAGATTCTGATGTAGCCCTTAAGGCTAAATTATTATAATATGTAATAGTTCTATAAAGAGGGGTAAAGAGATGATAATCACATGATCTTTCGGTAATCGAAACATTGTCATGCATTAATTTAAAAATTGAAAACAAAATTGTATCTTTAGTTTTTCTAAGACTCTATATAGAGCATTCTCGGCAAGCACGATTATCTCAAAGACTACTAGTACTAATTGGCAACGGTTCTGTTTAATTTCAAAGATTTTTATGACGTCAAAAGATCTTTCTTATTTTAGAAGAGTTCTGGGGGTTGACTATAGTTTATCCAGGGCTAAAATTGACGACCATGTTAAAATGGTTGACAAAATGCTTAAGCTCTTGCTTTACAGCTGATATCTACGGAACCGGAGGAGATAAGGATTCGAGATTTTACCAGTCGATAGAGAAAGGTTCATTCTATACAGTTTTTTAAAAAGTCCTCAAGTCATGTCGTTTCCAATATAAAAAAAATTTCAAAGTCGAAGATCGCACCTATAGCTCTTAAAATGTTTGAGGTCTTGCTTGGAATCCTATATCTTTGGAGCCGGAGGAGATAGTGATTCTAGATTTTACCTGTCGATAGGGAAAGGCTGATTCTATACAGTTTTCAAATAAAAAGTCCCCAAGTCATGTCGTTTCCAATCCATAAATTTGTGAAAGTCGAAAATTCCACCTGGTCGCTATGAAATAGCTTAAGTTCTTGTTTTACATCGGATATCTTCGGAACAGGAAGAGGTAGGGATTCGAGATTTTATCAGTTAATATAAAAAGGTTTATTCTATACAGTTTTCAAATAAAAGTCCCTAAATCCGGTCAAAAAATTTTCAAAGTCGAAGATTGCATATAGTAGCTATCACGCCGAAATTGTGTTACGATAAATGTGTGGTTTTGGGTTGACTAAATTGTATATTTTTTTTAGGCTCAATAAGCCGCGCGAATTAACATTTAGTTACAGTTAATATGGATATGAAACGAATTCGAATGTTCATTGTTTTTTTTAATTTAAAAAGGTTAAAGGCAAAAATATATGGAAGAATTCTAAAGGTTGGCTATAAAGTTGGCTGAACATATTAAAGTTTATTTACAAAGTGTAGATTTGACACGATAACGAATTTCTAACAGTTCAGTTTTTATGATGAAAAAAAGAGTTTTTTTTTAATTTTTGCAGGGTTCTAGGGGTTGGCTAAATAGTATATTTTTTTCCAAACTCAAATTGGCCCTCGAGTTCAAATTTAAGTGCAGGTACGAATCCCCTATCGAATTTTCAACAGACCGTGATGGTGCGTCCTGTCATTCTGCTAGAAATGTGCATTATTATTTAAACCAACAATATCGTGATCGATTGATCGGTCGAGGAGGTTCTGTGCTATGGCCAAAAATTAATATTTTTTGTTGGTTTTTTAAGGGTCCCCCTCTTTATGTTTTTTATTTAATTGAAACAAAGCCTACTAGAATGTTGTGATGTAGATGCTACGAACAGAAAGTACTAATGCAAATCGAAACAAAATTAAAAACTACATTAGAAACTGTTGAAAACAAGCGTTTTGCGCAGAACTTCACATCGTTCTAATACTAACAAACGTGTAAAGGAGTATCGAAAATGTGGAGCGATACGAAACGTTTTGTCCGAAAAATAAAATAAACGTCTAACAGCTTCGCAACTTAATAATTTTGTTAGAAAAAGTGAAAAAAAGGAAAAATCAACGTTTAAGAAGAAAAAATACAGCGCGAAGCAATTTAAAAATTCAATTAAATTTCAGTAACGGCCAACAATTTTAAATGTATATCTAACTTGTAAGCCATTAATAGGAACGCTTCCTGCTACCTACTACCGCTCCTATGCCGGGACAAGACGAGGTACCGAGAGCGCACACGTTCCTTCTAAGACGAAAAGAAAATGAAATTTGCGTTTTAGAAAAAAAATAGTTTAAACAAAAGTTATAGGCAATAAAGTTTTCAGCAACTTTTCTTTCTTAACCTTTTTTGTATAATTATTATAGGTGGAGAAATTGTTAAAACAATTAGTGTCATGTGATAGTCATATCTCAGTAATTACTTGTCGGATCAAAAAATAGTTTAAACAAAAGTTGTGTTCGATTAAATTATAAACAACTTTTATTTAAAACAAAATATGCAAAATATTTTTGAAAATATTCTAAAATTATTAAAATCTATTTAGGTTAACCGCCATTTAGCCAGCCGGCCATCCAACGCGATTTTTTTTGTTTTACTAACTCTAATTAAAAAAAAATGAGTTTTGGTAATTGCAATCTTTTAGATTCCGGTTAAACCGGAAGTGACCCCAATTTTGGATCTTTAAATGGGACACCTGGTATTTTTGACATGTCAACTTTTTCATTTTGGAAATAGCCAACAATCAAACTAAAAACGTTTTAAAGTGCAAATTCAAAACGGGAATGACAAATCTGTTTTGATAAATAAATTATTATTGAGTTTTAGAAACCGCGACTTTCTTTTGTTTCCCGCGTTGCTAAGCTGTCAACAATTCCAATAGTTACTATTTTTTTTGTTCAAAATGTTCTTATTGTTTTGGTCCATTCATTGTTGTCATTTAATTTGTATTTTTTTTTACTGTGATGTTATTTCTCGGCCGATTTTCAAAAATTTGGTGTCAAAAAATCGTCTTCACTCCTGTCTGATGTACCCGGCATGTTTACATTTGAAAAAATTGAGTAAATTTGATAAAAGTGATGTAGGAAACTTTAAAGAGGTATAACTTAATTCACGTGCTAAAAATTGCGGTTTCTAATTTTTCTAGGCATAACTAGAAGGTTCTTAATGAGTTTTGACCATAGGCTGCGTTTAATTATTTTTCCTAAAATTAATTTAAAAAAATTTTTTGCGAAAAATTTTCAAAAATAGTCAAATCGTGTGTAAAATGATCCGCTGATTCCGAAATATCAAAACATACCGGGTGTCCCCATTTAAAATCCAAAATTTGGGTCACTTCCAGTTAACCGAAAGTGACACAAAAATCATTTTTATCCCATTAAACTCAAAAGGTCGTCTTTAGTAAACGCTCCAATTTCAAATTTTTATCTTCAATAGGAAAAAAGATATTGACTGTACCCACTTTCCTGTGTCTGTCACCTTGTATACAAAACTTTTTATTATTAGTTTTCTGAAAAATA
Organism: Abscondita cerata; assembly: GCA_030710515.1. Taxonomy (NCBI): domain Eukaryota; kingdom Metazoa; phylum Arthropoda; class Insecta; order Coleoptera; family Lampyridae; genus Abscondita; species Abscondita cerata. The sequence goes on from JALBCR010000945.1 coordinate 15,098, forward strand.
CTTATTCTTGATAAAACATTGCTTGGTCCAAAACTTAATTGCAACCATCATATATCATTTTTAAGCCGTACACGAGGTTTGTAAAAAATATGAATTTTGCTCAAGAGTAAAGTACCAGTATTTCTTACAATACCGAGGAATGTTATTAAGAAAATTTATTTTGAATTAGAAGTGAAAATTACAGACAATTAGTATGAACATTCAGGTTTGGTGATTATTTACGTTTTACATTATAAATATTTGCAGTTATAAATTTCAATACTGAATTTATCCCTCTTACTTGTTAAAAATATGATAACTTTTGCATTTGTTATTGTTTTTGAACAATCTTGCAATTTAAATACGTAATGAATGCACTAGAAACCGAGACCGGACCCTGTATGTTACAGATTTTTTAAAATACTAACTGTTTAAACAAGAACTGAAGTTCTGAATTTTATTAAAACAAAACAGATTCATAACCACCTCCTCACTAATTAAAACCGCGTGTAGTTTAAACTAATATCCTTACCTGATCTTTGAGTAGTTCCCTACGAATAAATTTCATAGGTTCCAGATGAGAATGGAACTGGTCGACAACGGTCAAAGGTTTCTTCAGTAAGTGTTCTACAAGAGATATAAAAAACTTTTAATAAAGTAGGTGTTGTTAATTTAGGCTCTTCGTAATTCGTAACAATTGAATCATTTAATTTAATTGACGTTTCCTCAATTATGTGTTGTACTCACCAATGATGTATCCCATAGTCACATCGTCGGGTAGGCGTATTTTTTCACCGGTGCTTATAAATTTACCACCGCTGTAACAATAGAAACAATTATTGCTTTAATAACGGATAGAAAGAAATTGAGAAACGAAAATAAATTTGAGAAAGAAAACATCAAAGCTATATCTCCTCTTCGAAAAGTTTCTTAAATTTTATTGAAATAACACAATTACACAATTCTTTTCTCATTTCGCAATATTGAGTTCTCTTCAAATTTCAAAGATATAAAAACAAAATATAATTATTCGCTTTGTTGTTACTTTTTAATCAGAGACCTTATAAAAATTAAAAAAAAATACGTTTAGATTCGCAATTTTATTAGCTAAATAAAAAGTAAAGGAGGCATACAACAGTTTCCAGTTCCACTTTTTTTAAAATTGTAAGCCCAGTCTCACATTCTCGCACTTTCTTCATGAATGTATAAGAAAAAATTATCGCTTGTTATCCCTGAAGCTTAAAATGTTCTGGTTCCACTTTTTACGACAACCTTTAACGAATTTAAAGTCAATGATCAGAATCTTGCTCGTGGGCAATGAAATAAGAAGAATAGTAGCCATACTCATATTCAGGAAAGAAGAGACAGAGTTGCTTAATTTATGTACATAAGTACATCTTGTTTTTGTTACAGTTAAATGTAAAAACTCTAATTGCAAAGAATTATGACGTTGGTCCTTCACAGCAAAGATTGAACACGTGCGTGATAATACAATAAAATTCGACCGACAGGTGGTATATACGAAGCTCTTTCTTACGTAAGGGTCCATCATTATCCCCGAATTGTTAGTCTTGGGGATGATATTATCTTATTTTCTACAATGATCAGCATAAAACACGCCCTTAACACTATATAATTAAATGTGCAAACTCACATAGTGTTAAGAAAAATAATACAATAGAAATTAAAATAAGAAAGAACAAAATTGCTTAAGGGATGCGAGGTTTTTTTCGTAATGATTCGTGTTGACCACGCGCCGTCTGTCGTTTTTTGTTATAAAATTAAGTATAAGTATTTTAAGCAGAAACTACCTGGAAGGCGAATTAATTTATTAGAATTGTTATGCAACGAGACGCTCTTCCGAAAGTTTATGCGAGAGATTAAAAGCCTTTTTGTTTCATGGTTTCGCAAGATATCCTTTGGCGTTTTTCATAATTTACTTAAAAGTGCTTAAAGTATTAAATGAATACCTGACGGAATAACTGGAAAAATGGCAAATTTATTCGAAAACTTTATTCGTGGCATTTTAAAATGCTCCAGCGGTTACTAGCTTTTGTCTTTATTAATGCATCATTATCCTGTGTTGTTACAGTTAACTTTTTCTTGCGCGAGGCGTAGGTATTTCATTTCAAAGAATACGACGTCATTGAAAAGTAATAACCTTAACGGTGCACACTGTATCTAGAAATGGTTCACAAAAAGAACATAAAATAGATTTTTATAGGCGGTATAAATGTCATTGAAACTTGAAGTTGGTATCTTATCTACTTAAAAAGAACATTAAATGAGCAAAATAAAAAAAATCATATCACTACAATGCTATTCAAGCACTCATAAGTTCACCCATTCGCCACTTCATAGCTCATGTCGCAATCTTGGATTCGTGCACCTTCTATAAATTGTACTTTTTCCGAAATTCATAATTTGCAAAATAACGGGCCTAACGCACTATTTAGGAAGGGGATTGGTATTTTAGAACGTTTAAACTGCTCGGATGTCCTTTTTAATTATTAAGAATGGAGTGAGTGTTATGGAAACCCGCCAGCACTGCGACGAGATTAGATCTTTTGTGCCCCCCCTCTAGTTGGACTTAGAAAGATTAATGTATTTGACAAATTCGATCAAGTCCTAGTAGGGAGTTTTAGTAAATCTTCTTCCGAAATGAAGATGAGTTCTAGATGTTTGTGTCTCTTTAGGCACAGGGGCGGGCACCTCTTCACCACAATACCTGCATGTGTCATCAACTACCAGTCCCATCTTTTCCAAGTGATACTTGCAATGAATGTGTCCTGTTAGTATACCACAGAGTAGTTTTAACTCTCTTCTGTGTAAGTTTAACACTTCCCCCTCTTTTGATTAGAGTCAAGGAACTTCTTAGAATGTTTGAAACTTGGCAGTTTACTCCAGGTTCTGTTGACTTGTTTGTTAGTCCAGTTGGTAATAACCCCTGGTAACCCTTCTGGCTAAAGCCGTACATACGAGATGGCCGTACAAAGGGTTTTGCTGCCCCTAGTTTTGCTTGCTGATCTGCTTCCTCATTGCCTTTTATGTTCTCATGCCCTGCCACCCAGACAACTTCAACTTTATTCTTGTCCGCCAGCTGATTTAGGACCTGATCACACTCGTGAAGCATGTGTGATCTCACATTGTTACTTTCTAATGCTTTTAATGCCGCTTGACTGTCCGACATATATGCTGTTTGCATCGGTTTTTGGTGAGGAGATGTTCTGCCACCATATGGATGGCGTGTACTTCTGCTTGAAAAATGGTGGCGCCAGCACTGAGGGACTCATGTCTTTTGAACATCCCTCCCGCCACTTCTGCTCCCACACCATTTCCCATTTCGGATCCGTCTATGAATCATTTCTCCTTAGTGGAGAACCGAACATTGTATTTATGATCAAAGATCATTTTTTAATTAATCTGGTCGCTCACTGCAGCCATATCCAATAAATGAGAGAAAAGGGTCTCCATCGGGGCGGTGGGTTTGGATTTCATGGCACCTATGGTGATTAGACATGCAAGGCTTTGCACCTTTACCAACTTCACTTGCGCGGTACTTTCCTCCACTAAACTGCGGACGAATAGAGGACTCCAGGTCTGACGACCTGCTGGTAGATTCAGTTAGTTGCCCTGGAGTTCAAGCCCCATGTTTTGCCAACCATTTAGCGGCATGATCATAACGTTTTTTGGCCTTGTTGGTAGTTTTACTCTGATGACTTTCCTACGTTAATTTTTGGTCCAGTGCACCCGCAAGTATTTTACCTTCTTAGATAGGGGAATAGTTATTCCATTCATTGTACATGTATACCTCAAACCGTGTTTATTTATTTATTAATTGTTTTAACAAAAAAATTGATGGTCTGGACCAAAGATTTACACTTTTGGGAAGTTTTCACTGAGCACCAACCCTTTAGAGTTATCGCCTTTGACTCATGTGATCCCTCTAGGTTTTTACAATCTTATGTAAAGCTGATATAGTTGATTTGATTTTCTGATAGGTAAATTGGTGTTTATGAAGAGGTTTAAATGTTAGTACCTCCGTCCAAATATATTGGTCTAATAGTTTTTCCACTATTTTGAGCATAAACGACAAGAGACTTATTGGACGGTATTACTTTGGATCATCGAACGGTTTTACACCCCCCTTATGTAGAAATATGAAATTTACTTTCCTCCAGTTGAGGAACATGGTCATATAACAAACTAGATCCAAAATATTTTGATCAGTGTTGCTAGTAGGGTGTCATACCCTTGAACTTAATCTTTCAGGTGATGTGTGGTCTTTTGAGTTTAATGCTCCTAAGCTTTTTTCCGTGTTTTTTTTTCTAATACTTTTCCCACTTCTCTATTCTATATTTTTATTCGTTTTCCTCATTTTCCATTATTCTTGTCTTCCATAATTGTTTTACTGGTTCTTTTTTGTTTATTTTGACTAGATACCCCATCACGATAGTTCTCTATAGGTACATGTTAGTATACTTTCTCATCCAGTTACTTTCTTAGTTTCTTAGGCTATCTCTTCTTGTTTACTTTGTACGCTGCCATAAATGGTATGGTCACTTCCGGGCTGCTGGCCGTTTAGTCGGTTTTGAATTCTTGACGATTTGAGAGACATATTCATCTCTTCTTCAGAAGATCTGAAACTGGAGAATAAGAAAGAAGAAACGTACGAATACAGTAGTGCATGGGCGAACTGTCAATACAAATGACCTAAAGGAAATAAAAGATTAGATGAAAATTTCATTAAAGAGAAATTAGAGATTCAGATACAGATCCAGACGCATACAAACTGTGACCAAAAACTAGCCTGTTACAATTGGAGAATTTGGAAGACAAATTGAATGTAATGAAAACAAGAGGAAATCAAATTTAAGATGAGAGCAGGTGGAGAAAGAAAATAAGGAAATAATGTTAAACTCGGTACCACAAATTGATCATAGAAGAGAAAGAGTGAAAGTGAAACAAATAAAAGGAAAAGTTGATACAAGTGAAAATTTAGAAATAAAGAAAAGACTAATATACTGGACGTAAGATCACTAATTAACAGGCAAAGTACAAGGAAAATGAATTAAAAAGAAAACAACAAGATAGTGATCATGGAAAATGAACGAAATGGTGAAAAGAAAAGAAAGTTGAACTGAGAATAGATGATGAATTAGTAGAACAAGTGAACAATTTCCAAAGACTAGAGTACAAACTCAAGAAATATGGAGTCAAGGACTGGAGTTGAATAGCGCCCAATATGGTGCACTATGCCCTGAACAAAGTTTTTATAAATAAGAAGGTAATAAAAATGGAAACAAAATGGAGGTATATACAGGCCCATCCTTACATATGGCTGTGAATGGATACTGTCAGATAGAGAAAAAAGCATGATTAGAGCGGCAGAAATAAAATACCTAAGGCATGTGATGAATGTGACCAAAATAGATAAAATAAAAAGCAAGACAATAAGACAAAATTTAAGTAAAATGTGTTCTAATGACATCTTGTGTAATATGGACACATAAATAGTAGAACTAAGAATGCCAGTAGTTAACTGTAATTCATTGTGAACGTTTAAAGTGCATTATCGTTATCAGGAGCGATAATGCACTTTAAACGTTCACAGTCGTTACAGTTAACTGTTGGCATTTCTTAGTTTACAAAATTTAAACATTAACTCTATAGGAAAGTTCATAGAGTGCAGGCAACTAGGATGGTGTGGAAGTTTGGTACTCCTATTCTTCTTTTCATGTGTTTCAAGTGTCCTCCTTAAGCACGAATGCAAACATAACAACGACGGATGAGTAAATCACTGACTCCAGTCAGCACATCAGGGTCATTTCTTATTTCATTTGCGGCGTTCTGTACTCGTTCCAGCAACTGCTCCCGGGTTGTTATTGGCACCTTGTACACAAGTTGCTTCATATGTCCCCCTAGATAAAAGTCCAGTGGGTTCAAGTCTGGAGATCTTGGTGGCCAAGCAATAGGACCTCCATAGCCGATCCAATTTCCACGAAATAAGAAATAAGCCTGCTTTGATTAATTGATTGATTTAGTGTTACATATAGTAAACGTTGATGGGTTACAGTTTCCTTAGAAAGCATTTTCGGACAAATGTTTATTTGAAGTTTTTTGTTTGAATTAATCATAGGAATCACCCAGTGAAGTTTTTCTCCGACGTCATAGATCACACTAGAGTATACTTTCTTATATCTGTGTTTCTAAGTTTCTTAGGCTGTTTATTTTTGTTTTGTTTGTATAAATGGTATGGTCACCTCCGAATTGTTGACCACTAGCCGGTTTTGGATTCTTGACGTTTTGAGAGACATATACCTCTCTTCTTTATAAGTTATCCTCCAGATCTTCTGAAGTTTTTTGAAACTCACAAACCCATACTATTTCTTCTGGTAATATCTATTATTCTTCTTGTTCGCCTCATTTCGGCCTCTTTTTATTCTACATATGAAAATTTTTTTACTACAAAATTATGTCGATGGCCATCCATAGTAGGTGGGGAGTTTTGAAAGTGAAACAGTGAGAGGCGTAAAGGTTTTCTGTGATATTGTATGACATATAGGACTAATGATCCCTGAAAATCACTTTTTTTGAGAATTTTGATGACTTCTACTAACAGTTTCTAGATTAAAAAACCGCTTAGAATTTAGTACCGCGAAGATGTAGGCACTAAAAAACCTGTAGGAATAATAAAAAAAATAAAACTCCTACACCAAAATATAAAAGAAAAGGTTTAATGGACAAACATCAAAGCAATTAAGGTGAAATAAGTAAGAATGTAGTCTTAAATGTCTACATTTGTTATATACAGTGTGTCCAATATAAGAATGGGATAGCTATGAAATCTTGGAAACGGCAGGAGTTAGAAAAAATTGCAAAAATAAACGATTTTATGCCGATATTTGTTTTTTCTACTGATACATATTAAAGTAGATATTTGTAGTAGTTGTCATAGTGAATCAAAATTGACGGAAATCTGTATTACCGACTTAATGTATACTATTTTCACTTACATTAGCCTCAAATATGTTATTTCTAGTTTTTATTTCATCACTATTGACTATTCAAGATGAAGGTTTCTTTTAGTTGCAGAGAGAAATTTAATCACGAGCGATAGCGAGTGAGCAATCTTTCGATGTCTTGATATCGGTCGCGACCAAATTTCCCTCTTGCAGAAATAAAGAAACTTTCATCTTTCTAGTAAAATATCTTAACGTTGGGATGGGAGAATGAGAACAATTAGAAAAAATACAAATAAAATATTGGAAATGGAGTTTGGGAATGAAAAATACGACACCAGCATACATAGTAGAGGAGGAAATGAAATTGGAAAAAATTAAAATAACAGCAGGGAAGATGACAATGAGATACGAAGAAAGTATGAGAGAAAGAAAAGAATGTAAGAAACTCCAAGCAATATGGAAACAAGTGAAGGAAAAAAAATAAATGGAGGACAGGAAGATAGGAGGTTATATTATGAAAGGGGAGGATATGCAAGAGAAGAGGTTGAGAGGAAGAGAAAGGGAGGATGGAGTATGGTAGAAGAAACAACACAAATAGATAGGGATAATCAAAAGCAGGAGAGGAGAAAACAAATTCTTCTAAATCTACTTTATCTATGTAACGATTTTATTTAATTTCTACCAAATGGCGCATTCTATCACAAAATTGATTGGTCATTCTGTGTACAAAAATTGGCAGATGGCGCTGTATGTCAGCCTGATTTTTTATCATTTCAATACCGTCAAGATAACGACCGTAGTTCACAACATTTTCTAGTGAATTTATTGTAGTTCTTCAAAATCAACTTTTTAGAAAATGATCGGTCAGTTTTTTGATAAAGTATCATTTTTAAAAAGATGATTTTGAACAAGCACAATAAAATTAGCTACAAAATGTTGTGAACTAAAGTCGTTATCGTGGCGGAACTGAAATCATGAAAAATCAGGCTCGGCCAACAACGACATCTATCAATTTTTTTGTAGATGTTCATTTGGTATTTTTCCACAAAATTACCAACCAATCTTTTGATAGAATGCGTCATTCGGTAAAAATTAAATAAAATTAGTACATGAAGAATGTAGGTATAGAAGACTCTTAAAGAAGAAAACTACAACAGAAGATACAACAAAATAATAATAGAAGATATGCCTGTATATTTAAGAGGTGGAGGAGCAAAAATATAAAAAATATGATAACAAGGTAGAGCGGGAAAACAAGAAAACAAAAATAAATATTGGCAGGTGGACGAAAAAAGAAAATGTAGATTATGTGGGGAAGGATGGGAAAACATTGAGCATATGATAGAAGAGTGTGAAGGACTAAGGGAAGAAAGAAAAGAAAGAAAAATTATATTGGGGAGGGAAGGTGAAGGAGCGAAGTGGATGGAAGAAATAATAAGAAAAAGAGAAAAGAGAGAGAAGAGAGAAAGTAAAGAGAAATTACGATTTTGTTTATTTTTCTATATTGTTCAATTTATTTTTTGGGTTTGTTTAATTTTTGGGTGAATAATCGAATCAACTGTAAGAAAATGTATTGTACATACAGTGAATAAAGTTTTGATTGATAAAAAGTACAGCAAAAAATTCAGGTCCGTATTTAAAATAAGAAAGTCTAAACATCGCAATGAACATAATTGTTGCAGCTACATCTACCTTTGGTAAAACGATTTTGACAAAAGAGACACATCATGTTGACCTTTCACAGACGAAGTAAAGTAGACTTTGGCCTTTAAAGTGATTTTTAATAGCTAGAATTTAAAAACTCAAATTTCCGTTTTTGTATTTAGTCAAATATTTTCGTGAACTGGTCGAAAAAAATTAAACTAAAATATTTAACCGATATCGCTTCTATTGAGGTTTTACGAGATCTCTCTGTATATTTACTAAGAATTAAAATTCACAATTTGTCTCACGCAATTTCAATATCAATAAAATCAGAACCAAATTTCCGCCAACACCCATTTCCATTATTGTATTGAAAATTCTCTTGAATTTTTATTTTACAAACGAAAAAGTTAATGGATGCAAATCGTACTACCGTATGATTTACAAAAGCAAGCACTTTCAAAGGTATTATTACAATGCAAATATTACATTTGAAATTTAAATTGTACCCGGGGTAATATAAAACTCAAACTTTCTTTTAGCAGAAAAAAATAACATAAAACCGGAATTAAAAAAAATGAGAAGACTTTACTGCAGTGGAAACTGAATTCAGTATCAATATTTATACGTAATCGTCATTTTGTTGACTAGAAAAGTTAATCGCCGTTCCGTTTGCTTTACTAAAATCAAAAGACTTCGTTTTCCATTAAATATGTAAATATTTATAAATTTAATGGACTTCTCTTCGTGTAAATATTGGCGATGCCTATTGTTGTGTTTATGTTGAATAATAATTAAATCTCGGAGTAAAGTGTGTATTGATTTTTGATAATATTTTTAATTGAATATTCGAAATTTTAATTTTATTAACATTAGAATATATTATTTTATTTAACCTTAAGTCATAGAACTACACCGTGTGTCCCACGGAAAAATGTACGTAGGGATTTGTTACCCTTTTGTTACCTGGGTACTAGGGTGGTGGTGTACTAGGTTAGAGAGATTGAACACGCTAATCAAGTATAAGTCAGCAGTTATAGAAATACCCAGTAGTCGGAGAGATTGGGTTGTGGGCTGAACCTCTACACGTTGGGTTCAATTCGTACTAAAAATTTCTTATTTATTGGGCGCCAATAAATCCAATTTAACTGAAGCAAGTACTAGCTCGGAACTAATCGCTAGCAGTAAGCTGAAAGTACCCAATTATTTTTTTAACATTTAATTTGGTTCACGCTGATAGTAAAGAAATTCCCCAATACAGAAAAATACATATATTTATCCAGACACACGAAGGGGTACTCAATTACAGTACCTCAACACATAACAAAACACAGATATTGCATGTAGAAAGTAGGAAACGATGTATTATAGTTAGATAAAAATTATTTGCGCCGCCACTGACTTGTTCGCGCTTAAAAATGTAAACGAAACCGCACGCCTATGAGTCTACTATGTTAAATTACAAATTAACATATATCTTTTTTCTGGCACAATTCGAACACAATATAACAACATGTCATGTTGAATAGATAAAATAGAACAAATTGATGTGATAATAATGAGTATCCAAAGCGTATTTTACTAAATAAGTTATTTTTTGTGACTTTTATTTATTAACCGAATGAATTTTCATTTATTAAGCAACCTTCGTGGACGAATTGGTCAATTTGTTGCTAGTAATATTTTGCGCTCCCTAACCAGGGTTCGACTCCGATTTCAGTTTTTTTTATTATTGATATAATAATACAATTTTAAAGTGAAAACAAATCATTTTATAAAAACTGAATTAATAATAACATCGATAATAATTTTGTTAATAAAACAAATACCGCAATCGGAATCAAACCCGGATTTTTGGCGTAAATCATTATAAAATTTTTACTTTTTTTTATTCAAATACGCCTTAAACACTTCCATTACCATATAAGTTTGTTCTGACTTGTCTATCTAATGAAATATGTTGCTACATTGTGCTTAAATGTGCAACAAAAAAGATATGCATTAATTTTGAATTTAACTTAAAAAAGCCTATAAACTTTTCCGTGGGACACACGGTATACTGGTTTTTGAAAAATCAATTTTTTTTGAGTGATAAATTAATATCTGAAAGAATGTACAAAAAATTTTTAATCAAAACTTTATACACGGTGTCCAAGATAAGAACGAACAGCATGGGGTTCTTGAAAACGGTAGAAGATACAAGGTTGCTCAAATTGCAAAAAAGTTGGCCTTTTTAGAGTATATTTACATGATGTTTGAAAAAGTTTAATAATATTTTTCGTTTTCAAGATTTTACAAAAAAGTCAATTGTTTGGATTATTATTTTTCGTATTTTTGCGCTTATTTTTAAAAATAAAAAATCTAAAAGACACTTTTTTCATTGACACTTTTAGAGCTTTAGAAAATGGCGCTTTCAAATTTTTAATCCAACATTTCATCTCTGAGAAACCATCAACAACTTTATTTTTTTGTACGACTGCATTTAAAAAACACTTTGTATTTGGTTGTGTGTTTTATGTATCACACATAATTGTTTAGAACCTAATTTTGTAAGAATTAGTTTAAATTGCCAAACTTTTTTGCAATTTGAGCGACCTTGTATCTTTTACCAGTTTCCAAGATCCCCATATACTATTCATTTGATCTTGGACACAGTGTATAGAAATAATAATCTTTTAATCATGTTATGCAACATTACATATACCGTGTGTTCCACCTAAAAGTTGACGTAGGAGTTTTCTATAGTTAAATTCAAAATAATTCTTTCTGGCTTTGAGCACAATACTTAACAACACATTTTATTAATAATAAGCAAGAACAAATGTATATGATAAAAAGCGTAAACGTTTAGAGTGATTTTTAATAAAAAAACAGAAAAATAAGTTAGCTATTTATTAATTTTCATTATTAACCGGGATATTAGAACTTCATGTAAGCGCCTTAGTAAACGAGTTGATCAAATCGTTATTTTACGATCTACTCCACAAAACCAGTGTTCGATTCCGATTTGTCGTAATTTTTTTGTATTAATAATTTTATTTAAGAATACAATTTTTATAAATGAATATTTTATATTTTTTTTTACAGTATTAAATTTAATTTACAAAATTGTAATAGAACTCACATGATAATATACTTCAATCGGAATCGAACGCTTGGTTCATTAAGCACGTGGCTGCAATCACCACTTTCTCAATGTTGAATCAATTCAATTTAATAAATTAAAAATTATCCGTTAATGAATGAGAATTCATAAAAAAACTTGCTTTTTACTTTTTCCAGTAAAAATACTCATTCATATCGCATCAATTTGTTATCTGTAAAATATCGATTTGGGCCAGAAAAAGATAATGGATTACTTTTCAATGGACTCTTTCAGTTTGCAGCAAAAAATATCATTCATGAGTGTCAAGGCTCGCCAAGTTACCCTAAATAAGATACACAATGCGCGTGCTGCATGGTTTAGTGTATTCTGACATTTGAGTGACTGCTTCAATCATTAAATCATTCGTCAACTATCTTTGAGGTTACGACACGTGTGTTCATTTTGTAAATATTTCCTATTTAAGGTTAGATTTTTGATCTGGTTTTGTGGTTTTGACATGAGTAACCCTGTTGTTGCCCCCCCCTCCAACAGCAACAGGTGAGCGACTAATACCAACACAGCTGAACCAACATGCGCGTTAGCTCAGGTAAAATTGATAGTGGTCCATTTATGGCTATGTCTACTTTTCCGTGCGACACACGGTATGTACCCCTTAAATGTGTTAAGTTATGATACACTGTGTATATAAGGAGAGCCTATTAGTGACGCGTTGGTCCACAAATTGTTTATTACCAACAATAAATTTTTTTTTCTTAAATGGCATCCCTGAAATCTAGATACAAAACCGTATTCAATTATTTTAAATAGAATACCTCGTATCATTCTATATTCAGATTCTGCGTTAAAATTGAGATACATTTGATTACAGTAGTTTCTTTAAAATAATTTGCTTTTCAAAATACCTTAAAATTTTGTTCAATGCACGATCCCAGGGAAACTTTTTTTTATTTTCATACCCACTGGGTGTGTGGAATTTTGAACCATGGGCACTACTGCAACCCAGGTACAGACCGAATTGTAGATGTATTATGTACATTGATAAATCCTCGTATATATTTAGATTCTGTGTTAAGAATCGAGATTCTACTCTTTAAAATAATTGCTTTTTGAAATATGTATTTTAAAAAATGGACTAAATTTTCAAAATAACTCAAGTGAACTTTTTCAGTATGCTCCATGAAACTTTACCATGAATTCGCCCAATCTGCAACCAGTGGATTTACTTCCAATCTTCTTTTTCATATCAACCAATTGTTGTAGGTTAGTCATATTACCCCTTATAATTAAATCAATTTTTTTTCAGAAGGCAAATGAAATACCCTTCACAGCACGCGTCAACTTAAAGTGAGGAGGAGCACCATGTTGTATTCATATACGAGGTAAGATCTTTAATAAGTCTACTTCATTCGTATCAAAACCACAATACCGAAGTATTTAAATATCCATGAAAAATATGAATTAATTGAATTTTGCGCTTCACCCTAGTAGTATAGTTGTTTACGTTTTCGTCAGTCACATTAAACCATTAAATAGGATCAGTAAATAATCGCGTTTTTCAAGGAAATTAATGCAAGGTACCACGCTAAAATTATTTAGACGAAAATTGAGTTAAACAAAGCGTGAGAATAAGAAGGAATTAATAATATTAAACAGGGACAATAAAATTTATAACATATGGGTTTGTTATATTAAAAATCAGATGCGGCTTTGGAAATTGATATCTATGTAAATAATGCTCCCAAATTTTGCATCGATCAAACACATGGTGCGTCCCAGGTTTGATAAACAGTAATGTGTAGTACAATCGCGTCCCCCTAAATACATAGTTTTATATTAATTTCTCTCTAGATCAATCTTATGAATAAAGTTGCTTTATTGCTTCTATAGCACAAATGCACAGAAATTCATTTGTATTTGTCAGCATTTAGGTGTTATTATTACAGCAGTAGATTATAGTTGATTTTTTGATGTTTTCTTTAAAAACTACATGATTAGGCACTACGTATGCTATTATGCTATTAATTGTAGTTCCGGATTCTCTATTATTACATGCTGAAATAAATTGGACCCCTAAACACATCCATGCTTTACTAGCTTTCTACCCAAACATAAATGAAAACTTACCAAAATCTACAAAACACGTAACTTAGAAGTCATAGTGCAGTTGACTTCCCTAATTTATTAATTAACGATTAATGTTGTTGTATTATTTTTCTTTAAAATTCATACATCATAGGTTGGCTGACGTTCGACTTTTGAAATAGGAATAATTTTAGAGGGATAGAAATTTTATTAAAATATAACTCAAAAAATTATGTTGTACATTTTTTCCTAGTTATCCGGGAGGGTTTTGATCACCAGGTCCGGAAACCAAAGTGGTGAATCTCGGAAACAACATGTTTTGCTTGTTGACCATGGAGTATTGTAAAGCATTGACTACGTTTTTTTTTCGTTAATTCTTAATGGATCTTGTCTTTTAATGAAAGTAGTAGGGGGTGTCCGAACATTTTCGAAAAATAAATAATCAATAACTTCAAAATGAGTGAACGAATTATGTCCAACTTGGAGTCTTTGAAAAGTTTTCTCAGGCTATCAGCCTTAATTGATTGAAATTGCTTGTGTTGTCGCTAGAGGACGTTTTCGACAACACTACCAATAAAATGGATATTCTCAAAAACATTAAATACAACAATATCACTTTTATTCCAAGAAAAGATATCCAAAAAATGGTAGAAATTGTTCCATAAAACTGATCCAAGGAAACTTTTGAATATTATTTTATGTTGACCGCTAGAGTGCGCATTTGTAATGTCGAAACAAAAAACTATTTTGATTAAAAAGTACCAACTAAGGTATGGTAATCAATGTCACTACTGCAATTTTATTATAAATGTTTTTAAACAAAAATCTTGAGGTGTCAATTTTATTGTTTGTCTACGATCGGCAAGAGAGGGGAAAGGTACCATCATGGTTTGGTATCCTTCATACAACCAGCCCGAGACCGTCTACGTGTTAGTTGTGAGCTCGGCTTGTTGCTGTTTCATAATTTCCGTAACATACCGCTAATAGCATCTCAGTTTAGGAACTCACAATTTCGATTATGAACTATGCACGTAAAGGTTTTGATTTGCACTTGAAGTTTGGAATTTGCCTATCTGGTGCATTATATCTTGCAGTCCACAGTTTGTGAACTAGTCGTCAGGAGTTTTTTTAACCCTGTTAGTGTAAGTACGGAAGGAACTATGTCATGTTTTTACAGCTCACCCACATTACCAGTTGTTTGATTCAGGATTTCGTCCAAGCGGCTTTGTCCAGAATATGGTCCCATTCTTGTTGCCATATTAAAAGGTTGTTTTCCTGTTCCAGATTTCTGTATATATTAGAGTTATACAGGGTGTCCGGAAATTATGCGCAAAAAACTTCGGGTGCTAATTCTAGTAGTAAAAATAAAGGCCACAAGTTTCTATAACATTTTTCAAAAACTCAAAGCTAAAGGATCTACAGCATAATTTCCGGACAGCCTGTATAACCTCGCATTTTCATCTACTTTAATATGATATCGGCAGTACCTCACGAATGACGTGCAGTGCTTCTGACGTTACGATTTAATTCTTACAAGCCACTCTAGGCAAGCTTTTTTGCTACATGCTGGTGGCCCTGTGCCAAATAAGCGCTTCATAGAGGAAGATAAATCCGATGGCGTCATATAACACCATCCTTTTTCTGTACGCTACAAGAGTTTGGTGAGTTTTCTAACCTTGAAATTTTTTTGTTGATAGCGTTCATCCCATGAGGTCCAAAAGTGCCATGCCTATTAATGATTACGCGCAGATAAGTTTGATGTTTGATGAAATCCGCCAAATACACAGTACCTTATGTAAGACTGGCATGCTGAAGGTTAGAATTTGGAACCTGGCCCACTTGTCAGCAACATTCAGCTCTGTTGCTATGACTATGTCGACGTCTAAAGAATTTTGACCTCGCAAACTTGGTGGAGAGTCGTAAGTTTGTGATTAGTAATCATTGTTATTATTTGCTGTAATGCTAAGCAGTGGTTTAGCACTGTTTCGTCCATCAAAATTTAAGCGCGGAGCCTTAGTTATCCCATCTCGCGTAAGTGTCTAGAATACCCTATTAGTAAGCCTCCGGTTCTCATCAGTTCGTACGCGATGTCCTCGTTTATAGTAATGACGGTACTCTTGATGTCAGCTCTCATCTCGCTGAGTGATGTTAACTCCATTTCCCCGGTATTACCCTTTAAGTATTGGGTAATAACTATTTTCAGCTCTTCAGCGGTGATATCTCCGCCAATGTTATCCTTTCCTTTCTCTGGTTTCAGCGATCTCTTTAATATTGACGCGTACTTGTTCTGGTTTTATCCACGATATAATGTTTTTAAGAGATTTCGCATAGGTGCCCTTGGTTTGCTTTACTATTTTAATGTTACGTTGTTCAGAGGTTTTTTAAACCGTTGGGGCACTTTAGGATCGCTTTGTGTGAAAAGACTGGGCCTCTGAATCTTTGAACAATCCCTTTTGGCGTGGTTGGTGGCGCTACCTTTTTCCATTCCTCGGAGTTTAAGAAACATCAAATTATCAGTAGTAAAAACAAATATTTTATTTTACAAAATGACAACGACGTTGATTTTGAAAGAAATACACTAAATCCTGCAAAACTGTCGTAATTTTTTTATTTTTTCAGGTACCAGATGTCACATAATGGACATATAACTCTTAGCTAAGTTTAAGTTTAGTTTGTTTTAATTCTTTTCGTTCCAGTTTTTTTTTTATTCGGTAGCGATGGTTTTACAAAATGTTTTGATTTGCTATTTGATAGTTTGCAATCGTACAATCTCTTAAGAATTTACAACAAGCAATTTTATTCTGTTTATTATTGATCGAAGAATCGACTTTTTGCTTACTCCATCTGTCGGCAAATTTTTGGAAGCTATTAAACTGTTTTAATTGTTTTTACATTTAAGACTTTTAAGACACCCGGACTTAATGGTCTTATTATCTTTCTATACTTTTAAGCAAGATACTTTGAGTTGTGATGTTAAGATTCTTTTAAGAAAATATATTTAAATACATACAGAGTGTCAATTTAAAAACTTTGGATGGACTATATCTCATGAAGGACAGATATAGAAACGGTTGAGTATTTTTTGAGATCATCTGTTGATCATGAGATATATTCCATCCAAAGTTTTTAAAGTGACAAGCTGTACAATAAAAGGTGGCAAAAATCTGAGTTAATTGGGCATAACCAAGTGGGCTTGGTCTAATTTAGTAAATGTCTATTCTCATTTCTAGCGGTATGAACCATGGCGTTAGAAATCTGTCATGTTCTCGAAAGACCAAGAACTTTATATATTCACGTCATCTTACCCAGCCCCCCATTTTGTTCAAATTGAAATTTCTAATATCAGAAATTACGAGCAATTTATGAGCTTTTGCAATAACGTATTTCCGATTTATGAGCTGAATCCGTTTAGTAGAAACTCGCTTATGAGTGGGAGGGGGCTACACGTGTCTTTACTCAGCCCCCTACTGTTGAAAATTATTCGAATTTTAATTTTTAACATATTTGAATTATGAGCATTATATGAGCAGTCCGTATATCGTAGTTTTTATTTTTGAGCACCACCCTTCTGCGAGTCATTACCACATTCGCAGCCGCAGTCATGATGAAGTAACCTGAAAATCTGTCATATATTAAAACCGTACGCACTCATAGAAAATCTTCGGGAGATAAGCTGGCGGTAACGAACGCGACGTTCCAGCGTCGGTTTGAAAGCTTCGTACGCGGGCTAAAAGAATCGCGTATCCGACGGCGTAATTTTTTTTAATTTCCAATGAGAAACGGAAAAAAAGGAAATCTAAACGGAAAATTTTCATTTTCTTTTCGGTTTTTCGCATTTTACGGCTCCGATTCGAAAATAATTCCAATTTTATCACGATCCCTTGTAGATATCATCGTTTTACGCGAGAATTAAACAAAAACCGGGTTCGAATCAAACGCCTTTGTGTTCAATGGGGTTTTTTGAAAAATCGAAACTAACTATTTGTCTAAACGGGCCGACATTTTCAAAATTTTTTTTTGACGTCCGATAGAGACCGGAAAGATTAACGCAGCGGATGTCGGGGACAATAGTTATACCATGATAACCGAAAAAATTTGACCCCTAAATTTAAGAGCTTATATCTCGGAAATTTACGACATATCGAAAACTCGCGCACTCACAATTTGCAGTTTTCTCTTTAAAACAGCACATAAACGAGAAACGTAGCTTTTACGGTAATGCAGGAGGTACACAAAGGTTTTATACTTCTTTAAAATTCATACAGTAAAGTTTAAAGGGCTAAACTGTAAGTTACGCAAAAACCTATCCAGATAAGTGACCTAACAATAGTTTTTTTCTTAAGGTCCGTAGAATAATGCGAGAAAAAAAACTTACAAAAAGGTCCATACAGGCGCGAGAAAATTCGAAACTAGCAAAAAAATTTACTTATTTAAACATATTAATTTTTATTTTCGTAACGGTTACAGTTACCTCACTTCTTACAGTCAATCGAGCAATCAAATATTCAAAACTTTTTAATTAGACAATAATTTTTTTCATTTTGGCAAATCAATTATTGTTATTTTCAATCACTTAGAACAAAATAAAATGTGTTCTAAATTATTTATTTATTAATTTCGCACTCGATTAACTGAATAAATGCTATTTACATTACAACGTTACATGTTTTATCGTTAATGTGCGTTACATCCTTTTTATTTTTTATATTTACCCCAAAGATACAAAAATGTTTTCTTCTCATATGTTGTAAATGTATTGTAATGCGTAATGCATTTATAGGTTTTTCTACTTTTTAAGAATGGAAAATAATTTATACATTTTTATGATATTTGAGAGTATAAAATAAATTTTTCTTTTTTTGTTGATTACAATTGCAAAAAATAAAAAAGTGTAATGTCAATTTTTTTTTTTTTGAAAAAAGAAAAAACAATTTTTGTGAGTAAGAAAAGTTAGTGTACGAACCGAGCCGCAAACCGACTCGAATTTTCTACGAAGCGGCAACACTATGGGCGCGGAGCGGCGCTGGGCTACGATCGCGGAAAATACTCTACTTTGATGTTCACAATTTATCGAGCGAAGTGGGCCGTGTCCTTTACCAAAGTGTCATTGAAACTATTTTGTAAGTTGGTGTTAGCGAAGGAGCAACTGCATCGAAGCGAAGCGGCGCTGGACTAGGGTCGCGGAAAACGACCCTACGTTGATTTCAAAATTTGGCGAGCAATGCGAGCAGTGCTTTTATCACAGTTGCATTGAAACTATTTTTTTTTAAGAAAGAAAAGTCAGTGTGCTCGAGTTTGCCGCGAAGCAGCAACCCCATTGACGCGAAGCGGCGCTAGGCTTAATACGTTAATATTCCTGCTAAAGCATATTCGACTACTTTTTTAAATACTTCTCTCTTGAGTTCGATTATTAGTGACAGGGGTGGCTTGCCGAGTAATGGTGTTAAAAATTAGATTTGGAGTAATTT
This sequence comes from Abscondita cerata, assembly GCA_030710515.1. Lineage (NCBI taxonomy): Eukaryota > Metazoa > Arthropoda > Insecta > Coleoptera > Lampyridae > Abscondita > Abscondita cerata. The sequence goes on from JALBCR010000945.1 coordinate 34,342, forward strand.
GAGTGCTCATAATTTAGTTAATCTCCCGCAAAGATTTTTTTGTATGACCATTTCAGGGTACTTCTATCATGACTGCGACTGAAGGTGCGGGATGATTTCGGGGTACTTCTATCATGACTGCGACTGCAAAATGCGGGGATGAATCGTAGAGGGGTGATTTTCAAAAAACAGAACTACGATATTTTGACTGCTCATAAAATACTTATAATTCAAATGTTTTAAAACTAAAATTCGTATAATTTTTATAATATGAGGGGGCTGAATACACACCGTTTTTAATCTCTCCATACAAACACATGAATTTCTACTAAACGGATTCAGCTCAAAAATACACAATTGCAAAAGCTCATAAATTGCTCATAATTTCTGATATTAGAGTTTTCAATTTGAACCATGTGGGGGGGGGGGGCTAGGTACGTGCAGAAATATTTGTAAAAAAATCAGTAAAATACTGTGATAAGAAAAACGTGTTCATACTAATTTTTATTTGATTTAATTAATTTTCTGCATATGTTGATGATTTCAAGTACTCTATTCGTACTCAGAAAAGATCTTATTTCATGTTTTACAATCCCCCTTCCAACTAATTACGTTTTTTAATTTTGACAGATAACGCGTATCACGTGACTACTATTTTTGCTCAATTTATAGGTACAAATAGATAACACCAAGTAGCTGATTAATTCACAGAAATGGTCTTGGCATATGTTCTGATCTTCTGGGCCACCATACATAACACTTACATCACAATACAATATTTAAAGTGTACCATACGAATAAATAAATAAATAAATGAATATGTTCTGACAGACAGATGGCGCCACTTCTTTGAGAAAAGGTCATAATCTAGTTTTTTGTGCAGCTATTTTTTTTATCTGATATTTTTTTGATTTGAAAATGTTTTTAAACGTCATGAGAGAAGATTTTAAATTTCAGCGGTCAAACACTATTAAAGTTGGTGACAGTTACTGTTGAATATTTATACCTATTTGGAAATTCGCAAACGTAAATAGAGTTTTAACAATATATTATAGAAAATTTATACATGCAAATTCAGTAACTGGCAAACTACCTTCATGTCAGAAAGTTAAGCAGGTGTGGTCGATGAATATGAATATTACCGGTAACCATCGCATCGTTTGCGACATTCCTCCACGTAATTCGAAGGGTATCCGAATCGTAACGTTTCCTAACATAACGTTATTTATTTTAATAACCATGACCACGTAAAAGTAATTTCCAGTCCTCTCAAATCGGATAAAAATTTAATGCGCGCGTAATTTATATTCGAACGCGCGTCCATAACATAACAAAATCACTAATAGAATAACTTTCGTTTTCACATTATTAAGGATAATGATCGATTTTAAAAATACGTTCCAGGAACTAACAAATCGGTAAAATATCTCCAAAGTTCTATTGAATGTTAGTAGAAATGGTCAGAATATTCATATGAGATCCTTTTGAGCGGCTTTGTTGACAAAGCTAACGATCCATACGAATTAAATGCCCAATTGTTCAATTCGCCGCTTCCCCATATTTTCCCCAATTTATTTTTTTTAGTTGCACCAGACATCTTACACTACCTACACACACACACACACACTACTTAATTGGACGTTGTCTTTCTGTCACTCGTTAATTTTTATCGTCAAACATTTCAAATATTTTTCCAACTGGATTAAATAGGAGCCGAATTACTTTGAAAAGATTAATGGGTCAATTGTATCTAATCAGGACTGTCAATTAAGGAGAGTAGTTTTTGTGTTGTAAAATTCTTTAACATTTTGTCCCAAAAGAGAAAAAAGAAATAATATTTTTCCGTATAGGTAGTGAAATTATTCGTATAAATCTAATCCACTCATATGAAGAATCATGTTTATACCATAACGGAGTAATTTTATTAAAACCTAACGTTCTCCTAAATCTAGTGCGTGGCGTAAAATTCTTAATAAAATTTTAGAAGCACATCAAATTGTAATCGATCTTTAAATTCCGTGAAAGTGATTTTTAAAATCTTTTAAATTTCTATTGGCGTTTTCAGCGGATGTAGCATTTTTTAAATGAATAATTAAAATTGTTTCTCGAGGATCCATTGTTCACTTCAGTCGGTACAGATTTTTTTTCTCATTTTCTGCTCTAATTAAATCTGTTTATTATTTAAAGTAACTTTTTTAAAAGATGAAGTTTCTTTTGAGATGTTGAAAAGGGTTTTTCTGTTTTGATAAAATTGTTACACATGTAGCTATTTATTCTAAGTGTATAGAATTTTGATTATAAAATGGCTCGATAAATTGCCCGTGTAAAGCGGTTCTGACCACTTCCTGTAGAAAGAAGTGGTTACGCAGCACCAGAAGTGCATCATTGATTATTATCAATTATATCGTTAATTATTAACTGGAGGCTACTGGAATATTATAAAATATAGACAAGTAAACTAGTAAACCAATGTTTAAAAGCTAAAAAAACTATTTCTAAGCTAAAATTCAACATTTTTATTTATGTAATAAGCAACTGTTGTTCTAATTATTAACTACATCATGGTTGTCTTTGTAATTCCTATTATTTAAGGTTGCTTAGTAGATATTTGCAAAATTTCATAGTATTCGAACGACATTAATTTTTTTTATTTTATCGACTTCATTCTCATATAATATTTTTATTTTTGAAGTTATAAAAAATCTGTTCGACAGTTATGTTTAAGATATTTTAAAGTACGCGTTTGTACATTTTCATCAAAATTGGTTAAAAATTTTGATCTCGACAAAAAACGACTTTTTTTAAATTTTCAAAATCAACTGCACCTTCTTTTTTTATTTATTTTAAAACCGATAAAACCAAATGTTCGTTTAAATCAAATTATTACATCAAGTACTTAAAAATGGAATACGCCATTTTGGATTTTTATAAATTAAAAATTTTGTCAAATTTGAATCGGGCGTAGTTAAACACATACCATAAGATACTTTTGATAACATTGAAAAATTTTAGAACCGTGAAGACGGTGAAAATTTTTAATTGTTGACTTTGATGCGCCATTTTGGCGCAACTAGTTGTCTACCATAAAAGTTTAACTAAATAAAATTGTTTATTTTAGTGTCCTCAGTAAACCCTAATTTTGTGACACTACCTGTATAGAGTGTAAAGGTATAGATAGAGAATGGGTGGTGAAAATGAGTTCAATTGAAGACAAACTAATGGTTTAAAAAAATACAAATTAGGAATAAAACCAATAACGGAAACAAAGAAAAATGAAAGGGATTAGAATAAACATTATTGTCGACTGAAAAAATACAGCAGATAAAAATTAGAACAAGAAACGACTAAATAAATGAAAAAACCAAAAAAGACAGATAAGACACTGACTACATGAAGGAAAAGGCTGAGAAATTAGAACAGAAGAAATAAAAATAAAGAAAAAAAGACGAGACAACGAGATCAAACAGGCATAAATAGCGTAATAGCTACCATTACGCAGACGTTGAGAAAGTGGAAAACCAATTAAAAAATCGCATTACAAACTAAGAGAAGAATAAAGATAAAGAAAGAAAGCAGTAGTAATTTTTAGAAATCAAACCCAATTTAGAGAAAAATGATAGTGACCATAGAACTAAATGAAACACAACAACCAAAAAACAATCACATAGATAAGGAAATTAAGGCGTTAAGAAGGTCTTTGTTGAATTTATAAATGAGGTTATAAATTAACGAAAGAAATAATAAAGCTAAAACAAAATATGAATAATAAAGGAAAAACATTGGAATTAAAAGAAAAAATTGTACCAAGAACGAATGTTAGATATCGAAGAAAATTTAGAGAAAAAACGGAGGAATCTCGAAAGAATAATATTGTGATGAGAAAATGTGAAAAGGGGGAAAAGATGGTGAAGATTGACAATGGTCTTGAAAAATAAATACAAATTAGAGGGAAACCGATATTTATTGAGAGAGATTTAAGGAAAATTTAATAAGATATGAAATACCAAAGGGAAGGAAAATGGATATACGACAAAATAACGTGACATTTGCTCGTGGGACAAAAGCGAGCCGAAAAGAGCGAAAAAATTAAACAAAAAAAATTGTTTCGAGCATTTGTATATTTTTAAAAGAATTTCTTATCTTTTTTTTTGTTTCAAGTATGTTGTTTCTTCTTTAACTTTTAGAATAATTTCAGACGCATAATATTTGTTCAAGTAAGGTTTGTGGAATAAGAAAAGATGGATATACAGTGATCACGTGAACTTTATTTAAGAATATCTTAAATATTAAAAGCAGGTTTACGCATCCAGTCCTAAGCCTGATTAAAACCGTTGGCGGAATAAAACGCCGTGGAAAAAAGCCGGGGAATAAAAGCCGAAAAAGGCCGCGGAAAAAGCCAGCGGAAAAAAAAAGACGCGGAAAAAAAGCCGGTGGAAAAAAAGCTGACGGAAAAAAATCCGGAAAAACCCGGACGAAAAATAACGCATCAAGTGATCAAGTTGTGTTAAAAAACTTTCGCTGTAGTTTCTCCAGATTATCATTATGAAGATTATAGTATGGCCTCCAGATTGTACAACAATAAGCAATTCTTCGATGTATTAATTAATGATAGTGGACCGTAAACGATATTTTATAAACTCAATGCGTTGATCGGTACTTTGTGTCAAAAGATTGTTTGTTTTGTTCACATTTGTAATTGACTTTTCGTCATACAAAATAAAAATATTTTACTTTAGCGTTTATACAATAACAACTATTATACACTTTAGTTTAGAATGTAAATAATTTAATTTTAAAGTGCATTTCAAATCAAATTTAGAAATGTATTTTATAACTTGCAAGTAGTTTTTAAAATGCATTTGCAATTTGTCTTGAAAACTAATCCTCTTTCAGTGAAGACAAAGAGAGTCCGTAAGAGCACAAATCCTTATTCTATGAAAAGTGTATTGTGTCAGACTATAAAATATGACTAGAATGACTAGTTACATAGAAAAATTATGTCGTCTATTGTAATAAAATTGTATTTACAATCACTAATCTTTCTAAAATACTTCATAGTTTAATGGTACAAGAAAATATAAATAAAGTAAGAACGGTAAATGATTCATTCACCGATTTTCTTTTTTCCTAGATTTTTTTACCGCAGCTTTTTTATATCCAGGTTTTTTCCGGAGGCTTTTTTCCCGCGGCTTTTTTTTCCGAGGCTTTTTTTCCGAGGCTTTTTTTTTTCGTCGGTTTTTTTTCCATGGCTTTTTTTTCCTAGATTCATTAAAAACGTAACGTCTTGCCACATATTTAAATGATTCACAATCATTATTTACTGTGCGTCAATTTGTTCCGAGATGCTTCTTCTTTTTCGGCGTTCTTTGTTTCGCGACCTTTTGTCGCGACTCCATAGAAACTAAGATACGAATAAAAAGATATCGAAAAAGTGAAGCAGATAGGGAAAATGAAAAGAAAGATAAAAGAAAAAATATTAGAAAAATTATTAAATTAGTATGCAACGAAATAAAAAAAAATAGGAACTGCGGTCACAGTAGAATGCATAATCACAAAAAAATAGAGAAGTAAATTAAAATTAGAAAGCGTATAGATTGCAACAGATATTACTTGAAAATAAATATGGAAAATAGCAACATAAAATAAAAAGAAAAAATAGAATTCGACAATATGGGAGTACGTATACTAGGAGTAACGGAAACGAAGAAAAGGAATTAGAAGGTGGACAGACAAATTTAAGAACAATTGAAGAAAAATAAAAAAATGATAAATTAAATTACAAATTAACATACAATAATATTGTATATAGGATGTTTCTGAAAGGTGTGTACATGGCTTTACCAGAGGTTCTCTGGCTCAAAATAGACCATTTAACACCAATTTATCTATAACCAAAACTTTCCAAAAAAATATTGTATATTAGGAATAACTCGAAAACGGATCGACGGATTTTGTTCCGCTTTCGTATGCTGGTTGTCTGCTTCCGAAGACGTTTTTCTGTGTAATGTGTCAACATTTCTGATGCCAGGAAAAGTCGCTTTCATACCGGCACTATCAAATAAATGAAAATATTTTAACAACCGTTAATGATACGAAACCAAAATAATTCTGACAAATAAAATGAACAATTTGAAAACTTTCTTCCCTCTTGTTAAATTGCGCTAATGTTATTAGTTCCATCAGAAAAAAATTCATAAGTCATATCCCTGCAAGGCGCATCCATACGCTTAGAAATTCGAGTAGACTGCTAGTAGGCTATGCGATCAAATCTATCATTAAACCACCACTAACGGGACGGAGTTTCACGTTCGCGTCTTTTTTAATTTCGAATTTATTTGAACGGAATATTATGTAGGTTAATAAGGGATACAAACTGAAAATATTTTTAAATACATATATAGGGTGGTTCAAAAACGAGTGACGCATCAAAGTTATGTTTTTTCTTATGGAACATCCTGTATTTGACGGCGATTTCGAATTCTATGGAAAAAATAAGGGCCAGTTTCATCAAGGATCCCTCTACTTAGCTATTACGGTTCTTCAGATATTTTGATTTTTCGATAAATGATACAATCGAAGAAAAAACTCACTGGTTTTCAACTTATAACTCATCACTTCATCAACTACTAGAGTAAAGATTTCGGAATACTTCACAGGGTTTTCAAAATTCAAGTGCCATTATGAATATATTCAAAGTAGCTTATCTTGCTTATCTCAAATAAAACACCCTGTATTTTGTTGGCCCATCTCATGGAGAAAATAATTCTCTTTCATATGGTACATAGCAATGATTAAAATTATTGTCACATTCGTTTGTTTATCTTTGAGCACACTTGTAACTTACCATACATACTAGATTGTGTTGGAAAATTTTATTTCAATGTTAATACATCATTTATATTCATAAAAGTGTGATTAGCGGAAAAACTACTGCACTTGGGTAAGGAAACCCTAGTATCATATGAAAGAGAATTATTATCTCTATGAGATGAGCCCACAAAATACAGGGTGTTCTATTTGAAATAAGCAAGATAATCTAATTTGAATGTATTCATAATGGCACTTGAATTTTTGAACACCCTGTGAAGTATTCCCAACCAATAAGTTTTTGCTTCGATTTTATCTTGCAATGGAGAATAATTTTGTTTTAAAATACCTTACATTTATCGAAAAATCAAAATATGTGAAGAACCGTAATAGCTAAGTAAAGGGATCCTTGAAGAAACTGGCCCTTATTTTTTCCATAGAAATTGAAATCGTTGTCAAATACAGAGTGTTCAATAAGAAAAAACATAACTTTGATGCCTCACTCGTTTTTGAACCACCCTATATATTTAAAAATATTTTCAGTTTGTAGCCCTTATTAACCTACATAATATTCCGTTCGAATAAATTCGAAATTAAAAAAGACGCGAACGTGAAACTCCGCGCCGTTAGTGGTGGGACACCCTGTATATAAACTGCCGCCTTAATTTAGTTACTCATTACGTATTCAGCAAATCGAATGCGTGTTTTTGGTTTTATACAATAACTTCAAGATTTTAAGCGTTAACATCAGAAATCAAGATAAATCAATAAAACTAAAAATGGAAAACGAAAAATACGGTCAAAATATTAAATTAATTGAATATTAAAAATAAAAAGTGACGAACGTGAAGTAGTAACCTCCGGGCAGGATTGAATGCAAGAAACAATTATATCGATACATAAACAAACGAGAAATCACCAAAAACTGCACCAAAAACCGATAGGATCGGTTCGCTGATGATAGCTAAGCTATTGAAAGACGTGTTTGAGTAAAGTTTTTGGTGTTTTCCCGTTTGTTAAATAGGCGCTGCAGCTTAGTGTTCCATTCCTTTGATATCAATACATGAAAGTTTTTGTTAAATTGTAATAATGTAGGACCCTGGGGGCCTGGTTAATAATTAGATTGCTTATTTAACTTGTACAACCAAGGTGTCCCATTTTTTGTTTTCTTAATGGTACATAAAATATATTTTCTGACTATACTAATAAATCAGTAAGTATAAAGGCATTAAAAATAAGTTCGAATAGAGGAAATGCATAAATTAACAAATACCAGACAACATAAAACTTCCAACAAACATTAATTGACGGTAAGAAGGTGCGGGTAGAATTTTTGCAATAAATCACTTTAGCTTTATTTTTCTACGATAAATTGAATTACCTGCTCTAATAAATATATTGCTCCAATGTAAAAATAACGTAGTTTTCGCTTACAATTCAACGTTATAAATTACATTTCTTATACGGAAGTAGGAAAAGACGCAGCAAAAACTACACTCCGAAATATCGTTTTCTTGTAAAACAAAAAAACAATTAAAATTCCTATCGATTTTTAAAAAAGATAAATCTGAAAATACCACTTACCTCGCAGCTGGTATCATTTTTAAAGCTAAAGCTTTACTGAGGCAAAATCCTGCGCCCCCCCGTTGCGAACCAAAACTTCACTTTTTGCTGCAAAAAAAAAAACAAAAATTAAAGATCATTACGAAACACCCCAGGAATCCTACCCTTAACTTTAGATTTTTCAAGTATTTATTACAAGTTTTAAAAATTTTCGCAGCGGGTTGCATTTTTTTTTTTTTTTATTTAAGACCAACAAGTGATGTGTAACCATTTTTATTAAAGCAATGAGGAAATCGTTTTGTTTTTGAATTGGAACTATCACGTAGACGGACGTGTTCAATAAAACCAATTATTATTATGGGAACCAAATAATATCTTCAAAGAGACTGGATTTGATTGTTACAATTTTAATTAAGACCTGTTGCAGTCGAGCGCAAAGAGATGCTTCGTTAAGCATATAATTTTTTTTTTGCATTTTAAAAATCATTATTCATTAAATAATGTAACGGCATCCTTTTACTACAATAAAAACAAAACGTAAGCTAACGAAACGTATTGTAAATGAAGTTTGTTAAATTTGCTTCTGTATAAAATATACTTTCAAATCAACAATCTTATACTCCGTTCTTTTACGAAAGAGAGTTATAAACGTATTTGATAACGTATGACGGGGCATTACAGGTATAATAATCGCATGGTAAAACCAAAACACAACAATTCTCTTCAAAAAGTAAGGACCTAGAACTAATTCTGCAATAAAATATAGGAGACATTTCCGTATATTTCAGATTCGCATAAAAGTTTTAGAATATTTTCAAAAGCTTTTCTAATAATTTTTATATTTTTTTTTCAAACAAAATTGTTTGATTACTCGATTATACATAAGTTTGTTTAAATTTGTTCCTGATATATAATTACTGTAATCACATACCCTTTATTTTACAATTACATAGTATTATATAAATAAACTGTAAGCAATCGTTTACGAAATACTGGTTACTTCTGAAAATAAAAGAAAATAACACATCGTTGAGTAGTTGCGTTAAAAAACGAGTCGGTAGCAAAACGTTCATTTATAAAACGCCACACCTTATAATGGTTTTAAAAGTTAAATTATTGCGTGTTCATCTCGATTTTGCTTTGCAATAAAAAAAACTCAAACAAGATCAGAAATTAGAAAGGCTTATATGTTTCAGTCACGACTCGCAGATTGTCAGGAATATCAATCTATTTGCAGCTACTAAAGTACTACTGCTTGTCAGACGTCGAGAAATTAATAGCCACGCCCCATTAATTTTTTTAAAGAATTTCAAAAGTGAAACGGAGAAATAGGGTATACGTGAGTAGAAAATTTCAATTTGTTAATGAAGTGAAATGCGTTAGAAACACATCAAAAGCTTCCATCTGTAAGTCAAAAATGATACGCCTCTGCTTGTTTCGTATTATTTAACGTCAGAAAAACACGTTGTATGAATTGTATAAATTACTCTGATGTAGCCGATTCCTTTCATACTTGAAATCAGATAATCGTGCTTAAAGTAAAATTAATGTTAATAAAATATACACCTTGACAATTTATTACTTAACCTTTAGCGTTAAGGATTATTTGTCACATGTTTTACAGTTTACTAATTAAATTAACGATTTAAATTAGAATAATATCGGTCCTGCGACGGTTCTCGAGACACCCCACAATTATTTACGCCTGACATTTTTATTAATGAGCTTTGTATAAGCAATTAATAATAGTGAAATTTCGTTACCGTAAGATCTAGTTTCTAAGGCGTTATTTTCCTTTATTAGTCAAAGAAATAATGTTCCGAATTAAACGTCACCTGCAGCATCAAAATTTCGAAAAATTCTGAAATTGTCCATATACCGTATGTCTCCGGATGGGGTTGCCAAGAGGAAAAACTTTTTTATTTTTAATTTTTCGAGAAAAATGTATTCTTTATAAAAGCTTTTGCTTGTTTAAAAACCGCGGAACCAGCTCTCTTCGTTCTAATTTTTCTTTCCATTCTAGAGAAAATGGAAAAATAGTTTCATTTAGTTGAAAAGTCCGAAAAATTAGATCTCGTTTTCATGGCAACCGATAACAAGATTTTTGATTTTTATTTATTAAATGACAATGTTATCGAAAGAACAATGAATTTACCTTATTCAGTGTTACGGCATAGGTGATAAAGCAATTCGTCAAGTTATTGAGGAGTTTAACCAAAAATTCCCGGATGTCTTCATATCAAAATGTTAAAAATTAATCAAAAATTGATAACCACAGGCTCCATATTAGACAAAAAAAAACTAAGATAGTTTGGAATGAAGATGACGCTGATGGATTCGGTTCGGAATAACCCAAAATTGTCTTTACGACGAAGATCGCATGAATTAGGGATGAGTAAAACCCATATCATTAAAACAGTTGAAATTTCATCCCTTAAAACCGATTTTCAATCATGCTTTAGAGCCAGGAGATAGTGCAAAACGATTTGATTTCTGCTTGTGGATGGGCACTCAAATAATGGATAATCAATACTTTTATCGAAATATTGTATTTTCTGATGAAGCCACCTTCTTCACCAATAGTACTGTTGCATCGCAACATGTAAGGTACTGGAGCAGTCACAATCCCCATTTCCAATCGCTCGTAATAGGCAATATTTAGCGAAAGTAAATGTGCAATTTCTTACCATGGCATTATTGGGCCATTTTTTTTGTAAATTTGGTTAATCAGCACACCTATTTAATATGCTGCAAAATTTTCTAAGTGAACGGTTGGTCGATTTACCTATTAACTATCGCGCAAGATGTTATTTCCAACAAGATGGTTGTCCTGCCCATTATGCGCGAATAGTAGTAGAATGGCTGACTCAGGAATTTGTGGAGAATTGGATCGGTCGAAATGGTCCTGTTTTATGGCCACCGAGGAGCCCTGATTTGACTATGGTAGATTTTTATCTTTGGGGCCGCTTGAAACAAATAGTTTATGCAAACGATCTTCCTCCGGATGCAGAAAATTTAAAGGAGAGAATCAGAGATGCGGCGGCGTCTTTATCTCTCGAAGAAATTCGAAGAAGTTATGATGAACTGCGTCGAAGACTTGAGCTCTGCGTTCAAAAAGGGGGTGAATGGATCGAATGAAATTGTTTTTGATTAAATTATCATTATTATTTCTTATTATTAGGTTTAAATTGTTATTGTTATTGTTATTATTAAGAATTGTTTAAATGTTTTTGAATTTCTTGAACAGATTTTGTGCAAAATATTTTGAGATGTAAATAATACAGAAACTTTTGGTTCTTCTTGATAACTCCTCCTCGGTTGCCATAAAACCGGACCATTTCGACCGATTCCATTTTCCCCAAATTCCTAAGTCAGCCATTCTACCAGTATTCGCGCATAATGGGCAGGACAACCATCTTGTTGGAAATAACATCTCGCGCGATAGTTAATTGGTAAATCGTTCAATCTTTTATTTAAAAAATGTAAACGGCTGAAGTACCTTACATGATGAGATACAACAGTACCATTTGAATTACTTAAATTCCTTGTTCTTTCGACAACATTCATGTAATAAATAAAAGTCAAAAATCTTGTTACCGGTTGCTATGAAAACGAGATCTAATTTTTCGGACTTTAAAAATTTTCAACTAAATTAACCTATTTTTCCATTTTTCCCTAGAATGGAAAGAAAAATTAGAACGAAGAGAGCCGGTTCCGCGGTTTTGAAACAAGCAAAAGCTTTATGAAGAATACATTTTTCTCGAAGAATTAAAAATAAAAAGTTTTTCCTCTTAGCAACCCATCCGGGGACATACTGTATAAAATATTAAGGTGAAACTCACGATGCCCCTAGCTTGGATAATGTTTTGACGAACAAGATATAATAAAGGTTTTTAACAAGACCTTCTGCCTAGAAACGTGTAAACACATTGTCGAAGCTATAGGGGAGCGGGCAGATGTGAGGAGTCCGAGGAAGGAAAAAGGAAAAAACTTTCAGAATTTGTTGTTACCATAGATTGAAAATGAAGCAGAAATTGAGTTAAAGAAACGGGTCAAAAGGTTACAGACTAGCCACGACAGACAGAAGATGGAAAAAGGTGAAATCCAAACGAAACTTCCAGAGAGTGGCTAACGAGATAATTCGAAATCTCCACTAACATCAGCATTGGAACGAATCAATGAAAAATAAACAGGTAGACGAATTGCAAGATGAACCTGTGAAGAAGATACGAATAGTCGCACGCTGTCAAAGAAACTAATTCCAAAAAGATTCTTGAACCAACTGTAACTAAAGTTGTCACGAAATGATTACTAAACAAAGCAGTTGTTATTGTCAACTTTGACTTCACCATAAAGATGTACAAAAGGTTTAGAGGGTACATGAGCAAACCCAAATCACCCATTCTTCTAGTGAATGATGAGGAAGTGCTGACTGATATTCTTGCGTGAAGTGCTTGTGTGGTTTTGACGGAAGCTATAAGGTCATCCCTGTACAAGCAAAGTTTTCAGTACAAATCCGATGCTCACTCATCCCTATTTGCCACAAATACCGCTACAGGTTTTTGCGTCTACAACGACAGAAGAAAAGAAATTAGCCCAACTTTTTCGGGGATTAGGATTTTTTATGAATTTTTTCCAAAAATCAGGGAAAAATTACACAAGATGCTTGATTTACCCGCTTTGGCTAATCACCGACTTCCATACAATTTTGATCGCCCTTAACTATAACTTCATGTAAAACCACACAAACTACTCTCGTTCAGGACAGCAAATCAGTGAAAATTATAACCTACCTGTTAGAACTTGAAGTGAGTAGGCGAAGGAATCTCGAAATAGATGCACAAATCATTTAGAGAGCACAATCAATACCTATATTTTCAATCACTGCTTGGATTCCTCAGTTATCTATCATTTGAGATTACATTTTAGTTGAGAAAGAGGGGGTACAATCATGCATTCAAAGACAGCAAAACGAAGATGAGTTGAGGAAGAAATTAGTGGCGAATATTTATCAGAAGCCTTTGAGGACATTGAGCATACGATGTAAGATGTACAACGTAAAAGAACAAGAATGTTTTGCCGTAACAAGGGGCCATAAAAAGTACTGGTCTTACTTGTCAAACTTTTGGAGTTGTGAACAGAGAAGAGGGGGTTCGTTCTTTTCTGTCTTGGTAACAAGATAAGCCTTACTGCTACAAGAAGACGGCTTCCCCGACAAACACTCCAAAACCCGCTATGGATGTATCCAAGAACGTGTATCCGAGATGCAAGCAACGATTACGATGCCAAATTGCAACCGACTTCTGGACCGACCAGGAGCAGTGGGAGATTGGCTATCGATCTAGGTTGAATCAGATACCGGGAGCACGTGCTTGATTAGTGACAGATATACCCCTTGCAAGAATCTGCCCTTACAAGATTTTCAGCTTTACTATGTAGGTAGAGGCGTTTTGTGAACGTTGAAACTGCGGCATGGTAAGTTTCCTAAAGTGTGGTGACCCTTTGAATGCGGCCATGGACTGCTATGTTTGACTTACCTCAGGATTACTGAAAATGTCATTTTCAAAAGTTAAGTTGTTACGTCGTATCTTGTAATTTACGTGTTTGTTACCTGATGGGGTTGATGTCACGACTTTGGTTTTAATTGACTTAGTACCTTGGAGTTTTTTTTGAAGATTTTTTTCGGTTTTGCAAATTAAATGTTGAGAAGAATGAAAATATTCCAAACATGGTTAAAATTAGTTTACAAATTAGAGATTTTTGTATTTTTAAAAATGTAGAAAGATAAATGTTTTTTAACTTTTGATTATATAAATTAACAAAATCAAAATAATTAAAAAAGTTGGAATCGGTCACATTTATTTTACATTCTGAGGATTTAAGGAATCTGCATAAATAGAATAATGTCCCATTGGAATTGAGTGATGATGAAGACTCCTTAATTTATCTTATAGTGTTGTCCCATTGGAATTTTATTTTGAAGCTTAGCAGGGTTGAGATAAAAATAAAATTCCGGATGAATTTATATGGAAACACAGTGTAGAGAATGAAAAAGACAAAACGGAATGGCTTAGGGGGGAATAAAAATAGCGGTAAGAAAGGGGTGGGAAAAAGAAAAATATGGGAAAAGAGGAGAAGATTAAAGGACAAAGTTTGAGTTATTATTTTCTTTCCTTCCTAAATCAATTTTTCTAGAAGGTATTACGTTTGGACTTACCTTTTTGGAAGTAGTAATCAGGCCTAAGCCAATACAATAACTTAAGAAGAGTTTTGTAGGCCTGATGAAGCAACTACTTTAGTTGCGAAACGTTGCTGTTTGACGATAATCTAAGTTTTCCTAACACTTCTACTTCCAGGAGTCCAGAAAAAGTCATAAAAATTAAAGGAATGATAAAAATTCAAGTAAAGACGGAAGGTAGAAAGAAGTATAACATACTAACGATTTGATAGAAAGGAGATGAACAAAAGAAAAAATATTGAAAATTGTATAAAAGAAGGAAATGAAAACAATGATTTTAATGCTAATACGAAACTAGGGAGGATAATGGTAAAATGGATAAAGAATTAAAGTACAAGACAGAATATTAGTAGATGAATGTGAAGAGAAAGGCTAGAAGTAATGAACAGAAATATGGAAGAAGGGGTTAAAGTGAATGTACGTATGTAATTGGACGACTATCAGTAATAGACTATGTTTAATAAATGAAAAGTAAGAAGAAATAGAAATTCTAAAAATTTGAGAAGATCAACCATTATAAGTAATAATGAAGAAGGGGGTGAGGAAGTTGAGAAAGAAGAAGGGGAATGGAAAGAAAAGAAAACATAGTCAGAAGAGAAAATACAAAGACATAAAGAGAGAATGGAAGAGGAACTAAAAACATCCGGAGAGGTGGACGAAGAGGTATAGATAATAATAACAAAAATAGATTTCAAAGAGTATCTTGTGATCCTCATTGCTAACCGCATATTCGGCTACTGCTGACTTATCGGTGTGTCCCAGAGGATAGTTTACTCGATGTTCTTTAAGCCTAGTTCCTATCTATATTTTGCCACAAGAACGACGGGTACGGTAAACTCCGGCTGCTGAGAGAGAGTCTCTTTCGTCCTTTTTGTTCTGATGATCTGCTGAATTTTCTTAGTTGGTTTGAAGATAGTTTTGTCGTGACTGTTTAGAATTCTTCCTATGCGGTCTGTGACTTTAGATATATATGGTAAGTATGTGTAGGCGGTAGTGAATCGATTCTCGGATTCCGGTGCTCTTGCTCTTTCGGGCCACATTGATCTTTCGATCTCCTTCCTAGTGTACCCGTTAACCTCAAATGTAGTTTTCAGGTGTTCGAGTTCCGCCTGAAGATTCTCTGGTTCCTTCAATCTCGATCCGTCAGGGTCTTGATTATACCATAGTTTTGGCTGGGTGATGGTTCGATGAGGCATGCAGGTATCTGTTTGTGTGTGTAGATTTTCTGTTGACTGTGTGACCTAGCTTGTTTGCTTGTTTTTTTCAGCAGCATATCCAAGAAAGCCATTCTTTCAGTGGAACTTTGTTAAACAACAAGACCACGTCAAAGCTTACAAGAATGCCTTGGGGTTATATGTTGATGTCCCGAATTTTGTGAACAAGTCTGCTGAGTCCTTAACGTTGGCAGGGATATCAAGTACTTAGCTAAGTAGTATGTTGGTGATCAAGGAGCGCTCATTATTGGTCTCAGAGGGATATCTGGCTTGTGGATCTTGAGTAGTCCGTAAAGTATTGGAGGAATAGCTTCGGATCTTAATTCAGTTTTGAATATCTTTAGGTAGAGAAGATGACTTGATGAGCAAATTAGTGAGTCGTAGTCTTGTTTGTGTAGGTTCTTTTTGCAGGGGTCTGTAGCTTGCAGGAGTTCCATAATTTCTTGATTGTAGTCTCCGGTTTTTAGAGAACGGTGGCGTTTCCTTTATCCGCTGGTAACTTGACGGTGTTCTTATCTGTGTTCAGACCCCTGAATGCTGAAAAACACCCGAGCGGTACCTTACGAAAAACCGGTTTTGACCGTCGCAATGCAAGCCCCGTTCCCTTTGAACCATTATAAATACAACCTGCGCTGCTGACCTCATCAATCTAAATCCAACATTGGAAATGGAAAGACCTCTAAAGAGGCTGACCACTTGCGTTATCGGAACGTTAGGAAGAAATTCCAATCAATGACCGCCATTAGACCCGAATCTAGACCACACTAGTTCACAAACAATCCGCAAAAATCTCAACCAAAATCCTAGTCTGTTTTCAATTTATGTTAAGATATTTAGAGGAAACGAAACAAGGATGGAACCAAAAATAGAAGAAGGCAGGAGGAAAAATGTAAGAAGCGGATAGGGGGCAATAGAAAAAGTGAAAAAGGATAGGCAGAAGGGACGAATGGAACACAAGGAGAACAATGGAGAAAGGATGAGAGAACGGTTAAGAAGAATATATGAATGAATATGGAAAAAAAGAAAGAATACCAGAAAAATGGAAAGAGGCAATATTCCCAATATTCAAGAGGCGAAAAACTACAGAGAAGTGAGTCTAACAAACGTAAGATTATAAGATATACGCCAAAATAATAAGATAGGAAATAGAAGAAACGAAAATTATACCAGAGCCCCGATTTAGAAAAGGAAGAGGGCCGATTGATAATATACTATACATTCTAAAACATATACTTAACAAAGGGATTGCAAAAAAAGATGAGCGATTTTTGAACAGCAAATTGATTAAAACAGGGATATCCGTTAATTCTTAGTCTGTTTTCAATTTATGTTAAGACATTTAGAGGAAAAATTGGAAAGACATCAGGTATGATGAGTAATGAGGTGGGAGAAGGTATGGGTGATGGCGTACGTGGATATATTACATTACACGAATGAAGAAGATATGACAAGTGATTTTTAGAGGGTAGTGTAGAAAGTGTGAATATATTTATATATTATATTATTTTGTGGAGCAAAAATTTGGGGATGGAAAAGAAGAGCTAAGAGAAGATAAAGGAGAATTTTAAGTAGACGTTAGTGGAAGAACTAAAACTAGAAAAATATGGGTTTGAAACAGAAAAGAGAGTGTTGACATATGAACAAAGAGATGAAATGCAAGAGTATAAAAGCTGAAAATAAGTGGAGACACAGAAAATAAGGTACTGGGAAGGAGAAAGAAGAAAATATTATGAAAGAGGCAGATATGCGGATGAAGATATAAAGAGTTTAAGACAAGAGTTAATAGCAAGAAAGACAGAAGGAAGCAAGAATAAAAAGAAGGAAAATATAACGAGAAATATGAACACTTAATAACAGAAAAATCAAGGGAAAGGAACACCAACTGCAGCATCTAATTTAACCAACAGGAAAACACACGCACCAAAAACTTTACTCGGACACAGTAAAGTTTTGGTGCAATAACAGAAAGTACATATAGAAGAAAAAAGTCTGAAAGAAAAAATTAGAACAGGAAATGAAGAAAATGAGAATAAGAACTGGATGAGTGATGAAGAGAGGGTATGTAGATTGTGTTGGGAAACGGAGTAGCGGATACTATTAGAAATGAAGAGGGAAAGAACATAATGGACGAATGAAGTGAAAAGATGGAATACAAGAAAATGAGTTCGTGTGAATATTTATTGTAATCTAGTAAATTATTTCTTTATATTAATTCGTCAGTTTCAATATACGTACTACTTTCATCGACTAATAATAATAGTCACGTATTTTTAATAGAAAGAAGAACATCAATTAAGAATTATCAGGATACAAGAAAGATAAAACTGTCGACAGTGTAACAAACTCCACCAACGTATATCATTTGAAGTTAAACACAAGTTAATTATATCGTTATTAATGTGTCATAAAAATAAAGGAAAAGCGACAGAGATAATCTAACCTTCACGTAATAACTTGGATTTTTTTTGCTATTTCGCTTAAGACCCTAGAGGCTTCGTTAATATTAAAAACAGATGCAGAAAGCTTTCACCGAGTGCATAGTGTGCTAATTCAAATAATAAAATCACTTCCTGGACAGCGTACAGTAAGTTTGATAGTTAAGTCTGATATAAGAAGACTTTTCCACCTCAGTGCCTCCGCCTCTCCAATACACGCGGCCGTTCATCAATTCAATGCCCCAGGATATGACTGCCGGTATAATATTCTACTGTGTTTGTTAAAAAAAAGAACCATTTTCAAAATAGAACGCAATCTTAATTAAACGATTTCTTAACTGAAATTTTTGGTACAAGTTAATAGATTGTATCTTAAGAACTTGTTAATATAATCAAGAGCGTGCGGCGAGATAAATCTATGCCGAGTTCATAAAAACAACATTTGATCTGATATCTTTCTAAACTGCAAAAATATCTAGCCTTGTTATTTGATTTTAAAATCAACATGCTAATTAAGAAACTATTTAATCCAGACCCAACCATCAGAAAATGATAACTAATTAACCATCCTTATGCAAATAAAAACGAATCCAATTGTAAACATCGACATTCTTGAAGTCGCTGTCGATAAATTTACGGATTTAAAACAGATTCAGCACCACAAACCTCACATTAAAAATTAATGTGTTTTTGCACAAACGACATTGAAAAAAAAGTGTGCGAGTGTCAGAAGACCTACACCAATCGCTTCTAAAATTTTTAACGACCACAAGAAGTTAATAAAAATCTCAATATCGTAATTACTGTTTCCTGTTTCTACGGTTTTTATTAAACGGGAACGTAAATCATCAAATTTTATATGAGACGGACACTATACTACCCGCTGCCATTTTTGTATTTTAAATCATTTGATGTTCGTATTAATCACAATAAAGAAGAAAAACAAACGAAATTAACGAGATTTCTCTTTACAAATTAAAGGTGAACAGATAACAGTCTTTTTGAAAGATTAATGAAAATAAAACCGCAGTCAGTTCCGTTCCTACATTGGAATTTATTATTGAGCTTAATACCTACATAAGCTACTTGTTGCACTGAATCGTTCTTCCTTTGCAATTTATTCTAATAGTTTCTTAACTGTGTAATATATTTTTTTATTCTAGTTGATTATATTCTTCTCATTAAGCGCTGATTTTAATTACAGATTTTTCAAGTTGATTATAAATATTTGCACGAAAGAACGACCAGAAAACAGCAGGTGTCGGTCTAACCGACAACAACAAAACAAAACAAAATAAAAAAACTTACCGCCGTTTTGTCCTTGGTGATTATCTCTAAAGGTGCTTGTATACTAGGTTTACCCAAATACCAATCTTCTCTCGAATTGTAATCACCCAAAAAACGCACTAGACGCGGTACGTTCACGTAATTGTCATCATCAAAATGACAAAACCATCTGAAACAAAAAAAAACAACATTATTTAATATCATTATTCTATTTAGCTTTACAATTTGCATCTAATTTATATTCCGAGGACGTTCGGAGATGGTTTATGGTAATTACGAGTGTCTCTTCACATAAACGTTTAAGTGAAACATCAAACTAATTCAGGGAATATTAATGTCAAATTGATTGATAAAATTGTGTAATTGGGAATCGATACACATTTCAGTTAAGATAAGATTTTTATTATTTAAGTGAATATAAATATCATTGCTGCCATTGATCCCACTATACGTAGAACACGCAAGCTTGTTACAAAAATTATTAATCATCTCCTATCGGCATCGATGAATTCTTGTAAACTCAATATCAATCAATCAGTCAACGCATCAATTCGATGTTTTAGTGAATTAATCACTACATCAACAATTAATCATCTGCCATTCGAATGATCGAAGCAATAAAACCTAAATTATTGCTTTTATTTTCAAAATGTAATAATATTTGGGCCGAAATAAACATTTTTTGTAACGAAGATTATTTAATATTGGAGTATTGACAATATTATCGAACGTGTAGTGGTAATATTCACGAATTGTCAATATCGATTGATTTTATGAAAATCTAAATATTTTTCAAGATATGCAGTTTTTTTCAGTTCCATTTCACGATTTATCAAAAATTGGTATTGTGTGAATATTTAAAAAACGTAATCAAAATAGGTGGGTCAAAACCAAACGCGGTCAAACACTTTTCGATTTAATCGAACCAGTTCCGCTGATCAACCAAAAGTAGAAATATCTTTCACTTTGACTTTGAGAACTTCATATTAACTTATATTGATCAATCAAGTTTACTAGTGAGAATCCAGGTTTACGAACAAAATTATCACCGAAACATACAACTTCGGTAATATTGCAAGAACTGCAATAAAAATCTCTTACATATTCAATAATATTGAAAGAGTTTTAATACAAATCAATATTATTGCTGTAGTGTACTCCCTACAAAATTCGATATTGATACAATGATATTGAATCAATATTCTTGATAATGGTATATAGAAGGTGCTCTGACACATATCAATAATATTCGGTTGCTATCTTTCTTTCTCCAAATATTGCTTAATATAACCCTTACATATTCAATAATATTGACACTCATTAATTACATTAACAGAGCCTTAATAAAAAATCAGTAATTTGGCTTTGGTAAATTACATTTACATTCCCATCAATATTATTGACTATTGACTCAAAAATAAAAATATCTTTTACTTTAACTAAAGAAGTTCGTTGAATAAAAGTTCATATTAATCCATTTTGATCAATGACTTGTGAGAATCCAGATTTACGAACAAAATTCTCGTCGAAAGACAACACCCAAAAAATAAGATATCCTCACACCTGTCAATAATATCGTGTCAAACTTACGTCAGTTAGTATTGGTGAATATACCCCTTACATGTTCAATAATATTGAAAAACCTTCAATGAAAATCAATATTAATGGTATATTGAAGATATCGATAATATTGCATCAAAGATATTCAGTTACCATCTTACTTTTTCCAAATATTGCTCAATATATTCTTTACATGTTCAATAATATTAAAAGAGCTTCAATAAAAATAAGTACTTTAGATTTTGGTAAATTACACTCACATCTCTTAAATTCCCTACAACAGTCGCATAGATCATAGATATACAGGTTTAATTAGAAATATTTATCAAAATGCAACACTGACAGTTAAAACACACACACAGACAAACAAAGTAAATATGAAAAAAAGGAGTAAGACACGGAGATAGTATTTCGCCCAAATTGTTCACACTGCATCTGAAGATGTATTTAAAAAGTTTCGATGGGATAATAAGGGAATAAATGTAGACGGAAACATTTTGAATCAATTAGAATTTACAGACGATGATCTACTGATCGCAGATAATGGCACATATTTACAAGACATGATGAAAGAGTTACAGGAGAAATCGGGAGAGGTAGGATTAAGAATCAACATTGAAAATACAAAAATTATGAGCAAAGATGTTATTGAAAACGACAATAAGATTAAATTGAACAACACAACAAAATCAAGTCAAGAAGAAGAAATAAACCAAAAATTAAACTAGGTTGGGCTGCATGTAGCAACTGGAATGAAGTTCTAAGAAGTAACATAAACTAAAAATTAAAAACCAAGAATATCTTACCAGTCTTGACTTAAGATGCAGAGACCTGGACATTGACGAAAAAAAAAACAAAAGACGAATGACTGGATAACATCAAGAACAAAGGTAGATGACATAGTGGAAAGAATACTACAACAAAAATGGCGAGGGGCAGGACACGTGGCGAGGTTGGAAGACGACATATGGACAAACGTGATAATGAAATGGAGGCCTAGACAGGGAAGAAGATCTAGAGAAAGTCCTCCCATAAGATGAGATGAGATATAAGAAGCACAAAATAGGCAAGAATGGCATTTACTAGGAGAGACCTACATCCAGAAGGGATTGATATAGTGATGATGATGATGATGATGATGACACTTCTATTAGCATCAATATTATTGTTTCGATATACCTCTTACACGATCAATTATACATTGACGAAATTCGATATTGACTCAACAATATCGATTCAATAATATTAAAGAATTGTATTGTGTTATGATAGTTCAATATTGAAAGAGATTCAACAAATTTTGATTTTAGCAAATGTTCCCTCAATATTATTGCATTATTGACACTTAATTAAGTATTGCCTCTGTCATTACAGTATCTTTGATAAATTCATGGGCCGAAACGTAAAAATATGTAACTACATTAGCTTATACAGATGAATAGTCTACAAAATATGTTTAAGTTCTAGCCAACTGGTCCTGAGAACGAGTGCCCAAATACCGTGGGTACAGTAAAAAGGTTGCATAGTGGCGCTAAAAATGTCTTAAGTTAATTGAGATAGGAACACAATATGTGTTGTGCTGTACATAATCTTCCATGCTCCACGTTGTCGCCAAATATATTATAATTCACAGTTGTTAAATATTCATTTATCAAATAAGTTATACAGTATTTTTTCTTCTTCTGATTCACTTGTTGTGTAGATCGAAGATCTGCCTTCTGCACGATTTTGTTTGAACATCCATAGTAGTCTATTTGCGTGTTCTACCAATACTAGTTTATTGTCTTGACCCTCATCATCGTCTTGATTGTTTGTGTTTGGGAATGGAAGGTGGTAATTCCTACATCATAATCGGTCGGATGCATTAGGTCTTGTGGCTTTTGGTTTTACTCTTATTCTCGATGTTCATTACCGTGAGGATCAAAAGTCCATCGCCCCCCCCCCTCTTTTACTTATGAAGTTGTCAGCGTTTGTCGCACAACTTTGTGTGTAAGAGTGAAAACTTATTTTTCACGTTAAAATGACAGACGAAGGTGTCAAATGACAGCTGGATGACGTTTTATTACTTTCATTCGTAAATCAACCACCGAATTTAAAAACATTTGAATAACTCGTATTCACATGACTAGAAATTTCGCTTTCAACCCCTGGTATCCATATATATATATATATATGGTGTATGTTCAGTTTCTTTTATGATAAAGTTACTTTACACAACATTAGCAACTAGATGCCATACATTTTGTGTATGGTTGGCCCACCTAGTGGTGACACATTCAAGAATTGATTCTGAACGTATCACAAATTGTGATAGATAATTGTTGCTATGGTTTTGGAATCTGACTCTGACACTTAAGTATTTGTCAAGTCCTAAAATTAATGAAGATGACAGTGACTGTTTCGTCCTTATCATAAGTCAGGGGTGACTCTTGATCCTCGTTGTATATTTATTTCATACCATATCCCGTAGGTAACCATAGGTTCTCGAGATGCAATCAGGCATTTGTGGTTGAGCTATTTCTACGAAAGCTTGTTCTTCTAGTGTATAACGTTGACGTTTCTTTTTGTTTTAATTATTATGGTACATAATTATAATGTAGAGCACAATATGGTAATTCCTGTATATTTGTTTGGACTGTTTTTGGTCATTTGTGGAAGATACTGATTATTATGTTACTCCGTCCAAATTCTTAAGGAGCTACTTCCAAGTATTTCGTTCACAAATATTGTCAACTCCAGAAGATTTTTTAATTTTTAGTGTTCAAGTGTTACAGTTTTGGCCTCCACAAACTCGTTTTTTTGACACTAGAGCAATGTTTCGCTTTCTATGCGCCGCGCCGTGTGGATCGCTTTCCATAAGGGTAAACCTCAGGGTTTTTTTATTTTTACTGTAAATCACTCACTTTTGTCTGGGCTCCGTATGAATCGCTTTTGATATTTTTTTCATGATCTTAGAGGTAAGGCACATGGTCTTTTTATTTTTATTGCAACTAAACCCTTACCTCAGGGATAAACCACAGGATCAGTACAAACTCGTTTGCTAGTTTGTTTCAGCTCGAAGCAACTTTCACAATTTTCTATGGGCTCCGTATAGATCGCTTTTTATATTTCTTTTTTGGTTATCTTGTAGGTAAACCACAGGGTCCACGAGATCTGTACAAACTCGTTTTTTGATTCCGACGCAACTTGGAAACTTTTTTTGTAGGCTCCGTAAATTGTTTTTGGTGTAGATGTTACAGTAATCTCTTTTGTTTCGTACAGTTCTCGCATCAAACCTGTCCCGAATTACTTTGTACTGTTGGAACTCCCTCTATATTGTAAATGGATTTTACTCTCGGGGGTTGTCTTATAGACCAGTGCAGATAACATAATGTAGGTGAAAAATTAATAACAGGTCGCCACTAGGTGGAATCGCTAGAAAATAGTAAGATAAATGATGCATCCAAAATTCAAATCTTTTCTAGGGTGGAGGAAGGGGGTTGTAGGAGAGTAGTATTTTTCCGATCGGAAAATGTTGTATGATAATGTTGTAGGTATTAAAGAAATCTCCAACTTTTATATAAATAATTTTACACATAATCTCAAAATTTTCGAGATAAATTTTAAAAACCAGTTTTTTTCGTTTTAATTTTTTCGTACAAAAAATTTTTTCATCATATTTGATAACTTGAATATGATACTGTGGTTAATAACAACTGATACAAAAGTATACAGTGTTTATCACCATATTTGATGGAAAAGTACTTTTTTAGGCCCACACAAGCTGTAATTTTTACTTACTTACTTTTCTCGCTTTACATTAATTAAAAATCGAAAACTACCCCCAACTTCAACTAAAAAATCTGAAATCAAAATTTCAGATTGTGAGAAAATTTAACAAAAATATTAAATTAATTAAACTTGTTTATTAATCTCGCCACAGTAGATCTACTTATTGGAGGGCCTACAGAATTTAAATCGTTAAAAAGATGAGTTGCTTCGTCATGGGTACGTTGAAGATCATCCTATCCAACTAACATTAAGATTTGGATTCGTTGCTTTTCTGATAAATGTGACGTTATTTTTAATTTCTTTAAATTTCGTGTTAATTTGATATTAGTATCAGTTTTGATAATTTCTACATAAATAATAAATGATTGGCATTTCTTAGCTTATACTACTTGTACGTGTTCTTTATACACGAGATGTCGCAAGACATGCATTTCACTGAATGATTGACGTTTTCAATGCCTACTATTGTTTTTTGTTTAATTTTAAAACCTACAAGGTTTAGTATAGTATAATTTAATTTAGAAAAATAAAACTGATATTTTATAAGATATGTGGCATATTAATTGCTATTTTTTTTTGAAAGTGGAAAAAGTAATACGTTACTCGACCTAAATTGACAATTCAAAAAATTCAAAATGGTGGTCGTACGCTTAACGCTGACATCAAAAACATTATGACATTAGCTTTAAAATATGCAAAATAAAGTCTCATTCTCCTAGAATTTCATAATTTTCTATTTATCAGTTTCAAAGATAATCCCTTGGTGCGAGACTTTTGAGCAACCTTGTACAGGGTGTCCTGATAAGAATTCCAGAAACGTCTAGAAATTATTTTGAAGTTCGTAAATTGACCACTAACTGACTATTTTAATTGAATTAGAATAAAATTTGTTTAAAAAACCTTAAATTAATTTTATTTCAGACGACTCAATTTTTTCAATACTCAGTATGGTTGGAAACTGATTTCTCAATAATTTGTAATAATATTATTAACTCAATGATTTTCACTTTTAATTTTATCGATTAATAGCATATTTTAAGCAATTATTGAAAAAAACAATTTTTCAAGAACACGTGTTCTTAGTTTTTGCAATTTGCGGCAAATTTTTGTAAGGGAGTGTAAGTTTTTGTGTATACCATCTAAAAGTAGACATTCAACAAATAATTTTCCCACCTGAAAGATTGAGAAATTTGATATTTTGACTTGAGATTTTTCAATAATATTTTTATTCCAAAAAATTACAGCTTGTTTGGGTCATAAAAATGTACGTTCCATCATTTGACTTTAATTACCAACCAAAATTTTTTTTCTACCTACGCGAAAAAATTAGAAACGAAAAAACCGGTTTTTTCAATGTATCTCGAAAATTTTGAGGTTATGTGCAAAAATCATAAATACAAAAGTTGTAGACCTTTTTAATACCCACAACATTGCTATACAACATCTTCCGATCCGAGGATACTTTCGCCTTTATTATTTTTTAGCGATTCCACCTAGCGGTGACCTAGTATTAATTTTTCAACATTTTGATGTATTTTCGAGCTAACTGCACTGGTCTTTTATGTTTATTGTAAAAAACACTTACCTCAAGGGTGCACCAGTTTTTTTTTTATTTTTGCCGTCATGATTCTCCTTTTGTTTACGTGTATGAATTTTAAATAATACAGGTCTTAAAATCGACCCTTGAGGAACTCCGCAATAACAACGTAAACGTCACTATATAATTTCGTGAAAATATTTCTGTCCCTAAAGGCTGATGGTAAATTAAATCGTTTTCCCCATTATAAAAAATTAAAAATTAAGAGTATATAGTACATACATCGATATATAATTTAAAAAAGTAATATGTATTTAACCTAAGAAGGAACACAGATGCACAGATAATTAGCGGGTAGTTCTAGCAATCGTTTTCTATTTAATATTTAACCGTTACCATAATTAATTTAGAAATTAAATTATAAATCGCGGAACACTTTCGGATTAATCAAACATCAATAGGGAGTGGTCAAAACATTTATACTCGGAGGTAATTTTTTCTCTCTTGTGCAACCAACACACACTAGTCAAGTTATACAAAAAAAATTCAATAATAATTGCTTTATCGCACGCTGCGCAATTTAATTTACAACTACAACTAATTGATAATGTAAAACCGATGCACATTCCTCAGCTCACATTAATAATATTCGCCAATTAAATAATCATGGTGTAATCACCGTTTGAACGGTGGTTAATCATTTTTTATTTTTCATTTTCAAAATTAATATTCATATTATGTACTCACTACCGCACCAAGTTTTATAATTGTAAGATAAACCTGTTTCGTAATTATATACATGTACGGACATGCATCTGCTTTAATATAAATCACTTCTCGGTATACGCAGTAATCGAATAATTGGTACCAAAAATCAATAAGTCATTTAAGAGAAGTATCCAAACGAGATGAATATCGTGACGCAAAAGAAAATCTTAGAAAAAAGTTTTTTTCGAATTCCAGTTATTGAAGCGGAATCCCCAGATGTTTTCCGATATTTTCGAATGAAAGAATGAGAGCCAAAAGTTTTATCAGTCTGCGTCTGGTTTATTTAGTCACGCGTTCTCTTATTCCTTTTCATTTTATTTATTCAATATTGAATCGATATTCCTAGTATTTATAATTACTTTTTGCAATGTTTTTATATGTATTAAGCATTTATGTACGAGTTTAAACATATTTTTTTTCTGTTTATGATTTATTTTGATTGTTTAGTATAACAATATGAAATTATGCTATACTTCGTTCTTTTACGAAAGAGAGTAATACATAAGCACTGTACTGAATTTTATTTGTTCACTTTCACTTTAAAAAATATTAAATAGTTCATTCATCTTATTTTAAAAACCATTCTATTGCCCTTGAATGACGAAGACAACATAGCCCAAATTTAGGAGAACAAATTGTGGTGGAATTTTTGTGCGAAAAAACGATAGAAAATCAACACTGATTGGTAACGAAAACAGGAAATATATAGTAAATTAACCTCAATCGTTGAACACAGAAGGCTGTGATCATTGCGGAATCACCTACATACCAAAATTCGCCCTATTAAAGATCATCGAAATAGCGCAGCTTGAATGAGTGCATGGCAATCAGAGATAACGTATCAGATCCCTCTTAACAACATTAAGAACTTCAACTCATTTTGTTAACAGAAACAAGTAGACAAAATGTAGACATTGGCCAAGGATAAAAACCTTAAAATCCTAAAGACTACAGAAATAAAAAAAATCAATCCTAAGAGATGTCGAAGGAACGTTTTCCTGTGTAGTGGATATTTAAATGAGAAAACACCAACGAAAGCGGTATAGGAAAAGATAAACTGAAATCGGCTTAAAAATCTCTATTAACACACTAACTATTATCTGATGTAATCCCAACAAGGTAAAAGTACCTGTTTGGGAAAATCCTTTACCGGTCACGGTGTCGTTAAGTCCAGGGATGGCTTTTCAAACACACGTTTCATTTTAAATTCTATATTCTAAACGACAGACAAGTGTGAACACCCGAAGCGGATTTAATTCTGAAATGTAAAGATCATAAATCTTTTGTTCTGTAAGTAAACCGTGCCCCAAAGGATTTCACTATATCTTGTCAGCGACTATGCTAATGAGGCCCTACTACCACTAGTGAAACAGAACCTCACGTAGAACCTAACTAAACCACACCATCCCTACAGTTTAGACACACCAAGGACACGAAAACTCTTTAAAACCAAAATTCACAGCAAGATCCTCCCTCAATAAAACACCAGTAAAAGAAACAAAAGCAAGAGATGAAAAGAGACAGAAAGTGAAAAGTAGCGAAAAGATTAATTCGAGGTAAATAGAATCAAAGAAAACAATTTAGAAATAACTAATATGGTCAAACGATAACATTCCAAGCAAGAAAAGAAAAAAGTACTAGTATTAGCCTACTAAAAAATTCAAAGAAACGGAATTAATTCAAATGAAATTCTGGCCAAAAGGCGATAAGTAGAGAAACGTCCCACTTAGTATCCGAACCACACCCAAAATTAATCTAACAACAGAAGAAAGAAAAACAAAAAGTAAGCAGAAGAAGCTAGAAAAGAATTTAAAGAAGGTACCACTAGCATGTCACAATGAGTGAATGCGATACAACGGTGACCAACAATCCCAACCAACGTAAGTAAAAAAGGACCAGAAAGAAAGAAGTCTCTCGGTTAGATCTTCAGGCGGTCACGATAAAAGAAAGTGACACAAAGTAACTCTGTTCAAACTAGTCCTCCCACATACACGAGCGAGAGAACTGAATGTTATGAGAAATCAGAATACAATGAGAAACGTAGAAACATTATTAAAAATGCCTATTTTTATTACATTTTATGTTGAAGAAGAAAATATTCAAAAACTATTGGGAAATTGAATGCTGAAGGAAAAAACCTCGATAAATGAAGGAAAAACTATAGGGAAGCGGTAACTCATATGGTTTTCTTTTTTACCTCCTGGTGGTGACGATTAGTTGCTTAGAGTTGTTCCACCATGACATAGCCAAAGAACAATGAGAATTATCAGTTGAAACGAGACCAAAAATATTCAAATAGGTTGAATGATTTAGGAGATATTATAATGTAAAGATCGAAACATGCATTGACCTTTCCCTCCCTTATTATGACAGATACGAAAAAATGTCATAAAACAAAATTAGACTCTAACACACAACCTATCAAATGATGTTTTCAAAGTTATGACTCATCGTACAACTTTCCGAGATAGCATGAACTTTCGTTTCTTCATTACGGGACACTGTATATTGGAACCAGAAAAACTAAAAGAATATACAAAACTTAAGAATACTGCGAAGATTGATACAGTGCCTTCAATAATTTTTAATGTTTTCTCAGAATATACAGTATGTCCCCGGATGGGGTTGCCAAGAGGAAAAACTTTTTTATTTTTAATTTTTCGAGAAAAATGTATTCTTCATAAAAGTTTTTGCTTATTTCAAAACCGCGGAACCGGCTCTCTTCGTTCTAATTTTTCTTTCCATTCTAGAGAAAAATGGAAAAATAGGTTCATTTAGTTGAAAATTTTTCAAAGTCCGAAAAATTAGATCTCGTTTTCATGGCAACCGGTAACAAGATATTTGACTTTTATTTATTAAATGACAATGTGACAATGTGACCAAGTATATATAGGGCAAACCAGAAGACCTATTAAATCTCGTTTTAAATAGCACTTAGCTCATGTCAAATATCATCGATCAGATAGGTCCAGTGTTGCCATGCATATGCTTGAAAATGGCCATAGAGTAGGCGACATTGAATTAATTAAGAGGGTAAATAATAAAAACGAACTTGATTCTTATGAAAGTAATAAACTGTATCATTTCTTCTATTAGTTCTGCTTCGTTTCCCGTTAAAGTTGTAATGGTCCACGTTCCCAAACGTATCCGTTGTTTCGCCGGTCGTCTCCTATTAAGCTGTCCTTTTCCGAAGCGCTTCTTTATTTTCTGAATCAGTATTACCTCATGTGGGTGATTGGCCCAACGATAAGGGCCCCGTTACCTCGAGACAACTGGGGTCCCGTTATACCAACCGCTGTAGGTTCTAGGTCAAAACTGAGAATGGGGGGTTCTTTAAGGGGGTTCAGCAAGGAGCTTGGGTTCATGTAGTGGAAATTTTTTTTTACTTAAGCTATATTTTTACCACCCGTCCGAGTGGACAGGCTTTCAACTAGTATATTATATAGTTTAAAATTAAAAATCAAAATATATTATATAATATACAAAAAAACAAAGTTAAAGAAATTACATATCGTTGTGTCCCACGAAAAAGTTGACACAAGCGTTTTCTATGTTAAATTGAAAATTCTTGCGTATCTTTTTTCTGGGATAGTTCTAACACCATACATCAACATATTTTGTTAGACAATGTTTTATTAAAAAAAATTGTAAAATATGAATTAGTTTTCATTTATTAACCAGTATAGGGCATTTTATGAAAAGGACTTGGTGGGCGGTTAGTGCTTTGCTCATAAAACCTGGGTTCGATTCCAATTGTCGTATTTTTTAATTAACTTTTTAGCTTTGTCGGATCAGAAATTCATGGAACCATTACTATTAATTTTTAGTAACGATTTTAATTTTAAAATTTGTACCGATTTTATAAAAATTTAATTACATCGATAGATTAAAAATAAATGTTACACGGCAATCGGAATTGAACTCGAGGTTTTGTCGTATAAATCCCTACCCGACCATTTTATCTACTCGTCAAGGTTTCCATGGCTAAGTGTGGGACATACATGAAAAATCGATTTTTTGCACTTCCCTATCCTTATCCAAATTTAAGCACCAAATGAAATAGCTGGTGTAATAAGGAACAATTCTACGTAAATAGTTCAAAAAATTTTTTTTTAAACGTCAAAAAATAAGATTTCAAACTTGTTGAAAATCAGTCGCTTATGTTCTTGTGTCTAGCCTAGCCCAATGCCCCGTAGCTCAGTTGATCGGCACGTGCGACTATTAAGTAGTAACTAAATCGCACTCCTGATATAACATTATTAGGAAGTTCGAATCCCGAGAATATATATTTTTATTTCTTTATTTATTTATTCTAAATTAAGCTAGTTTTAGTTAGTTAGTTAAATTGTAAAATGCAGAATAAAAGCATAAACAGTCATTTGTAAAGATAAACAATAAAACTTAAACGAGTTTAAAAGAAATTAAAAAATATATATTCTCGGGATTCGAACCATAATTATATCATCCGTGCAATTTGTTACTACTTTATAGTCGTACAAGGTGACCAACTGAGCTACAGTAAAGTATTTTTTTAGAACTATTTGCATCAGTTTGTTACACCAGCTATGTTATTTGGCGCTTAAGTCTGAATAAAGAAGTGCTAGGGAGACATAATTCACAAAAATCCGATTTTTCATATATTTTCTCAGTCGTGGAAACCCTGTATATAAAACACACTAACAATAGCTTATTTTACTGATTTTATATTGAAAAACGCTTTAAACACTCATTATTATCATATAAATTTGTTATTATATAACAAAATATGTTGTTGTAGTGTTTTCAAACTCTGCCAGAAAAAAGATTAACCCTACACCATAAAAGCGACAGTTCCTCAAAAAAACCCTAAAGAAATGATCGGGTGAACTAAATTTTAACTCCCTTTCGTAAAAAAAACGAAGTATAGTTACCCCCCTCCTTAGAGAGAAAACGATCCATACAAATTATTTAACCCAACGTTGTATTAAAAATTGTATGAACCTGTTAGAGAATAATTGATGCGTCGAATATGCAAATTTGATGGATCAAATTAATTAGAACCCAAATTGAGATTTGACCATTTTAATAATGTCACTTGCACAGATTTCAGTTCACAATCAAATAACGCAATCGCTAATCAAATTTCAATGCTTTCAAATGATTGTTCGATGCTTTCTAATTAAATGAATTAATGTACCGATACGGAGACAATACTAATGTAGTCGAGATGTTCATATTTTATTTGTAGTTGTATTTTAGTGCAACCGAAGAATATGTGTTCATATATTCCCGATCATGTGGTAAACTATTTCTGAATTACTCTTAGTAGGAAATTAAGAAGATTGCCGAAAATAGTAATTATAGACTAGTTTAATTGCTCAAGGTAGGGATTTAATATGGTAGAAGTGTACATGCAAATACAACATACGACGAAAATATAAAACGATAAATGAAAAGAGATAATAAATAATTTCAAATTACTTTTTCAACAAACAATTTCATACATTCTTTAGTTTAACAGGGTTTTTAACCAATTTAAATTGTATTTAAGACCGAGTATTGTGCAAAAGTTATACAGTGTCGTTACCTCGTGGATAAACGCCGCGTTCGAAGCGCTCTCGTAGATTGACCAATAGGCTAATCTTAACCATTGAACAATTTGTGTCAATTAAATTGGCGAAGTCACAAATTTTTATTATTCACAATATAACGGTTTAAGAAACACAACGCATCTATATACTTATAGATTAATTATACGATAGCTATAGTCGAAGTAATAAAACGGGTGTGTACTACAGTTGATTACAACTTATTCGAGAATAAAAACATAGAGAAGCTACTTCCTGTAATCATACTTCAGCAAACGCAGAAAAAAATTTAATGAGAACAAATCTAATATGAAGTTATCATTATAGAATCCACACTTTTAAATTAAGGAAAAATAATTATAGAATATTATACGCCTACTGCCACCGAGAAGACCAGAAGAAGAACGAACGGAGAAATATACGGTTATTACCAACTTATAACTTGCTTTAAAAATTAAAGCGCACGCCCACTGAATAAGAAGCAGTTTTAAAATTTATAATCACCATTCAAAATTATTATTTATAATTGTATACAAGTCGAATCAAATTTCTAAATTGGACGCGCGATTTAATTAACGCATACCAATTTGTGGGTTTTCTATGAAGAAAACTAGGCATATACGTACACGTGCACAATGGGGATATGCGGGCATATTTAATCTCTTTAAATAAATCTTCCCTCATTCATTTGGGCGAAGTTTTAACTCCCTCGAGGGTTTAATTCTCTTTTCATAGTCCTGTCAGTGTAAGACATCGCTGGACACAGCAGCTATTGTAATAATACTTACACAGGTGCTTATAAAAAGAATTATGGAAAATAATTGAATGAAAAGCTTATGCCCCCATGAATAATAAACATCTAAGAGTATGTACAAACACAGTTAGGTTCTTTTATTTGGGGATTCTATTGGACATCTCGTTTTTAATATGAAGAATTAATGCGTGACGTGTGTCTGTCACCTGAGAATTTATTTCTACTCTTATAGGAAGCATTTTGTATGTATTTTTCTTTTTTTATTTAAATTGAACGTTAGTTACAAAGGACAATGACTTAAGACTTTGTAAAATTGATGCCGACACTGTCAAAAAAAAACCTCTAATTACAACCACGTTTATAAGTAATTATAAGCGTTTTGTTGATTTTTTATATTCAGAATTTATTTTGAAAAAAACTTTAATTACTACTGCTTTCTTTTGTGTTTTAGTACCGGTTAAAATTTTTTTTTGAGATTTTTAAATTTTAAAAATAACCCCTTTTTAATTTTTTTTTGTAAAACGCTATAGCTTTAATTGATTGTCTCGAACATTATTTTCCTTCTTTTATTGTTGCAAAATGATTAAAATCTAGATCAGGTTAATGAACGTAAGTAATAAGTTAGGGTTTTAAGTTCCAAGATTACGTCCGACGAGATCTCTATAATGCGGTACAGTTAAGTGCATTAGTTGCTAAGCAGGCACCTGTGGTTCGATTCCCGGTACAAACATCGAATTCACAAGGCAATAGCAAACCATCGGGAGTATAATTGCCTTTAAGTCGGCCGGAATCGGCATTAAACTGTATATCCCATGTATACAAGGTGGTCCAACTAATACTGTACACCCCGATTTTAGGGCTTTAAAGAGAAAATTCGGAAAAACGGTTTGACCCGTCGATTTCTGATTCAAGGGGACCAACTTGTCTGTTTTCATTGATAACGAAATTAGAGATAAAACAGTGGAAGAGGTAATGTGGAAAAAAGTAACCAATATTAATGAATGTCGTCAAATTACACCAGAAATGTTGCGTAATGTAAGGGAACGTTTTATCTCACATTTCGTTATCGATAAAAATTTTGACGCAAAATTAGTGAGTCAAAATTCAGTATTCGATGAGATCTTCAAAATAATGTATCGCAACACCCCTCATCCGTATTTAAAATCAGGGGATTGTGCTTAGGAGGTTGAAGTTGCGCGGATGAAGAAAGCAGACCAGTTGATTCCCCTCCATTTTCCTTGAATCGGATTTTCAATTTAAATTTTTGGTTGGAGCACCTTGTATGTTACGCACAACACATGTACATGCGAGGGGTGCAAAGGATATGAAACATTAAGATTTTGAAGAGGCTAGTACATGAGGCTTTGACCTTGTAACCAAGAACGAGCGCCATGCAATTAGATCGTTTGCCATCATCCCTTGAAACTCCTATGGGCTGTAAAGCGGATGGAAAATGGGCAGATTAGAGGGCATGTTTAATAATAACTTTTTAAAAAAATGTCGATGCATCCGCACTGAAGTCTTCTTACAGGATAGACCATAAGTATCCACAGATTCTCCACACATGCAACTGTGGAGAACGCAGACATCAGAACCATAACGAATTGTAATTGCGATTCTAAAAGTACTATCGTCCAATAGCTTGTGTCATTATGACGCCCCAGTTCTTCTGATGACATGGTTTCGGCGGAAATATGGTGCAGATGTGATCCCACAATTCCCTGGCTTCAGCGTAATACATTCTACTGTATTTTTAGACGAGAGAATATCACTTGATTTCTGATCCTAACATCGCCAAAGTCTATTTGTTTAATAACTTCTGAGCATTTCCACGTGGGTCTCGTGCGTAGTAAATACGTTAACTTTGGAATTGTATTGATACCGGAGCATGTAGTTTCAAACCAAGATATCACAGTTTCCAATTTCTTACCACAGAAATAAATTTCACACTTCAATTTGTTTACGGAAAGGTCCATTTGTCTAAATGTGTCCAATAGTTGCCCGAGGTCTTGCAAAACATCCTCTGGCTTCCCCGCAAAAGTACCATCGCCTAAGTACCATTGCATTCTGAGGTTAGTTCTTCAATTATTGGCTGAATACCGAAACTAAAACTATTGGGTCTGCCGGATCCCCTTGCGAGTAGCAACACAGGACTATATAATCTTTGAACCATAAAAAGTAGAGTGGGTTTAGCGTAACATTGCCACAAAAAATTGTAAAGCTGTGGGATATTTTCCTTAATTGCATGTAACATAACATACCTCCCCAAAGAATTAATTGCATCCTTGAAGTTAATTTTCAGTAGGATTTTTGACGACCCCTTGTTATCCTCAATGAAGTGAACTGCACGGATAGCTACCTCACAACTACCTTTCGTGCTGAAGCCAAGATGACTGAGGTCATAGTCTCTCTCCAATCTGCTCACTGTAGGATTTACAGCCTACGTAGAGTGTTTCCCATACCAATAGGACGAATGCTACCGTCTTTCTTTTTCAGGGCACACAGAATCGGTCCAAACATATTTTCGTCAAAAACTTGTGTTTCTCCAGAAGACTCAAATAAGTGTCATGAAAAGTACTACACTTCGGGTGTCACCATCTGCTACTTTCATTTCCCCCAGTTTTGAAAGCAAGTTTTCTTGTCTGATTGGTGTTGGCTCTGAAGATGGAGGTTTTGTGTACAAGTAAGTGACTTTGACTTTTTCTGTGGAACACGTAGAGCTTTGTAGGCAAACGTGGAGACTATCCCGGGATTCGAAATAATTTTTTGAGAGATCCTATTATGGAAGTCAATTAGCCTAAAATGTTTCTCAATGGAATCGAACTTTGCCCAAAAAATGGCACAATATAGCCCGTTTAACCAAATCTCGTTAATAATAAGAAAGATACCCATACTATCCTACTCTTAAAAGTTTTTAAGTTATTCAAGGAAAATGTAATTTCAGTAGGCAATAATTGCGCAGACAGAATATACCACATAAACTTAAAGTGAAAAGGGGGGGTCCTTGCTGAATATAAATCTGAGTTTCGGGATCCCGAAATCCTCCCATAATTGCAAAAATGATCGACTGTAACTCTCCATGCTGTACTCGCACAAGCAATCCAACGTGACCGTTTTGAAGAAGAGTTTTCAATTTTGGTCTGGTCTAGGTGACTAAAATTGTATCGAGCATAATCCCCCGCAAAACGATTACTTAAGATCGCTTTTACAAGTACGGTTCGGGAGTTATCGCCGATCAAAGGAATTTAACCCTTTTCGCGATTGTAGGGGGCGGGGGAGACAGGATCCCAAAACTCAGATTTATATTCAACAAGGACCCTCCAACAAGCCTATGTGTTTTTCCGTTTTACTCCCTTTTTAGGATAATTTCCCCTGACTAATTCGTTTTCGAAAATGGCAAAAATTCCTTTTCAGAAAAAGCTTTTTGGTTTGTAGTTCGTAAACCATGGTAAAAAATCTGTTTGTTCCCCATTTTATGAGGAGGCTGTGACGGGATTTTTTCGCAAATAATTGATTTACTGATCAATTTCTCCCTACAGTATAGGCAACCGTGTTTACACTAATGCGTTTGAATATGTATCTTTATATTTTGGGGATTTTAGTTGTTTGGAATTGCCAGTTCCGATGATTTGTATGCATTTGCCAAAGTTACATTTTATTTCCTTTTTAACGACGGCCGCGAAAAGGTGTACATGGAAAATGCTGTCTAAACATTGAACAATTACACATGTGCTTTGTAATATCGATTGAAGTAAAATCATCCCATTCTAAGTAGGGAATAAGTCTTCGATTACGATTCCGGTGTAAGTACCTTTTTTTTACTTTCCTTTGTTTTAATTAAATATTTGCTCTTACGGGTTCTATTAATTGCAGGCGCTTTTTCTTTTGGTCTTTCTTTTGTGGGTTTTCCCATTTGGCTTATTCTGCTGGTCATTGCAGATATACTCCGTTTTAATTAGTCAATGGATATTTAATTATGATTATGCTGGCAAGGATAATAATCCGAAAATTATAAAATATCGAAGTGGATCTGATATCACACCAGCGTTGGAATTTCAACCTACCTTGAAGCCTTCTTCGGATCAAGGCCACCACTCAAGATAAGCCGTGGTCGTGAGTTTAATAACGTACCTTTTTTGGCGTTGTAGATATAAATACGTTTGTGAACTCGAAAGATCTTTCAAGTACCTGAATAATTTTGTGCGCTTTGAACCTATTTAAATAATCGGTCAAGGTCCGGTACCCTCCGTAGTTGTTGTTAAATACCTTTTGAACAATATTTGTCGCGTGAATCACTTGTAGGGATTCATCGGTGCTACGACTGTCAAATTCGCTAACCTATTTGGGGGCGTTTGTGCCTCGTACCTTAACTCGCTATCATGAATTGTTATTATCTGATAACGATATTTTGCTATCCATTTTAAATGATATTATCTATTGTTGTGTCTATATGTGTTAATTGAACTCTAGTCCCTATAACAATGTACATATTTCTATTCACGTACGGTTTGTTTCTGTGTCTACGAGTTCCTAGTGGCTCTAGATATTTCTTATAGGTAATTCTAGGTGGCGCCTTATAAATTTTTCGAGCAGTGTAGAGGCCTTCATTTCGAACGATTCTCAATCAACCCACGACCACTTCCGACTAAGAAGAGCTGCCGGCCAGGCCTTCTAGTGCTGCTATATATCTATTTTAGTTTGTTTACAAATAAACCGTAACAAGGCTTGAGTCCTAATTTGTACAAAAAAAACATTTTTCAGAAAACCTTAAAACAATTTTTTAAAAATTCTTTAAAATCGTTGAAATTGTAAAATTTTATCTTGTTTTAGAAAATTTTCGGAAAAACAATCCTACATCGTATACTATGTGTCCCACGAAAAGTAGACATAGGCATTTACTATGTTAAATTAAAATTAACGCATATCTTTTTCTGGCACAATATACCAATATACAATATTGAATAGATAAAATAAAACAACTTGATCTGAGAGCGTATTTTACTAAAAATTCAGTAAAATATGTTATTTTCTGAGAAATTGTATTTATAAACCGAATGGATTTTCATTTATTAAGCGGCTTTCGTGGACGAATTGGTTAAGTTATTGTCTAGTAGTCTTTTTGCGCTTTCCAACTAGTGTTCGATTCCGATTGAAGTATTTTTTTATTAACGTTATTATCATTATAATACAATTTTTAAAGTGATTTAACATTTTGAAAAATAATTAAACTCATTTTATTTGACATCGATTATAATCGGGATCGAACCTGGAATTTTTGGCATAAATCATTATAAAAGTTTTACTGCTTTTTTAAAATTAAAATACTCTTTAAACACTTATTACAACATAAATTTATTCTCATTTATCTATCTAATAAAATATGTTGCTATATTTAAGACAGAAAACACCCATGTCAACTTTTCCGTGGGACACGCGGTATATCCTATATAAAAATATATCGAAATGTTTCTCAAATATACAGATTATACAAATCAATAGCGAGTAAGCAGTTTCTACACGCTTTTCGAAATTATCGCAAATTTTTGGTTTTGTCCAAAAAAAAGTGATTTAGAAAAAACGTTCGCATTAATACTTTCTGTGACCTAATAAGAAAAACTCTGTAGTTTGGAAAATTAAACGGCCAAAAATCACACCAAAAAAAAATCGTAGAAAAAACTTATTATTAGTTTTATTTTCTTTTGGCGTTGATTTGTCTAACTGTAAGATATAAATCCTCAATCCCCATAATCGAAACAATCAATAAAAAATAACAACAGGTATATAAAGTAACCAAACAACATGTTCTCAATAAATAAACGTAAATTTAATTATTTTTCAATTTGGTTTGAAAATTCATCATTTAAAAAATACATGACAAGTAGAGATAAGATTAATTAAACACGAAGTATACACACCCCGGGGTTCTAATTCCGCTCCAACATTGTTTCGTATATTATTAATCATCATCAATGTTTAAATTGTAAATAATTTTGACAGAAGATCACATTATTCATTCAATATCAATCATGGTATGTTGTATATTTATCGGGATAAATATTAAAACAGAATGCAGCAGGAAATAAATCTATTAATTTTGTTGACGTTGTTAATATTATATTCTTATATTTAAATGTTGAAGTGGTATGTGCGAATTTTCGAATATGAAAAAATAGCGTTGCGTTATTTAACGGTTGACGACGCGACGTAGCGGAAATTGTGCCGTATGTTTAGTAGGAAATATACCAGAGGAAAAAGCTACAAAATTTCATATCTCGTTATAGAGCTTATATTCTGTTACGTGATCGATTCTGTCAGTTTGATTATGCGGGTGAAATGACTATTGGAAATAAATGTTCTTTAATGTAAATTAAAAGAAAAGTTATCGCGCGGGTTTGCGATTCGCTCAAGAAGAAATTTTCGAAGTTTAAATTATAATCTTTTACGAAAAATTTGGAAAAAATCAATCATCAACAATAAGCAAGCAGATAACTTTTAATAGCGTTTTAGGGTTCATGTTTCGTTTGTTTGTAACAAATATTAGTCCAGTTATCAGTGGCGTGTCGTGGGTATATAGCGCCCTGGGTCAACACTATGTGATTCAATTAATTAATAAAATTGACAAAAATCATATACGAGGTGTCCAGTAACAAATTTCGCGTAGTGATTCTAGACCCAAAAATAAGAAAAAAAGTTCATATAAACCCAGGTCCGGAAACGCTTGGTTTACGACTTACAGGGTGTTAAAAAATTTTAATTTTCCTCGATTTTTTTGTGATATTTTGCGAATAAATTTGAATATGGTCCTGAAATTTGAGACACGGGGGTTTTTGTGGTCGAGAAAATTGGCCATAACTTTTTTACCACCCGGTATATTGACGTTCCAATTCAATTAGTTTTTTCCCTTTTTAGTTCTGAACGAAAAAGGGTCGATGCCCCTCAGATCGACCGTTTTCGAGATATTGGTTGATGAACAGTTTAATTTAATTCCTTATAAATCCTTAGCTAATTAGAATTAAAAATCAAAGGTTACTTTAACTTTGAATTTAAGAACTAAAATCGAGAAATAAATAATTAAATTAAATATGTTCCACATGATGACCATTTGTTTCCATACATAATCTCACTCGTTTTGACAATGAGCGGCGAATACGTGAACATATCCCCACATTATTTCTTGGATCTTGGATTCTGTTCCAGAGTTGTCCCCTTGTTTCAATTGGTGCTGCGTATACTCGGGATTTTAAGTATCCCCAAATACAGTAATCACAAGGATTGAGATGAGGAGACATGGGAGGGCAGGCAACCGGACCACCTCTTCCAATCCATTGACCACCAAACGTATTGTTGAGATATTCAAATATTTAAGTTTCTCGAAACAAAAACCCCCGTGTCCCAAATTCAGGACCATATTCAAATTTGTTCACAAAATGTTGCAAAAACCGAGGAAAAATTTTTTAACACCCTGTAGGTTTTAAACGAAG
Source organism: Abscondita cerata (assembly GCA_030710515.1). NCBI lineage: Eukaryota > Metazoa > Arthropoda > Insecta > Coleoptera > Lampyridae > Abscondita > Abscondita cerata. Next base: position 75,303 of record JALBCR010000945.1, read on the forward strand.
TGTTTCCGGACCTAAGTTTATATGAACCCCGTGTAAACCAACATCTCATTATACCTATTTTTGAACTCGGTACCAAGCTTTTTTTTGTTGCATAATGGCTGATGATGCTATGGTGGGGCCTTTGAGAGTAAAAAGGGCAAGAAAAGTTGCGATTAAAAACCCAATAAAGAAATACTATTTTTTTAGTTTATAACTTTGTGATTTTTTTTTCAAATGTTTATGCTTTATTTTTATTTTGGATTTGTCTAATAGTTTTTTTAGTAAATAATTTCACACCTATCTTATTTTTGTGATCTAAAATCAGTACACCGCGTGTATGCTTTGCTTCTGAACAAAAATCACACATCATACCTGTGATCCCCTTTTCAGCAGTTATTTTGAAAGTTACGTCAAAATTTAGTTCTTTGATTATTTTGAGCAAGAATAAACTTATTTCTGTACATTGTGGTCCAATCTATACGACACAGTCTCTCAAATGAAAACGCATCAATATGTTGCGATAATTTTTCGTACATGTATGCAGAGTCTTTTTGGGCATGATTTAAAACTATTTTTTATTATACAGGGTTTGTGAAAAAAATGTTTGATGCCAAAGTTGCAATTTTTTTAATAGAACACCCTGTATTTGAAGACGAATTTGGATTGTAGAGCTGAAATAAAAGTAAGTTGATGTTACATGCCCTATACCTATCTCAAATAATTTTTGAGGTATTTAAATAATTATAAAATTGCAACATAAATTTAAAAAAATTACAAAATAAAAGTGCTTTATGTGACGTATCAATCGTTTCGTTCTATTAAAAAAATTGCAACTTTGGCATCTAATTTTTTTTTGACAAATCCTGTATAATAAAAAATATTTTTAAATCATGCCCAAAAAGACTCTGCATACATGTACGAAAAATTGTTGCAACATACTGATGCGTTCTCATTTGAGAGACCGTGTCGTATAAATTGGATGACCCTGTATATAAAAGTTGATCGCTCAATGAATAACTGACAAAAAATGACATTAGCAGTGAATGTGTTAAGGTTTTTCGCGTACTTGCTGTAACGTAAAAGTGTCACTGCTCATTGACAAACATTTTTTTCAACGCAAAGCAATTAATAGAAATTACAGTAGGTACTGGAACATCTTATAATCTGCTTAAAAATGTTTCGCACTTTCGTTAATAAAGGGAATTCTTAGAAACATTAGTGAGTGCTTTCCTGTTTACATAATAAGTACATTCAGGGTGGTGCTTTTGGAAACGGGTCATAGGGATTTCGAATTGTGAACTGATTTTTTCGAATTCCTGCTCATTTTAAGTGACAAAAATAGTTTTGGTAACAAAACGCAGCTAAAAATATTGCGCGTAGCGCTCGCTATCAGAAATCAGTTGAATTACACGGTCTTTTTGAAAATTCATCAATAAAAATTAGTATTTGGATGTTCAAGATAAATCAGTAATGCGCTGCCTAAGCAACTATGACATTCCTAAAAGTCATAACAATTCAGGTTTCATTTGAAAATGGTTTATTTGAACGAAGATTTTATGTTGAAAACCTACTACGCTGTACTTAATTTTGATACCAAAACCATTAACCTATAACCCGTTTTCAAAAGCACCCTGTATATAGACTGTTTCACATCTATCAAACTTTCTCCAATTTTGGGTTTGATCTGTTTTGTTTTTGAAAAATATTTGAATATTGAAAAAATGACGAAATAAAAAAACCAGGCAGAACCAACACTGATGAAATTACTTTGATAAATGTGAATGACTGAAGCAAGAATTTGATAACAATGAAACGCGCTGAAGAACAACTTTAAGTGCTCGGGTAAAAATTTGTATGTAAAACATCATACTTTAAATAGATGTATTTGAATATGTCCGTAACGTTAACGAAGCGCCCCTAAAGGTTTACACCCAGGGCCATTGGACCCCTATAACCACCACCCCCCTTCCATTGACACGCCACTGCTAGTTACCCTGGCTGAAAAATAGGGAATTTGGAAACTATTCACCTACCTGCTAAAAAATTGTGCAAATCGCTTCGGAATAATAATGTAGAAATGGGAAAAATAGTTTTGTCCGAAAGCAGGCGCCCAATAGTTATTAACAATTGTTAAAAATTTACCGTGGATTGTATTGTTTATTTCTCTGTATCTTTTTTTTTAGAAAAAAAAATTAAAATTCTTTTGTTCAGCGATAAATTTTCTACAAAATACTATATTTGTAAATTGTTAAAGTTTTTAATTTATTATTAATTACAGTGATACACTGAAAAAAAATTTTTTCATCGAATTCTTGTAATCTCTCTCAGTTTTACATCTATTGGTGAACTTCAATAATAATACGTGCAACCAAAAACTAAACAAAATGAGACGTGTCCCGTTTCAAAATAATTATTAGTTTTGTTATACTAATTTTTATAAAATGAATCTTTGAAGCCTTGTAGCTAGATACGAAATTATTTTACAGAAATATCTTTTCGGTGAATTTAAGAATATAGTAGGTAATTATTTATCATTTCCATAAAAACAATTATATTTTGTAATTTTTAGTCACTATTGTTGAAAAAAATTAGTTTTTGTTATAAACAATTGAAAAATATTAGCAATCAAGCTACAATAGTTTAAAAAACTTAGGATTAGTAGTTACAAAAAATAGTTCTCGGCGGGTAGCGCAACGTGATTCGGGCCCAGCTCACAATGTGAATTCGGTTGATAGTAGCTAATTTTTCTAAATGAATCGAATATTTCATTAAATTTATACATTCAGGAATTTTATAAATACTTACAAGATATGCAATGTTCAATGAACTAAGAGAAATTTTCGTTGCACTTAAAACTTTAATGGAGTTGACAACAAAGTTGCTTGTAATAAAGTTTACAGCCTACTTAACAAAATCTTTGTTCGAACACGACGAAACTTTTGTTCAAAAATAATCAATATATTCGTAGGAAAATCGATTGCAATTTCATTCGACTAAAACGATAATTCATCATTTTATTACGTACTTTTTTTTTCGCCGATCGCTTTTCCATTCTGCTTCGTTTAAAACGAAAATCTGCTCCGTTCCTTAATTACGGATAATTAAAATTGCATCGTTAACAAAGCATAATTATTTCCAATTAGCGCATCTTATTTCTTGTCATTTAAAACGGGGCGTCAAAAGAAGGCCTCATCCTTAATGTACGTAATTAAACTACAAATTTAAATGAGTCGATATAAGACATGATTTAGTTGCTTACATGCCGAAATATTCGTGTTTTCTTCTGATTTATAAAGAAAAAGTGTAATAATAAATATTGCATAAAATTCCTTTCTAATTTGTTACGCTCGATGAACACCTTATTAGATTTTTCTTAAATTACCGACAAAATTAATATTGATCGCCGTGCTTAGTGTAAAGACGAAAATTAGAAATCAGTTTTAATTTTAAAATAAACTTTTTACTCCACATCGTATAAATAAAATGGGGAGTTATATGCAGTTTCAAAATAAAAAGAACACTGGCCCTATTTTTATGAAACCTGCTCTGATTAGATTTTAGTCATAATCGGTCGAGCCAAAAGGACCCTTAATCTGCATGGATTTTCATATTTTTGGAATATTTGAGTCATTCCATGTCAACTCAGCACCTGTTAAAAAAGTCGACGGAAGGAAAAGCTGCGGAAAAAAAGCCAGCGCCAAAAAAATCCGTCGGAAAATAGGCCGAGGAAAAAAAATCGCATAAAGTGGTCAGTAGTGTTAGAAATTTTTCTCTCTACAACCATTTTTAAATTGATTTATTAATCTTCGCTATTACTTATATTTTGATTACTTATTATCTTCCATTAAGTTAGAATCTTTAATTATTAGAAATGTCAATATTCAAGTAAATTGAAATATTGCTGTGATATACATTTTTATGGGCATCGTCGACCGCCTTTCTTTTTTCGTAAGCTTTTTTCCCCAGTTTTTTACAGTCCAACTTTTTATTCCACAGCTTTTTTTCCGCGTTTTTTTATATCACTGATTTCAATTTTCGGCTTTTTGCATTTTTTTTTCTAAATTTGCAAATAACAAATACACTAAATTTTAACAGACTATATAGCTATTAAAGATCAATTTCAACTTTATTTATACTTTTAATTTTCCTAACACTTGCAAAAAATTTTCTTGATGTTAATCATATAAATTTTCTTGATGTTAATCCTATATCAATCAATGAAATACAAGCAAACGGAAAATTTAAAAACACCATCCATAACACCCATTAGCGCAAATATAACCTCGCATCGAGATGGGGTGGCAAGGACATCAACTCGCGTCGAGGTGATCTGGCGTCGAAGTGATCTCGCGTCGTGATGATCTCGCGTGGAAGTGGCGGTGTCAAAATGGCCATGTCGAAATAAGGCGTACCGTGTTTATTTCGTATAATCAAAACAAAGCCGTTTAATACTTACACATACAGGGTTATACATTTTTTCCTAATTATCCGAGAGGGTCTTGATGACCAGGTCCGGAAACCAAAGTGGTGATTCTCAGGAACAACATGTTTTTCTTGTTGACCAAGGAGTACTGTAAGGTACTGATCACCTTCCATATTTTATATTTATATTAAAAACGCCTAAAAACACATACGAAAAAGCTCTAACGAAAATTGACGTACGTTTTGACATTTATATGACGTATTATGGCTTACGAATCTGAAGGACATCTGAAGTTCAGCAATATTTTTTATTCTTGTCCTGATTATCTGTTTTTCCATTATTTTGTTTTGCTATTTCTTTAACCTACTATTTTTTCGTCATTGTCGTGACTGGCGCTTGGACCGGATGGATGTCGTCGTGTAATGGCTGTGCTGTTACATTTTATGTTCTTATTTACCTTCTTTAATGTTTACACACTTAATTAATATTATTACATATGAATACTTAAGGTGGGTAAGGGTTGGCATGTTTAGGTTTTAGTGGTTTTCCATTATTGCACACGGTTTCGTCACCACACTATACAGGTTTGTACTGATCTTCTGGGGCACCATACATAACACTTACATCACAATACAATATTTGAAATGTACTATACGAATAAATAAATTAATATACAGGGTGTCCCAGAATAGGTGTAAGAGCCGATCATTGCAGATTTTCCTGAGAATTATAATAATGTATTTGTAAGAAAAATCTACGTTGAATAGAATTTAATTTATAAAGTTTGAACAATCGTGAAAGAACTTTCTAATTAATTCCTTAGGTGTAAGCTATGCTGCCAAGTAACATGCAACCATTTTTTTAATGTTTTTTTGAGTCGCTAGGAAACAGAAAAAAAATTGTTGCGTGTTATTTGGCAACATAACTTACACTCAATGATATAGGAGTAGTGTAGATACGCCTTACCTAAACAGAAAGTGAAGTCGAATGTCTCCAGTTCAAAATCAACCTTGACACCAGTGGTGTTGCAAAATAATTGAAAAACATAACGAATTGTATTTAATTCTAAAATTACACAAATTTAATTACAAATAGACTTAAGCTTAATGACAAGTTAGAAAGTTCTTCCCGATTGGTCAAGCTTTGTAAATTAAATTCTATTCTCCGTAGTTTTTTGCCTTTTAACTACATTATTATATTTTTTAGGAGAATCTGCAATTCTTGTCTCTTACACTTATTCTGGGACACTCTGTATATAGAGAATATTTTTCAAAATACTTTAAAATACTGAAAATGCGATGAAAAAAAGCGAGGTAAAAATCGCATAAAGTGGTCAGCGTTACAAATGACGTTAATTATGTTCTTAATAAAACGATTGTAATTTCGTTAATGTTACAATATCATAATAATAATACGTCTATTAATCCGGCTTTTTTCTCGTATTTTTTTTTCGGAGGATTATTACACTCCAGCTTTTTATACCACGGGTTTTTTTCCAGAAGCTTTTTTATCCGCGGTTTATTATATCCTTGCTTTTGATTCCCCGGCTTTTTTTTGTAGGTTCGCAAATAACAGATACACTAAAATTTACCAGACTATACATATAGTTATTAAAAATTAATTTCAAGTTTATTTATTCTTTTAATTTTTCCAACACATGCAAAAAATGATCAAAATACAAAAAAACAAACTGAAAATAAGGAAACAACATCCGTAACTGCACTGAAATATATTCTCAGGACTCGCGTAGACATAAGCTCGCCGAATAAATCCGTATTTAATACGTTTAATTGGTACTTTTGATACAAACTAAATAAATAAATAATAATAATAATAAAAAAATAAATGTTTCTTCTTATTACTTCTTACACATTACAGTTCGGTTAGAACATTGAAAATATAAATAATTAATTTTAAAGAAAAAAGATACTTAGCAATGATAGGAATTGCTCATGTATATTGTTTATTACAGGCGAAGTGAACAGTACAGAACTGGCAAATGGTCAAACCACCGCACTCAATGGTTTTTCTGGTAAGTATTCCTTATTCTTTCTGTCTCAACATTAAACATGCTACACATCTTATTATTATTTATCGAATCTTATTAACAATACATATCCGACGGGTATTTTGTAAATTCAAATCCTCGTCAATCATGCTAAATTAACACCAGTAAAGCTGCGGTATCGTTAAAATCAATAATTGCACTTCCTAGGAATGTAATGCAAGGTTCCACTCTAAGTTAACTTTAAAAGTTGATTTAGTTAAAAGACAACGCAAATAGCAAGAATTCTACAACATTCAATTTATAAAATATTGGCTTGTTATAAAATAGTCCACTCTTGACCCATATAAGACTTGGATAAATTCGCATATTGATTATCAATTATTTCGTAAATAGTGTCCCTTGGTATCGTATATACGTGAATTAAGTCCACACAAATTATATTGTTATTTATCGCATTTAGCTGTCACCCTTAGAAAAGCCACATTACAGTTTTCAAAAAAATCTATATACTTTTCATACGAAATGTTAATTGTGTCTCAATTATCTCCCATCGTATCCCACAAAATTCGTAACTAAATCCACAATTTTTATTGATTTCTCTGTGTTAATCTTATTTATTTAATGATTAGCGTTGGTAACTAGCACCTTTATTTTGAAAACTTCCTCTATTTTTGTAAAACACTGCATTTACATATTAAATATATACAATCATTAACATATACATAAAAAAACTAGATTTTTTAAGTAGATTTAGAGAAACGGCAAGGAAACGCCCCAAACAGCGAACTTCTTGACAAAATAATAATTGAACGCGGAAAGTAAAAATAAATTCAATAAAAACAGTTAATGTAGACAGTCTTCAAAAAAAAACCTCATTAAAATCAACGTATTTATAACCTGCGTCGTCATCCAGAATAATTAAGCATTTATTAGATCGTAAAACACATTTTTAATGTAAAATTCGTAATTGCCTCACGTGCTTGCTTATTTAAAATTACAACCACTTAAAAATACTATATTAATTTTAATTAATAGAAAATATTTGGTACGAATGATCGTGGTGGGTCTGACAATAAGAAATTCAATACTCGACGAAATCTTAAACGTTTCAGATTTAATTTCAGCAAACACCACCTGTTTTGTTAATGTCATCGACACATTCGTTTTTGTTGCAAATACATAAAAGAAGGTACAATAAAGAACAGGAAGTAAACAAGCTGACTGAACGGAAACAAGAAATGCACAATAGACTCAAACCGATAATTACAAAGTTTCGTCAACTTTACATTAGGTACGATTGTTAAAATTGTTCGGAGATAGAGAAAATTAATTTTGCTTTTAATATCGTTATGCGTTTGAGAATTTTAAAATTGCTTAAATGAACGAAATTGGGTCTTTTCTGCGTAATCTGAACCGTTATGCGGGTAATTACAAGTCGGGGTATTTAATTTTAGCTATTGTTGCGTAAATTAAAAATGTGGGTAATTTCGGCGTTTATTATGTTTTTGAATGTTACCATCATTAACCGATAAATGGGGATTTCAATTTTATTTTAATTATTTTTGTAAGGGTGTTTTTTGTTGTAAGTAGTACGTATACTATACAGTTTCTCATGGTAGTCGTTCGTTGTAAAAAATCTTCCTTTTAAATATGGATAATATACGAATTTTATGTCGATGACTAAATACGTATTTTATGCGTCTAAACAAACACGGATTATAAGCACTAAATTAAATACATGTATAAACGTTATTTATAGCATGAATAAAAATCTGTCAAATACAGTAACATACGAATTTTATGTCTATGACTAAATACGTATTCATAAAAACATATTTTATGCGTTTGTGCTGGGATATAATTCGCAACCAACATTTGAATTACGCAACGATTAAATTCCTAAGTTTCAAAATATGTACATCATCCACCACCTGAAAGCTTTCACATAAAGCCAAAATGGTGCAACCCGGCGTTCGACAACGATGAGAAGATACGCATTCGACGCCATGGAAGCCACATCAAGTGCAGATACAAATTTTTTCGCTTGCTTGGCGCAACGCCCTACAATCGATTCGACATCAATTTGCGCGCCCGCCATGAACACCATCGACTATATTTTATTTATTTGCGGCTACCATCGCTGCGCCCGCCAACAAAGACGTTTCATCAACTCCCAAATCAACTCTGCTGCTTCTCAGAGGACAACACTCTACTCGCCTTAGCTCACGAGTACATTACTGCTTCAAAGACCACCAGATCAAGACGCGCCCTACGTCTCCTTACGACATAGCCGTCAACGATCACACCGCATACACGTCACGGAACCTAGAGGCCCAAGTCTTCAACGTACATCTGCGCTCAAGCCATGCGACGCACGAATTCGTCTTAGAACTGCGGTCCTAAGTCTTTGAGAAGTCTCTCCCACCTCACGAACCTTATCATGCCCAGTCTGACGTCTTAACGCATCATCGCAATCTTCTTCTGAAGCAACGTCAAAAACTCAACACGTCACATCAGCAGCCACATACTACAACGCAGCAAAACAGACACACCCACCAGCAGCACAACAACGCCAACATCCTCGATAGTTTTTCGGATGGTCCTACACCATCGAAAACATCGAAGTCACGCTAACACAACCTCCGCAACGGCAGCATCCACCAGAAGCAACAACAACTTCAAGCGCCTCAATCGTCACTGATGGATCTGCTACAACCCTAGCTGCATCGTGGTAAATTTTTTACCACTGGCTCGGGAGTAATCTGTGGCGGAATATATTTCGCACCAACATTTGAATAAGTCAACGATTAAACTCCTAAGTTTCATTTGCAATAATAGTTTTTATAGCTTTTCATATTTATCTAGATAGCACGCAAAATAGGTAAACTGTTCTGTAAGACACATTGTCTGCTGATGTATCAGATAACAAAACGCATAAATAGCGTAGTAAAATAGTGTTAACTAGACAGCAATATAAACAGTGTCTCTTCAGTGTGTCAATGTGCCGTAAATAAAAAACTTTTAACATCACGTCCTGTCTTCTCATCCACCATCTGGACTCTTTCACATAAAGCCAAACGTATAAAGAAACACGGATTATATGTGGTAAATTAAATACGTTTTCAAAACTTGCAATAAATGTTTTTACAACATCAATAAAATACGTGATATTTAGCGTTGTCAACATTTGCATGAGTAAGTAACTAATCGCCGAAAGATTTAATACATCCTCCAAATATCAATACTTTCAGCTCTACACTATGATTCTTACGGGCTATTGAGCCATGGTATGTTGAAACTTCTTCCTCTTCTTCTAGGCGTTTCGTTTGTTGCTGCTTAGTCGTAGAACTCGTTTCAAGTCTCTGCTCTATTTATAGTCCTGGTAGTAACACTAGACTTTTTTTTTTTAATTGCGTTGGCCAGGCTCAAGTGGCCCGTTTCACGGTCAGCCATGACTAGACTGCTCATTTTAACTTTTCATAGATGACTAATCTTTCATGTTGGAACATGAAACAGAGGTGAAAATCCAAGACCGTTAAATTGGGTAATCTGCTGGTGTACAGCAAAAGTGGAATGTGCTGCTGGGTGCTGATACCAACTTTTTTCTGTCACGTAGAGGCAAAGAATTTAGGAAATCACTATCAAGCCCTCCAAATACCAACCCCCATTTAAATTTCATACCACTCAATTGTCTATAATTAAACATAAAACATTCAAACTAAAGTGGTACCAGTAATTATGTTTAATATTTCGTGGATTTATGTTCTTGAAATACGTAAATCTAGCCCTGCTGCTGGCGTTGTACTGAACTGACGGATTACTTCGATATATAATCTGGTTACCAAACAAAAACGGTCAAAAAAAATGTGCAGGTAAAGTGTAAACCAAAGGTAAAATTCATTAGGAGCGGTTCTCATTGCCAGTGTACAATTAACACCCCCAATGGAAGGACATGAGTTAAGTAATATCCGTTGTACATTGTGTACCACCAGGTTTTTGCGCTGCATTTTGTTGATTTCTCCCAAATTCTTCACCTCTCTTTAAAAGTTTTTGTAAATTTATTTACTTCTAACAAACCTTTATCAAAGATGTCTCCATGTCTCAAGCTATACTGAAGCTGCACTCTATTTTTTTAAAATAAACTTGAAAATCGAGGTGTATATTAATGACCTAGACACCAACTACCCGCGAACATTACCACTAGTCATTATAAAGTGTTATGTATAAAGTATAAACTGTTGAGCAGGTGCGGCCGTGAAAGTTGTTTCATCATTGCCTGTAGTTCTCTTTCTTTGTCAATTGATAGATGTTCATTTTTTCAAACAGTTTATTGTTAATAATTAGCTCTAAGGTTAATGAGCCTCGAGCAATTAAGCGAATTCCATATTGAAAGTTTTAAAATCCATTGTACAGTTTACGCCCGTCAGCTATTATACTACCAGTTGCCACAAATCAAGGTTCGAATCACTAGAACTCTAAATAGATAGCACACGAATCTGTGAGTAGCATAATAAACATACAGCAGTGCATCTCCGGAGCGGCGCGTTTGAGGTTACTAATTAAAAAATATATGACCTTGCAGCCATTTTATTCGTTTTTAATACAGAGTCGGACTAGTTGTAGCGTTACTTACGTGATTTCAAGTCACGTTTAATTAAAATTTCATTTCAAACATTGTAAATAAATAATCGATTTATTAAGAGATAGCAGACGAATCTATATTGCCGCAGCATAATAAACATACAGCAGTGGATCTCTCGAGCGGTGCCTTTGAGATTACTAATCAAAAAAATATGACCTTAGCACAGTCGGGTTAGTCGTAGGGTTACAAATATTAGCAGTTCATCTGTGGAGCGGCCCCTTTGGGGTTATTAATTAAAAAAATATTAATTTGGACATAAACTAAACAATATATAAATAAATATTTAATTTGATTTCAATAAATCGATTCACAAAATCCCATGTATTGAATCTTAGAATAGATTATGTTTATACCGTTGTCCACCAAGAATGACCTCTGCGTGTTTATACACTAAGACCTGCGGTATGTTTATTATGCTGTGATATGCTTTGAAGTAAAAATCAGCATTGTTTGAATTCCTGTTAAAATCAAGGCTTACTAAATAGGACTTTTATGGCCGGTTCCACCAACACAACTTAAACTTAAGCAATGTTTACTATTGTTAAAACCATAGTAACGATTTTTTTAAGTCTGCTTTAAGACTTTAAGACATGTTGGTGTAACCGGCCGTCAGAGTTTCATCTGTTACAAATATGTACATGGGAAGTTGTACCGATTTGATGCAAAATCAAATCCAATGAATGCAAGGTTCCACTTTTGGAAAAACGTGCTTTCCCTACTTTTGCAATTAATCTAATCGGTCTTCAAATTTTGAACACTCTGTATGCCATAAGTCAATTACAAATGCGGATTTCGGAAGTATCGTTCTTGTGCTTCCTATCCACCTAACGAAAATGAGTAAAAGACGTGATGTAGAAAATAAGACTATATGTTCCAAAATTTTAAAAGAATCAAGATATCTAAAAAATTTAAAAATAGGTATGGAAAACTTAAAATATTTTAGAATGAAGGGCATTCTTGGAGTAACCTCAGAGACCAATAGTTCAGTTATTTTTACAAAAAAAACATAAGCCTTTATAAAAAGTCATACGTAAACATTGAAAATTTTATTAATATTTAGTAAAATAGAAAAACTGTTTCGGAAATTTGCAGACAAAAAAAGCAGCTGTCAAGGCAATAAAGTGTTGATACTAAATTGGATATCATGGTAGAGTTTGAGGAAAATCCAACTACATATAATTGAGAAGAAGCCGTAATGTTCAATGTTCAAAAATTATACAAACTCAGTATCTCATGGAAGACAATTTTGATGTTCTTGTGAATAGTTGTGTTACAATTAGAACATGATTTGTTTTCTGACAACACATCAAGGTGATGATAATGGCCAAAATTGCCGCTATTAGTCTATGGAAAATACTCACTGTATGAGAGAAGGACATACGCAACACCTTGAAACGGTTAATGTTTGGACAGGAATTGAATATTGATGACAATTTGACTGGCGATAATTATTTAGCACTGCTCCTAAATAATGTCGTGGCAATTTTGACAAGCTTATAACCTTAATCTAGCAAACCCACAAGTTCCAACGGTTTCAGCAAGATGGAGCACCGTCCATTACCAAATTTGGGAGTAGTACCTCAACCGATCGAGAATCGATGGAATGGCTAGCACGGTCCCCAGACCTGACGTCATTACAATTCTTCTTATGGGAACATGTCAAAAATATTGCATGCCAAACTAGAAGAAAAGAATAACTATTGCGATTAAGTGAGTCAGAATTTTCTGAAGAAGAAAACAATGAATAATACACAGGGTGCAACAAAGTTGGTATTGGCCACTGTTACATAACATACCCTGTATCAAAAGGTTTTGTTACAATTGACGGAGCCCAACGTCTGTTCGAATTTATTTATTATCAAATTCATTCCATTTTGCCGTCACATGTCTCCATACAATTTGGAAGAATTGTTTGTTGTTGCAATGTGTAAATTTCATTTTTTTAAATACGCCAGTTTTTGAGATCTTCAAAGCGATGTAAATAAAACCCCCGTATCGGTCGATAACATCAATGATCATTATTCCGTAACCAAATGACATAAATATAGAAATAATAGAGACAGCTCTCAAATTTTCTTTAAAGATGGCGATAGTATAGTACCAATGAAGTTAAACAAAATTAATATTTGCGTCGACTCATTTGATTATAATATAAGTTTAATTAGGTATCCAATTTTGCATATAAAATGGCGGATCATGGTTCATTTTTAAAATGCAGCTTTGCGGTAATTATAGGCCCCGCTGTGGTGCAATCTGCATGTTTCGCCGCCCGTAAACGTAATCCTTATTTTTTTTATTAACTTAAAGTTAATCGATTGAAATAGGTTGGATATTTTTAGAGATATGGCCTCATCAAAATCGGGACCTTATACATTTTACTTTGATAGCATTTATCTACTGAACACTTAAATCATTAAAATGCCGCAGACAACTTCAATAAAAAATAATTATGAGGCGATATCAACTTACATAACGACACCCATTTAAATAAATATAAATCAAAAGAAGGAATTCAAGAATGCTCCAAAAATAATTAGTAATCTATGATTAATTATGCCGAACTTGAACATATTAACAAAATAACGGAAATTCGAGCAGGTCAACAAGGCTATAAAACGGCATCAACGGCCAATAATTAATGTAGTCTAAAAACGAAGAATTTGATAAAATTACCGTACAAAATTCTTCCGAAATCATCATCAAGGTTAAGTCTTTTTTAGTACGAACATTGCTACATATATAAGCAAAGATCACATGTCGATAACATATGGCATCCGGTGATGCTTCTTATACATTTACACTTGAATAGAGGTAAATGGAGATTTTCTTGCGGTGAACCAGTTTTTATTCTATTAAAAATGAAATTGATTTTCATTATGCGAGATAAATAAAGCGCATAAATTCCATCTCGAATTGCAAATATTAAAAAAGGTACGAAAATAATGTTACTTGTCAGAAACAACGGCGTTTGCTTCGGTCCGACGTTGACTAATGATCATCTATTAAGTATTTAGAATTTTAGCTTTCATGATCTTCTATTATATGGGTCAGTTTCGTTAAACCGAAAAAGAAGGTCAATACAAAAATTAATTTTAAATCGGGCGGTAACAAGATATTGTAGATTTTTCAGAGTAGCGGTAACACGATATTTGAAAGAGGAAATAATTTTGTTAAACTCTTGTTTTTGATCAAATGAAGTCCTCGATGAGTTCAATCACCTTATTCTTAAAAAATCGTAAACCGCAAATAGATGAGGTGTACAATTACTGATAAATAAAAAAACTGCATATCCAAACCGACGAAAATTTGAGATGTTTTGGTGAATCAGTTCACCTGATGCAAGTACTGACAGTGCCAATAATGTAAGAACTGAGGCTTCCAGGCCGGAGTCATAGTTCAGAGTAGACCCATGTTAACAGGAACTTTTTTTCTTATTTTGAGCTAAGAAGTCATTGCTTATATACCCTGTATATATGGCGTCTCTCTAAAAGGTATGTTACTGCACATTCTAGGGTAAAACCTGAGTAATGTAACAACTGACGCATCTACGACATAAGTCATTATAGAAACGAAAACTTCTTCCAGGAGTGAACCGAGTCCAAATGGTAACCGTAGATGTCAACGTTTCGCCCACTATCGTAAGGGTATTCACCAGGAGAGAAACTTGAAACCTAATTAGCAGAGTGTAATGTAATGATGATATATCAAGTAAATAAAAGATTCAAAAGACAAGGCTAACCGTGGTGGCCTGGCGGCTTGGGCTCTTGGATGATACAAATTAGCACCAATACGTAAAGAGTTTTGTCAAAAATATTGACGCCGAGAAGCTTGTCTGGTGGGTAAATCCCAGCTAGATTTGATCGAAAATTGATACCATTGATAGGCCCTTCTGGGTCTAAAGATTCCCAAGTGTCAAGTGTTGCGTCAAGTTATCTAGAATAACGTCACTACCAAATTGAATTGGATAATATTATGGTTTTGACATGTTCAGTACAACGACTAAAAGAAGTCAAAAAATATTATTTGCTTTTTTTAGTAGTTACCACCTCGAAGCAGTCCAAATTTTTGTTCATGCTAATAACTAGAAAAAAAAGTCTCCAAAAGAATATGATAAACATTCTGTGCAACCTTTCCAAAGTATCAGAAGCAGAAGAACCATTTGGAAAAGAAAATACTTCTACATATTCTGAAGATTCAGTTACTTCAAAGGAAGATTAAAAGTAGATTGAAGATTTGGTTGTTTTGCTTCTAGAGCTTCTATATTAATTGGTGCAAACTATGACAATAGTCTGAAACTTTTCGGATATTTCCATCAGTTCAGAAGAATTGCAATTCGTTTAATTTTCGTGTTAGTTACCAATCAAAACGGGAAAACAATTCAAGCAAAAGTAAGTGGTGGTATTTTAAGTAGAGAAGGTGAATAACAAATATATAGAAATAGCCTTCTGGATCATTGATGACGGGAGAAACGACCCACGCTACTGCTACTGATAATCCATGAATTCCGGCTCTATTGACGTTTTCCCCACAAACACAGACAGTGTCTGGATCATACCAACTGTTCCATCGTCAATGTACCACTATTTAAACTCGGAAGGATAACCTCTGTATCTTGTAAATTCCTAAACGAAACAAAAATAGACCAATAAGGTCTCCCTGTTGGATGCCAGAGGTGGAATTAATGATCCTCCTTCCAAATGTAAAATAGGAGAGATGAAGGTAGCATTGACGAAGATATAATAATGACTCAGGAAAAAGTTCTATTAGTCCATTAAAGAAGGCATCTTCTTCAATGAAACTAAAACGCATTTAAGAAAATTGAGAAACCTTTAAATATAGGTATGATAATAATCATAACTTGATTCACGAAATATCTTAAGTTTATTAAAATACACAATGTTGAAACAATGGACCTTTTCAACAAAGAGATAGAAGTTATGCGCAGCACACCCTGAACATATGTGGGTATTACGCCAAAATGTAATGTCGAATTGGACACAAGTAGTTTGAGTTATGTTCCGTTTCTGTTTCTTGTGTCAATTATCGCTTACAAATCTAACGTTCAAACCAAAATATCCCCACAAAGTAAAGCCAAAAAAAACAGAAATGTGTAATGCCATCGACAATGACGTCGACCATCTAGACAATGATGTCTTTTTGAAAGGCTTCACACAAGTGAAGTTTTACCGTTCATTAAAAATAAAGTTAGCGGATGTCAAATATGACATTTTAATGAATTGTGAAATAAGTTATGCCAAATCAGATGACATAAGCCATAAATATATTATTACAGTAAAAGTCACAGGCTTAAACCAATAGACAAAAAGCTTCTGAAAAGGAAAATTTGAACTTACTAACGAGTCCTAATTTGTTCGTAACGTGATGTGTTAATGACAAAAGTACAGTGTTCCAAAGACCTGCTACAATCCATTTGACAAACACAAGCATGCGGCAAAGAAAAGTGTGCAGGCATTTATTTCTACTGCTGGATGGTTGAAATTTTTGACTGAGAAAGCCTAACCAACCAAAAGCATTAATTTATTTGAGTATCGATTGAAGCAATACAAAAAATGTAATTTCCAGGATATTGTTATTAACGGAGTTGAAATTAATCTAGAAAATTCAAACTATAACCCTTGCTCCTAGCAGTTAAAATACAGAACGGGGGGCAAACAAAATTGTAGTTTTTACAAGAATGTGAAACAGTCGAGGAAACTAAAAATTAATGCTGACATCTTGGCAATACCTACAAAATCAGGAAGGAAAAGGTTGAATGAAATATCAAAAAAATGTGTTCAAGTATTTTAAAGATTATGAATTTTCTCGGTTATGCCTTGGCAAAAAGATTTTCAATAAGGATTGGTGAAAAGTTCGTAAGCAGAAACGCATGCTCCTCTGTGTCTCTGAATTAATTTTTTCAAAAGTTAATTAACTCAGCCCAAAACTATGCTTCAAAAGCAAGGAACAAAGTCAGCCTGAAGTGGAAACTCATCTAATTCATGACGCAACTGTAGAAGAGTTTGAGAAAGATCTTTCTTCAAAAATGTCTAGTTTGACAAGCCATCACTTTGTTTCCAAACATTAGAGTTTGTACCAGAGGGAACTGAAAGAAAACCTTAAACATGATGAAAATTTCCACTAGAAAAATACTCAAGCAACATTGCATTATTTTATCATGATACAATTGCTTTAATGTCTTTTGGAAATATATAAGAGTATCATCATTGTAATGGAATTGGAGGAGAACATATTCAAACTGATCAGGTAATAAGATTCACAAAGGCTCACATAATTGCTGAAGCAAGAGAAAATCATCAAGATAAAGAGTAAGTAGAGTATTCAACTGTTTCAGTTACAAACTTAGCAATCTTTGGTGGATTGGAAATGTATGTAACAAAAAATGCCATGGTCCAGATTATGCATCTTCGTGGACCTCTCGTCCTTTTCACTGGACATGATTGTTGGATTTTTAGGGCAACACACCTTGGATCAACAACATTAGAAAGACAATATACTTAGGCAGAAAAGAAGCATTCTTTTTCACACTGTTCAAAATAAAAAAAGATCAATGGAGAATTTTCATCTCAAATTTTGACCAACCCTGCAGACGCGTATCTGCTGCTGGTGAAGGTAAATTGCCATCGCACTGAATGGCAACATGGTTTTTTGCGAATCATAAATCACGACTCAATCAGCCGAAAGGGTTATAACCACCCTTTTAATTTACTTGTACTTAAAACATCTGTACGATTTCAAATTTCAAAGAACTATGAGACACCCAAACGAGTTCATTACAAGAGGTTTGAAAAAATAAAATACCGAGCACATCTGTTAAAATAAGTAATTCCATCTAAGAGGTTGACGTAAAAAAAGCAACTGCTTTATGTTTTCATTGCATTACATAGATTAAACACTTACTTTTTGTCGGTTTCCATAAATGTATCGAACTCGACTGACATTTTGCAGCAAAGGGCTTTGCGGTTGTGGGACGAAGAACATTTGGTATTGATCATGTGACCATCTGCAATAAATAAGAACACAATTTAAATATAGTGTTAAATCTTGCTTGCGTGTTTTCTATCGATAAAAAGATCTAACTGTATTAATGCAAATAAGTATGTTCTTCTTGTAAGTAGCAGCAGCAAACAAAACAAATATGGCAGCTTTATTTAAATTAAGGGTAAGTCGGTGAAGCGTGTAAGATCACCTGCATTTGTAGACCCCCAAGTATGCAATTTTAATGTTCCGCTACGATTATTACACCAAGGAAATGTACCACTGATTAGTGATCTGCATTATTTAGTTTGCATATTCTTGGTTTTGTATCCTCTGGTGGAATGTGTTACTAGTGCACCTGCTGCGTATCGCTTTCGGGAAACATTGTCTTTTGACGTCATAAATTTACAAAAAATATTTTATGACGTTTGTTATTATCCGGAACATCCGTTCACCGGCTTAAGTTTAGGTTCACGTTTTATGTAAAGGTTTATGCTATTTAATTAATTTTTATGTTAATCGACTTGTAGACGAACAACAAAGTAAGGTAATAATATTGCCACGTACAACAGAGTACAACAGAACAGGTAAAAAATTTCGATTGACAAGTAGTTAAACAAGCAAGTAAATTAAGAGGTTAGAAATGTCCAAGTTATTTCAGTAATTTTTTGAAATTACTGTACAAAGTACCACGTACCAAGGAAGGTAATACAAGGTACCACGTTAAAATTATTTATACGGTTTATCCAGTTTAGGGCAATAAACCAGAACAAGGAAACATGGTCCACTCTTGATCTTGATTAAATTTATGGAATTAGTAAAGACGATGAACATTTAGCAGTTGTTATAAATTTGGAAAAGGTGACAACGGAGACATACAGGGTGTCCCACCGGGAACGCCATCGATAGATTATAGAAAAACTGTACATGGGAAACATTTGAAAATTTGGTAGTATACTAACATCGACGGGGGCAGTTCCGCTAAAATATTTTCAAGATGGTGACACTTCCGGTTACCGGAAGTATGTGTCAACTTGCTATTTTAAATGGAACACCCTATATATTAATCTATTTTGAATTTTGCCCAAAAATCTAGACACATTTTGTGTATAATGTCCTATACCTAAGTCTAACTGTTTTGGACTTATTTTAAATTTTATGTCAAAATAACGTTTTCAGGCCTAAACAAAATTATAAAATTTTCCTATACTAATGCCTTTATTATTTAATTGAAATAGGTTTCCTTGTAGCAGGGGACCTATTTTAGTGAGCTATGTCGATATTTTGATAATAAATAATACAGGGCGATCAAAAAAAAGGATTAAAATTAAATTCAAAAACACGTCAAAAGTCATTTTTTTTTAAATGCAAGCACCATGTTTTTACAGCTTTATTTGATTTAGCATCAAAAATAAGGTTAACTTTGTACTGGGTTGTCTATTCAAAAATTCATGGTTTTTCGAAATATTGGCAATTTAACTTTTTTTTGTTGCACAAATGCTATTGTATTTCTTTTAATATGAATGGTTATTCTAGTTGGCCATGATGGCGTTAGAAAACAATCATCTGTCAAGGATATGTCAAACTGTTAAAAATTTTCAATAATCATGCCTAGACGCTTAAATTATACAAACGAAGATTACTTAAATTTATTTATTATTTATGGACAATGTGATAAAGTTATATTAAGAACATGTGTTACAGTTAACTGTACCGACTGTGAGTGTTAAAATGCATATCGTTACCAAAGCGATAACTTTAAATGCTTGAAACGCACGTGTGTCGATAAAGCCAGGTGTTCTTTCGTTGCGTGTGTAATACTGTACAAGTAATTACTTGGCTTTATGACACACGTGTGTTTCAAGCATAATAAGTTAACGCTTTGATAACGATATGCACTTAACACTCACAGTCGGTACAGTTAACTGTGCTTTCTTAGTTTAATACACACAGTTTGACATATCCTTGACAGATGATTGTTTTCTAACGCCATCATGGCCAACTAGAATAACCATTCATATTAAAAGAAATCAATAGCATTTGTGCAACAAAAAAAATGTTAAATTGACAATATTTTGAAAACCATGAATTTTTGAATAGACAACCTTGTAAAGTCAACCTTATTTTTGATGCTAAATAAGATAAAATTATAAAAACATGGTGCTTGCATTTAAAAAATGACTTTTGACGTGTTTTTGAATTTAATTTTAATCCTTTTTTTATCGCCCTGTATTAATTTATTATCAAAATATCGACATAGCCCACTAAAATAGGTCCCCTGCTAGAAGAAAACCTATTCCAATTAAATAATAAAGGCATTAGTATAGGAAAATTATAATTTTGTTTAGGCCTGAAAACGTCATTTTTGACATAAATTTAAATAAGTCCAAAACAGTTAGACTTAGGTATAGGACATTATACACAAAATGTGTCTACAATTTTATGCAAAATCCATAAAATAATATATAGGATGTTCCATTTAAAATAAGCAACTTGACACCTACTTCCGGTATAACCGAAAGTGTCACCATCTTGAAAATATTTTAACGGAACTGCCCCAGTCGATGTTAGTATACTACCAAATTTACAAATTTTCCCATGTACAGTTTTTCTATAATCTATCCATGGCGTTCCCGGTGGGACACTAATACATCGATATTAAGTACTATTATTTATTTTATGAAAAAACCCTATCTGAGTATGCAATCAAAAATTTAAAAATGCAGAAATTTAAAAAACATTATCAACATTTTGAGTTGTCACCTCAAGGTCGGACCCCAAATTACTAATGAAGATCTAATAATGTTTTCAAGTTGCAATAATTGCGTCTTGTTACTAGAAAACTAACTTGCATCATATTGTTGCCCATATTGTCCTCCTGATATTGCCCCATTCTCATCAAAAACGCAGAGAGGTCTGAAATGTCATATTCTCCGTAAACATAAGGATAAGATTGCGTCTTATTCATCTCAAGAACAGCAGAAAGAATCAATTGAATCTCTCCTATCAGCAAGGAGAGTTTAGTTCCTTAATTTATATAATCAAGAGAATATCTTAAGGTGCTCGGTGTGAATTTTAGTAAATGACGTAGAGTCTTGGACCTTTTACTACTCTATTTCCTTCTACTGAAGAAACGCCTCTTATTTTAAAATGATATGTAGGAAACCTTCTCCGCCAACCTAAGAAGATTTCAAGCACGGAGACACTTCCTTACGTGATCCTGTTCAATCTAAACTGAACAATGGAAATGTTAAAAGTGCGATACAGCTTTTAGACTGTTCTGACCATCGTCAAGATTGATAGTTTAACAAACTGAAATTAAACATCCATCATCTGAGTCCCCAAATCTTCCCAGTATTAAGTCTGGAGATCCCAACTTCAATTAATCTATACAAGAGATGTTACCACTCTAACTCTGCCAGTGGATATGATGGATTAATATTGAAAGCTAATGGTGTCGGTCGTCTTGCAGCCCTAGTCAAACTAATAAACTTGATGAAGAAGTAAACCAGTCTCTTTTTTATACGGAGCCAAATTGTTTGCCATTCAAAAAGGAAAGTGGTGGCGTCCAATTGCAGTCGGTCTTATATTTAGAAGAATGCCAGCTAAGTCTATTTGCAAAAAACTTTCAGAACTTATTCGAGATTTCCTCAGACAATATCAAGTTGGTTTTGTGACAAAGACTACGTGTGAAGCTGCTGTTTATGCAACACGTACCTACTTATGCAAACATGCATCAAGAAGGCTCAGAAGTTATAGTGAAAGTTTAGTTTGCAAATGCCTTTAATACCATTGCCAGAGAGACGTTTCTCAAGAAACTTCATGATAAAGCTCCAAAGCTTTCTATCTAAATCATTTCTTCAATTTGGAAGTTTTCAAATCATATCTGTGTGTGGTTATCAACAAGAAGATGCAGGTGGTACACTACTATTCTGATTGGGAATTCGAGGTATTATCTTCAAAGTGTCTTCAGAATTAAATAGTTGTTGATCATGAAATATAGGAGAAGATCCTGAAACAGTTTTGAACGATTTTAGGATTCTAATTTTTTGATGCAAGAAGGATTGGACAAGAGCTAAATTCTCGAAAGTGCGATGTCACTTCGAACTTTAACCGGATAGCTAAAGGAATCAAATTAACTGCCTATGATTTTACATTACTAAGAGCATCCTTAGTTGGAACAGCTATAGATGAGATTTTTAACAAGAAGAAAAACGAACTAGACCTTCTTATTTCTAATTTGGTTCAATTGAAACGTCACTCCGTCTTCTTTGAAGAATGCTCTAGGACTTCCTAAATTAACTTATCTCCTTCAGACTACACCATTATATGAATATAAACACATCTTTCATTCACAATTTCACAAATTTTTTTAATCAGGATTATCATCCATTTTGAACATAAGGTTTACCAATCCAATTCAGTTACATGTATTGGTATAATATGACCTCTAAATGAATTCCAGAGGGATCAACTCATCAGAAAATTGGGGTTTATTAAACATTAAAAGAAAAATCCTCTAGCCTCCCAATCGCAATTCTCTGGAGAATGGCTTCAGGCATTCCCTATGAAAAACTTGGTACTCTTTTAATTGACTCGACGTTTCAAATTGCAATAGCGCTTCGCTTGAGACTTGATTTGTGCGAACCTAGTAAATGTCAATGTAAAGAACAACTTTATAGAAACCGTATTCACGGTTTTTCAAGTTCAAAGTGTGCGAGGAGGAATTATTCACTCGAGCGTTATTTTCAGCAAAAATTCCTTCTAGACTGGAGCAAAGTGATTTATCAACTGTTATGGGTTTATTTACAAAAGTAAAACGTACGTCAAGAACCGTCTTAGAAACGGGTATCGGGTGTGGACATTTTGCTACTTCCTTCTACTGGGTGATTGGCGTGCTTCGTGAAGCTAAAATTTTACACGTAAATTATTAATGTGTGCTTCAATCATTCCAAGTTAAATTGGTGTGTAAATGTAAATCAGACCGCATTCGCCGTAAGTACTTCTTTTCCATTTCTTTCTTTTTTTATTCTATTCCTTTTTCTTCTTCCTCATCTCTCTCGTTTTACATCTTATTCCTGTCTTCTATTTAATCCTTCTAACAACTCACCTCCTTTCCATTAATCCACCCTAATTACATTTTCTATTTTTTCTACTCTCCTTCCTTCTTCTCTATATTTCTCTAAATCTGTACTTATCTTCTATTCAAATACTTCCTAAACTTTCTTCTCACTCATACTATACATAATTTACTTTTAACCTATTCCTATTCTCTATTCACTACATTCATTAAACTTTATCTAATATATATTTTATTCGACTCCCCCCCTTCGCTTTTTTTACTATCCAAATTATATTATAAAACAAACCTTTTGTTGGGGAGCTACTTACCGTCTATTCCGTTTAGTTGTTTATCACCTTTTCTTTACTCGTTTCAAATCCTCATCTTTTAATTTGGGGTGTAAATAAACAAAAGCTTAACTGAATTTCGACACATTAATTGCGAGCTCTACTTAATTGTTGTTGCTAACGCCCGTAATTCTATGCGACAGCCTCTCTCTTATTTCTGTCACATGCTCCTCGTATTTTAAGTTTTATTTGCTATATTTAATTGCTATTTGTCTCTCTGATTTGTGTTCGCTTTAGCGTATTAGATCTTTAGTAAAACCTATTGAATTCCTGTTGGTCGCCTTTATTTCTTTCTATTACCCAACAGGTGGCGCCTCGTTAGGCAGCAGTCTATTTCTTTACAGTTCCTCAAGGACCTCCCCAACTCACCGACCAAGCCGGACACTGCTGTGCTAACTACTACAAATACTGGATCCTCCACGAATTTAGTGCGCTACTTCGAGCCAAATAGTATTGTTCTTCTCTCTAGGTTGTACCGCTAGAGCCGTCGCTTTCTTTTATTATTATTTGTGTACTACAACCGTTACACAACATCGGACGGTAAAAAGTCCGATGGCATTACCCTAACCCCTTGGAACAATAGCATGAATTTGACTTGGGATTCAACACACTTGCTCCTTCTCATGTTTCCGAGTCCGCTACTAACCCTGTAGAGAAAACTGCCCATTTATAATCTACTCATTATAAGGACATAACAAATCAAAGTTAGTTAGTTAGACTCATGGAAATTGGAGTTCTGAGTGTATTTCCTTTGTCAATGATTTGGGAAATCGTATAAGACATCAGGAGAAGATGGTTCAAGATCTTTCTTAGCTCGACGGATGTCGTATCATTAAATTATGCTTGTCTGTTAGACATTCTTCAAAGCCTCTTTGCTCGATGAAATTTATTTAATATAATTTAGTGTAATTTTTAAAGATTATGTTCTTCGACTTAAATAATTGAGTTGTAACTATAACAATTAATACACTATGTTGTACGAAAAAATCTAGAATGTTTGTAATAGCCAACGTTTCGCGCATTATCGTAAAAGGGTTCATCAGGCAACAATTCTGAAACTTGAAGGAAACGAACGAAAAGTTCAAGATAGACCGCTAAAGACTTGAAGAAGTCTGGATTATGAATTAAAGATTGCTGTTTCTCGGAATACGTTTTCTTCAACTCTATCTTCAACAGTATCTATTATCTATTGTCTAATAGTTTAAAATCAACGAAATGCTGTCCGAAACACATAAACTAGACAAGCATTTCCGTCATTAATTAAATTCATTAATTAAACACTTAAAGAATCAACCATCTCTAAATCATATTGTAAATAAAACATTATTTTTAGACACATTACTCTAAATGAACTTAATTAATGAATACAATTAGCGAAACTCATTTTCTAAATTACACGACCTAATTTAAATTGTGTGACGACATTAATTTAGCATACTTAAAACTTGGACGAGGAAATATAAACAAATTCGCAGAAACTTTACAAAAAAATTGTATCTTTTCATTATATTGAGTTTCCGGTACGCTTTCCACTTAGGTCACAAAACGGCTATTGTATGGTAATTTATTCATTGCATATTAATGTGTAATCAAGTTATTAACGTTCTTAACCAATTTACGTTCTTTTCATTTTTTCTACGATGGAAATTTGATTATAATCTCGTTAATTTGGATTAAATCGATTTTTAAATTTGTTAAGTTTCTCCCACCTTTTTCTTAATCTTGTTATTATTCTTTCATTTTGGTCTTATTCTCCCCTAAAAATTGGTTTTTGTTCCAATTGTTTTCTAAGCCTGACCGTATTTATACGAATAATACAATAACACTTTTTGTCTCTACTTAAATTAAATTAATTTTACAATCGTAATAATTAAATTCTAAATAAACACAATGAAAACGTAAACAATGATGTGTAAAAACCCTAATTTACATTAAAAATAAATTTTATTTTTCGGGATTCGAACCGTAATCAATTATTCGTGCGTTGGAATCTCTGAGCCACGATCACATCGTGTTAGATTAGTAATATACGCGGTAGAACTACAACATATTTTAAAATCTCATTGTTATTCCAGTGAGTCATGCGAATATGGACAAAACCAGTAGTAATGAGTCACAAAATACCGAGGTTGTGTGTATTCTCCCCATGTCCCACTCAGCCGTGAAGACCCTGTATGCAAAGTACAGTTTTTATTTGTTTGAAGTTTTATTTCATTTAAGTTTATTCAAACCCGTGTTTATTTATAATTTTTATTTATTAATAGTAAATATTAAAAATTCGAACTATTGCAAAATGCAACGTTAATTAATTAAAATTTTCAAAATAAAAGTATCTCCTTCATCCACCACAAGATTTTAAACATCTAATTTTTATTCCATTCTCAAATCTACTTTTCTTAATGGCTACCACTTCCACTATTTATATTCATTTTTATTTGTTTCACTTTTTCCATTTTCTTATTTTTCTCTTCATTTTCATTTCTCCTTCAATTTTTAATTTTCTTCCTTCTAACTCTCTTCTTCTTCCTTATTAATTCCATTCTTGGTCTTAATTCATTATTTTTTATTTTCTTATTAGATTTCAACTTTTCTTCAGTTTTAACTAATCTTCTTTCATTAATTTTCTTATAATTTTTAACCACGGTTTCTCTCATACCTATCAGTTTTCACTGATATCAATATGGTAATTTGTGATTTTTTCCAGTGACTTTGTTTTCATTTCTGTAAGTAATGCGTTCTCTTGGTTTTCTTTTGTAAGTAACTTTTTTAATGTCCTTCCACGTTTATTTAAAATTCATTCTGCTTGAATTCTTCAATGTCGTATTCAGACCATTTTTGTTCTATTTACTTGAATGTATTTTCATATAATCTTACCTGCCACACAATACTGGGCGCCAGAAATCCTAGATTAATTAATTAACTTGCAACTTTGTTTCCAATATTTTTAATTATTCACTCCTATATAAATTCTTCCCCACTCTCGTATTCTCTTTCCATTTTTATTATTTCAACTTCAACATTTTCTTTTTTTGGATATGTTTAACCAACGTTTCTCTGGTACCCAATATTCTACCAAGTTTCCGTTTTCTGTTATTGTTCCTTCCAGAATATTTAATGTCAGTTCATTTTTATACGTAATGCTCCCACACAATAACAAAACTCTTCCATTTCGTCTTTTGTCATTTTATTTTTTATAGTGCATTTTTTTTATATCATACATGTTTTATTTTCTCTTCTTTATTTATTTTATATAAAACCACTAAATCTTAAGTAATTTACTCGCACGAACGACAAGTTTTAATCCAAGTTCATCAATGAGGAAGTCTTTCTTATATAAGCTTCTTTATCTGAAGGTCAACAAATTATACTAATCCTAGGAAATCAATTATTTCTAATCTCTAACTTGATGTGCAAAAGTAAAAATACCATTTGTTTGTAGCTACCAATGACTTCGTTTATTGTTTTGATTGATGCCTTTGGTATTTAGTCGTCGTGATGGTTTGTTGGTTCCCTCCATCGGAAAAGTTCGATTTAAATTTTACATATGAAATATGAAGTCAAAGATTTATACCAAGCTTCCGAATGAACACCAAAATGTATTCGTTGGTGGTGCGTCATCCATGGTGGTGGGGATAGGGGTGAGTTACTGAGAAGGCAGGTTCCACTCACAATCAGTGGGATTCAAATTTCCGCACTTCAAGGTAGCACATTGCTGCATGGTGGTTTGCGGCATCTTCAGTCGATGGTAAACAATCAAGGTTTATGCGCGTGCTAAGTATTCCACCCCCATATAAAGCCACAAAGCACTTGGCTTGATGCCTTCTTCTCTCACGCCTTAAGAGGTGGAGTCTGGTAGAAGGAAGATCTCCACTTGTTTAGCAAGTGGTTCACTCTTGCTAAGTATTTCACAAAAATAAGTAACCATTTTGAAAAAAAATTAATTTTTGGAAAACTTCTTTTGAAAGAACTTATCTTGAGAACCAATGGCTGTATATGGCTCGCCCTGGTTTCAAATTGTATCAATTTTTCAATTTTCTTACATCTGATCCTCTACTTCTCTCATATTCATTCCATTCTTCTTCTATTTTTAGATCATTGTTTTTTAATTTCTTATTAGATTTAATTATTTCAACTTTTCTTCAGTTTTAATTAATCTTCTTCCATTAATTTTCTTACAATTCTTCCACGATTATTTAAAATGTATGCTTGAATGCATTAATCTTCCTATCATTTTCTTTCTTCTTATCTTCTTCTCTTATATTTAGGCAATTTTTGCATGTTCTTATGAGATTTCATTACTGCTACATTTTCTTATCTGTCATGTCTGTCTCCGAAATTAAACGGGTACTTCCAGACGTCGTAGAGGCTTCAAAATTCGGCATGCCGATGGTCTTGCCTTCAAAAAAACGGGAAAAAACCGAAACCGGAAATTTAATCTAGTATAATATAATCTTCTTCGTTAACTTTCTTCCAATTTTTGTTGTTTTTAACCACGATTTCTCCTGTAGGTATCTTATAATTTCAGTTTTCGTTTTTATTTTAATTTCTTCCGTTTTCTTCCCAGAATTTATTTTAATTTCCCATAATTTAATTTTCATTTTTACAAGTAATTCTTTCTCTTTCATTTCGTCTTTTGTATTTTTATTTTTTAAATTGTAAAATATTTATTGGGTTCATGTTTTATATAAAACCTGCGACACATTATTAAGCGCCAGAAATCCTAGATTAATTATTTCCAAATATTTTTGAATTAAAGTTTTTTTATAACTTTTACCCACAATACTTTTTAATTTGATTTATTCTTTTGACAACCGTAATCTCGTAGGAAAATCCACCCAGGCCACTCTTCAAATCGAATTCTTTTCAAAAACTTTCTCCCTACTTTGAACAGCAGATTACTCTCATACCTATTGTAAATTTTATTGTTGCTTTCAATATTCATCGTTTCGTCTTTGCAATTTCCTATTTTTCCCATACCTTGAATCTTTGTTCCCTATATATTATTCATATTTATATTAAATCTCTTCGTTTTCGTTTTACTAGTTTCTGCTTCGTCCCCACTTTCATTTAATTTTTTTCGTTATTTTAACATTTTATATATTTTAATTTCAACATTTTCCTCAAGTGTCCGTTTTCTTCCCAATTTCGCCGTTTTCTGTTGCTTCACTTCCCAGGATTTACATTATTTTTCTATAAATTTGTAATCTTTTCCGATTTCTACGTCTACCTATGATTTTGTTTTTTATTTTTTATAACTAATGCTCTCCTTGAATAACAAAACTCTTCCTTTCGTCTTTTATGTTTTCATTTCATCTCTCTTCTTCATTTTTATTTTGTATAAAACCTGGAGCACGTTATTAGGTGCCAAAAATCCAATATGAATTAACCCTCCTTTTATTTTTAAATTAAAGTTTCAGGCTTATAAAAATATTCATGGAATATTTTTTGGCAAATTTTACAGAAGGAAAATCTTTTCAACATACATTTCAGGCTTATGTTACAACCGACATTATGTTTTTACATGCTAATCATTGGAAATTATTACGTATCTATTATTCCTAACCCCTAACTTGATATGTAAAGGTAAAAATACGATGTTCTCTCGTTCTACCAAAGATTATGTTTATTGTATTGATTGATGCCTTTGATATTTAGTCATCGTGATGGTTTGTTGGTTCCCTTCTACGGAAAGATTTTTTCCGGACTCCCGAATAAATTGAAAATAGATAAGTTATATATTAAGATTTTAGTTAATTAAGTATGGGGTCAAACTTTAGGATGTTGTTCCTTATTCAATTTATACAGGGTGTTCGGAAAGGAATGTGCCAAACTTCGTAAACTGATTCTACGTAAAATTTGAAGCAAATTGATTCTCTTCACTTTTGTCGAATTTTGCACCATTAGCGAGATATCAAGGGTGAAAATTTATGGATTCTAGATCCATTCATCAACATGATAATCATATCACATTCAAAAAGCTCAGAACCTGCTTCCTGGCGACCCTGTACAAAGAATGGAGTTTTGTCAGTGAATGAGCAGTAACTGAGATAATTGAGTACACCCTTTTTGGAAACAAGTAACATTCACAAAGGATTTAGTCACAAATCTTCACAACGAACATGAGTCCCTCACAACGTTTCTGAAAGCCATTTCCAGCATCGGTTTTCCGTCAACATCTGGAATGGCTTGATTAGGGGCCCTACTTCTTCGACGAAAATTTAAACGCGAATCGATATCTTTGGTTTCTGGAGTATAAGCTACCGGGATTACTGTAGGATTACTTCAAACAAGGTTATCCTCAAGTAATACACTATACTTTTTCCACGACCATTATGTAGTATCTATAAGTTTTATCAAAATTTAATTTAAGATTTAACTGTCAGTTTGGCAATTAAAAAAAATATAGCTGTTTTCATGACTACCAAACATTTTTGTATTCTCAATAATGAACAATAATTATCAAGTTTACTTTTTTATGTGAAGTGAAAACGTCGTTTTGACAGATTTTCAGGTTAGATAAATAAATGTCAGTTTCAAATCAAAACGAGCAACCAATCAGCTTTTGCAACTACTTCAGTCAATTGGGGTATATATACCGTTACTAGTAACGAAATGATTTTCTGCAGATGTTTGGATATGACAAATTTTCTCTAGTGGTTTATGACTACGAAATGTAAAGTTTTCATAGTCGTCGGAAAAATATTTTTGTATGGATTTTTCTATTTCTAAAATTAATAATTATTATGCATTCATTACGTAGTTAAATTGCATGATTATTCAAAAACATTATCATATTTTTAACAGATAAGATATTTGGATATAACTTTTAATTTAAAACGATTTTTCTGTATTGTAAAAATAATGATACTTTAGTCTTGAGCAAAATTCTAATTTTTGAGAAACCTCGTATACGGATTAAAAAAATTAATATCTGATGGTTGCATTTTAAGTTTTGGACCATGCAGACCTTTTATCAAGAATAACTTTTTTTCAAAAACTGATAATACAAAAGTTTTCCATATGGTTCCAACTTAAGTAGACACACTGTATGATTTTTTTGGGTTTTTAATTCTTTTTCTAGCAAAAACGGTTTAAAAGACGTTGAATTACATGAAATGTTTTTGGCAAACAAATATTAGTTTTAAAATTTTATCAAAAACCTATTTCTTTGCAGATAAAGGTAAGTTAATGGAAGTAAGGATTTAAAAATATATAGATTAAAATACAACCATCAATTACACATGCCTCCAGAAATCCCTTTTGTATTAGATTTTCTTTTCCGTTATATAGTGGATGCTGTAAAACCCGACAACGAACTGATCGATTACTGTTTAGATTCATTATTTTTAGTATTTCTGATTTCTGTATCAAAGCTATTAATTCGTGTATTTTCAACCCTTACGGTTGTGTCATTCAAATCATACTATAAATGAAATGTAAATATGATAGGCAGAAGCAATATTTCAAGTTGACATTAAATTTTGGTAGTAAAATATATTTCCCAGCGGTATCTTGCATACATATTTTTTGAGCATTACGCACCCGGTCTGATATTTACTTTTTTTTTATTTCTAACGACGTTCACATAAATTATATCGCATCGTTAATGTATCACGATGCAGGTAGAATATCCATTACTTATTCAATCATTTCATAGATGTACCGTTAAAAGTATCTACCGATTGAACACAGCAAGGAAGAAGAAATAATTTCTATGTCAGAAAAGAAAATAATGATGGTTTTACATAAAATCTAGAGCAAATGTAGAGTTAAGTACATAAACAGAAGGGTGAACATTCTAATACAATTGGCAATAAAAATACTTACGCGTCTTTTCTTGAAACTCCTCATCGTCTGTATCGGTGAAAAACCACGTCTGAAACAATAGAATTAATTAGAAAAAGTTAACAACCCAAGAAATGTCTTAACAATGGACAATTTAAGCGTTAGTCGAAAAAAAAACGGTTATAAAGAGCAACTTCCGCCTGTAGTTATTATAATAGTACACCGGCATTACTTCTACGATTTCTTCTTTCACTCATCAGACAACAATTAAATATCATAATTTCATTTCTTATTATGCGAATCGATGTAAATAAATTTAATCGAAAAAGAAAACGTGAATTTGCGTTTAATTTTTAAAGCCCATTAAGCATTATAATAAAATTTGAATTTTGTCGGATAATGTAAATTTTGAACGTAAAATTTTAAATCTCTTTTGCTGCGCTCATTATCACTTTATATCATCGCCACCAGCATATTATAAAGACCTATAACAAATCTAATTTCGAAAACACAAAGTGGTAATAACTAAAACCAATTTTACAATTTTATTTAATCGCGTCATAGTATGAAATGTTGCATTAAACATTTTAATATTTCACCAATTTCTTCTTGAAATCTCAAAGGAGCATTTAGAGAAATAGATAGATTGCAAAATGTTAACAGATATAATATCGATTCACGAACATAGCAATTTAATCGCCCATCAATAATGCTTAATGTAATTTCTTCGTGTCTCTCTTATTTTCAATCCAATCTCTACAGTAAATGTTATTTTAGAATTGATTCACAAAACTATCACTGCTAGTGAATCGTTGGAACTTCGGAGCTGAATTTAGATTCATTAAAAAAAATTAACTGTAATACATAAAGATGTCTGGTTCGTATCTCGTATTTTTTAATCAAAACCCCAAAATACACGACCAAATGTTAAATATTGTATCCTTCACCAAAATTGCACAGTTAAGGGCATCGTTGCAATATCGGAGCTGAATTGAGGTTCAATTTAATGGTAGATTATTTTACTTGGAGTTAAACAATATAATTGTTGAGCTTAAAAGTTTGCTGACGAGGCGAGTGAAATATGGGGTCCCGCAAAAGATCTCCCGTATTTCAAATGGCGGTTACACATGAAGAATCAAAGATACAGGCAAAATTGTTTTATTTTTTAATAACAAATACTATGCCATTTTTTACATTAAATAAAATTATTATTTGGTTTTAAACATTATGTCCGTTAAATGGCGTCCATCGTTATTTATACATTGACGAAGCCTTTTTCGGAAGTTGTCCATAGCTCTTCGTGTCATCTCTGGTGGAATGACAGCCACTGCTTGAGTGATGGCCTCCTTTAGTTCTTGCAGTGATGTAAGACGATAAAACTTGTACCTTTAAATGTCCCCAAAGAAAAATCATAAGGTGATAAATCAGGTGCCCTTTGAGGCCAGGTGACGTCTCCTCGCAAAGAGAGAAGACGTACAGGAAACAACTCTCTCAAAATTGCTAGTGAACGCCGCGAAGTGTGAGCTGTGGCTCCATCTTGTTGGAACCAGACTTCTTCCTCTTCATAGTTCCTAGCAAACTGGTTGAGATTAGGTCGGAGAAAGGTCTCGAGCATGTGACAGTAGCGATCTGAATTAACTGTAGTCGTAAGCCCAATTTTTTCGAAAAATGGCATGTATACCGCTATTAAACGATACCACCTTCACCACTATATCCTCACCTTAACTCCCACAGCGCCATATCTAATTGCGGGAGATCTTTTTGCCGGACCCTGTATATTATTTTTTCTTCAAGCGTTTATTGCTAGTGTTCATGTGTTATTTTCGAGATTCTCGAGTGTTTTGTAGTGACGGTTTATTTTCGACGAATCAAGTTGGTACTTTACTGTTACATTTATAATATAACATAACCGAAGTACCAACTTCTAAAAAGTTGTGAAAACAAAAGAACTGTTCTTTTTAATGTTTAAGACAGTAAAAAGGGCTTTTAGCGTCTGCTAGTAGTTCAATAATATGCCGTTTTATTGTCGCTAGAAGAAAAAAAATGTTTTTTTAATTTGCTTTAATAATACGCCAATTAACGTTTTGCAGTAGGCGTCAATTATGACTTATTCATAATAGCACACTGTACTTTAATGGATTTAGGGGAATTTAATTTTTAAGAGTTCGATCGGCAAAATAACCTCAATGACTCAAGTGTAATGAGTGTTGCCGGTCGGAAACAGCTGACCGCAAAGTGAGCTGATAGTGGACGAACACGATTAACACGAAGGAACTATTAAAATTATTAATATAACAAGAAAAAAATAAATCCTAATTATTTCTATTACATTGGCAATTATTATATTTGCTGTGTCTTGCGCCTGAATGTTTATGGTTGACACATTCCTATTGTCAACGGTTTCGTTGTTTCTGTAATTCAGCTCTAGAGGTAGGTCTGGTCCTTTGGGCTTCCAGGTGAGTGAACTTCAGTATGGGGTCGAAGCATTTGTGACACATTAATTTTGTTTTTAATGATGTATCAACGTAACTTTCTGCTACGGCACTCGACTTCCATCCTTCGTGTCGCTTAATAGTTAGCAAATCTCTCCCACGATTTGCTAAATGGGTTGCGAGAGACCGTCTAAAACAATGCCCAGTGTACAGCTCCGGGTGTGGCAATCGAAGAAAACTGGTAATTTCTCTGCAAATGTTTCCCATCTTATTTATCCCAATGGGGCTATTTATACATTTGCCATTCCTGTAAGTGAGGAAAAAGCGACGGTGCGGTCTTTAAAATATTCTTTTACTAGTGCAATCCAATTTTCATCTGCAAAGAAACATGGCTTATAATTTTTGTTTTAGGCACTGAAACCGTAATAAAATCGGATTTGAACTCGATATCATCCAGTGTCATGTTGGCAAGTTCCTCCCTCTATAGGCTCCACTGTACGCAATAATTAAGATCACCTACAAACAATTTTATAAAGTTTATGAAAAGAATTATACACACTTTCATTGCAAGGTATTTCACATTTTCAGCCTCACAAATAAATTTATTTATCTCATCCTCTTCTAGTATTTTAGATTTTTTTGGCCTATAGTCTTGTGAAGTCCGTTTAAGGAAAGCTTGCAATTTTACATATTTGGAAATATCGGTGACATGACCGTAACATTAAGTAATTAGTCCTCCACAGCGTGGAAGGCTTATATTGTTGACGTTAGGATTCAAAGTATGCCAAAAGAATATTTTCTGACAAAGTTTGAATATTATTTTCTTTTCTGCACCATTTAAGTTTCGCAAATTGTTTTTGTATGCCGTTTCCGATTTATCAGGTAACAAATTTTGAGTGGTTACTTCGGCAATTTCACGAATCTCAGGCGGAATACAAACTAAATCTTCTTCACTCAGATTGTTATTGTTATTGTAAACATGGGATGGCAAATTAGAAAAATAGTATAAAGTACTAGTATCATATGGGCATTGGCGCGCACCAACCCTTATAAAACTTGTTCTTTAATATACTATATAATATACTATAATACTTTAATATACTATAATTTAATATACTAAATCTGGTTCATATATCTCTTATTTTACAATAAAACTTCAAAATACACAACCAAATGTTAACTTTGATGTTGTATCAAGTCACGAAAATTGTAAGATTTGAAGTATAATTGCAGCTTCGGAGCTGAATTAAGGTTCATCTTAAAAGACATTTATTCGTCTACCAATAATGTCTAATTTGTTCGTATCTCTTTAGGTTTCAATCAAACCTACGTTAAATTGCAAAATATTTACTTAGTTATTGCATAAATATTCAGTCAATCGTTATACTTATGTAGCTGAATTTAGATTCATTGAAAAAAGTAATTGTACACTCATGAAATTTAAAACTTGGACACCACAATTTCTGTAAACAAAAGTTTGCACATTGTGAAGCGGGCTTAAGGGTATCATTTACAATTCTAACAGCAGGTAGTCTCAGCAGGGGTTATCTTATAGAAGGACTGTAGAATGAATCATTACACTAAGCACGTTTTAGAAAATAGGTAATTTACGTTGCTTACTTAATTTTTTCTTTAAAGAATATATTTGAAGGTATCGCTAATTAAACACCATAGCTCGATTAATTATCGAATCAAAATTTTGTTTAGGAAATGTTTACAAAATAAAATTAGAAATAATTTTGATTTAAAAACGTCTACAAGCAATAACTTTTAAATTAAATCAAAAACTAAACATGGTTATTTGGGTTGACTGATTATTACTTATTTTTAAATAAATCTAACCTACTAATTATTGTAAGTTATTAAAAAAAATCATTAAACTCTCTATTCATAATATTTAGTCCTTACAAAATGTATATTTTATGACGTTTCATTTTTTCTGTAGTTAATATAAAAAGTGAAAATAAAAACTAAGGCAATTCTTATTGTCAACGTATATATTTAGTTTTTGACAAGAATTTATTACATAATTATAATTAAGATACCAAGTTATAGTTTAAAATTAAATGAAAACTTTTTTTTAAATAAAGGTATTACTATATAAATAAATATAAGAAATCAATAATGGGTGTGACCTCCATTATTATTGATACATTCTTGGAGGCGTCTGCTCATTGACGCTATCAAGGTATCAATATAATTAATATTAATCGTTTCCCATGCGGTATCAATGGCTGCAATTAGTGCATTACGGTTTACTGGTATAAAATTTGGCCCTTGTTGTCTTCGGATAACAGCAAGTATTCGAGCCCAAACATTTTCGATAATGTTAAAATCTGGGCTTTTTGCTGGCCAGGGTAACAGCTCCAAGTTATTTGCTTGTATCCAGTTGCGCACAACCTGCGAAGTATAGGGTCATCATATCCCGATAGTTAATTATCGAATGTTCCAAGAAAATATGTGTAAATAGTAAATGGAATCTACTAACGTAACGTTAAGTCGTTAATTATAGTTACATAACTCTCCTTTCATAAGATATAGTTCATATTAATATGCTTATTGTAAAGCTTCGTACACATCTGAACAACAAACCGAGGAACAAACAGAACAACGAACCGAACAGCAATCGGAACATTAATTTGGACGGTGCTACGTAATTTTCTAAAACGTGCTTTGTGTAATGATTCATTCTACAGTCCTTCTATAAGGTAACCCCTGCTGAGACTACCTGCTGTTAGAATTGTAAATGATACCCTTAAGCCCGCTTCACAATGTTCAAACTTTTGTTTACAGAAATTGTGGTGTCCAAGTTTTAAATTTCATGAGTGTACATCAATAATATCATATTTCTCTTACTTTTCAATAAAAACCCAAAAATACACGGTCAAATGCTAAATTTGATATCTATTCAAAAAATTATTTGTCCCTCTTAGTTTTCTATCAAACCTGTACAACAGTAAATTGCAAAATATTAACGTAGATTATCACAGTTAGTGAATCATAACGGCTATTGAGCTGAATTAAGATTCACTTAAAAAAAATTTTACATCAATAATGCCTGGTTGATACTTCACCTATTTTTTAATCGAAACCGATTCACGAAAATAGACACAGTTAAAAATATATTTGCAGTTTCGGAGCTTAACTGAGATTCAATTTAAAAAAATTAATTGCCTATTAATAATATCCAGTGCACTTTGTTGGTAACTTTTTAGTTTTCAATCAAATCTCTACAGTAAATTCTAAAATGTTAACTTAGATATTGCGTAAATTCACAAAACCATCACAGTTAGTGAATCGTTACAACTACGGAGCTGTATTTAGATTCATTAGAAAAAAATTAATAGTACAACAATAATAACTTTTTCATATCTCTCTTAAACTCCAAAATACACCGCCGAATTTATTTATATTAAACCGATTCAACGGTTAAAATTATCGTTGCAGCTTTGGAGCTGGATTTGAGGTTCAATTTACAAGAAATTTAATTGTCCATCAATAAAGTTCAGTGCACTTTGTTGGTAACTCTGTTAGTTTTCAATCAAATCTCTTCAGTAAATTTCAAATGTTAAGTTAGATCTTATATAAATTCACAGAACTAGTACAGTTAGTGAATCGTTAAGCTACGGCGCTAAATTTAGAATAATTTAAACCGAAGTTAATTGTGTATCAATAATGTATTAGGTATTAAACCGATTCGTGAAAGTTGAACACATTTAAGGGTATCGCTGCAGTTTCGGAGCTGAATTGAGGTTCAATTTAAAAAAAAATTAATTGTCCATCCATCAATAATATCCAGTACACTTAGATATTGCATAAAACCACAAAGCTATTACAGTTAGTGAATCGTTACAATTATGGAGCTAAATTTAGATTCATTTAAAAAAATGTAATTGTACATCATCATTAATGTCTGGGTCGTACCTCTCTTATTTTTCAATCAAAACCCCAAAATACACGATCAAATCTAAACCTTCGATATTAAACCGATTCATGGAAATTGAACACAGTTAAGAGTATCGTTGCAATTTCGGAGCTGAATTGAGGTTCACTTTACAAGAAATTTAATTGTTTATCAATAATGTCCGGTGCACTTTGTTCGTAACTCTTTTAGTTTTCAATCAAATCTCCACCGTAAATTGTAAAATGTTAACTTAGATATTGCATAAAATCACAAAGCTAATTATAGTTAGTGAATCCTTACAGCTGAATTTAGATTCATTTAAAAAATAATTTAGATCATATTTCTCTTATTTTTCAATCAAAACCCAAAAATACATGGCCAAGTGTTAAATTTGATATTGTATCGATTCAAAACAATTGTTATGCTAGTGTATGGTTGCAGCTTCGGAGCTGAATTAAATTCATTTAAAAAAAATTATTTGTCCATCAACAATGTCCAATTTGATCGTATCTCTCTTAGTTTTCTATCTAACCTGTACAGTAAATTTCAAAATATTAACTTATTTTCACGAAACTATATCATAATTAATATAATTAATGACTGGTTCATACCTATCTTATTTTTTTCAATCAAAGCCCCAAAATACACGACCGAATCTAAACTTTGATATTAAACCGATTTAGAAAAATTGACAAGAACATCGTTGCAGCTTCGTAACTGAATTGAGATTCAATATAAAAAAATGTTTACTGTATATCAATAATACAAATATAAAAATATATAAAAATAATACGTGGCTGAATTTAGATTGATTTAAAAAAAATCTAATTGTTCCAGGTGTCTGATTAAGAGAGGTAAACCGCTGTATCTCAGAAACTATTTATCGTACAACTGCTAGAAATTATGCTGTTTCTGTTATGCGACATTGTTATATAGATTTTTTCCCTAAATTGTACGATAAATAGTTTCCGAGATACAGCGAGTTACCTCACTAAATCAAATACCTTACGAGGGTGGTCTGAAAAATTTCCGACCTAACATAGCTACAAGAACTTTTATCTTAAAATTTATTTTTATTTTTCTACATAGTGTCCTTGTGACTCTATACACTTCTCCCAGCGATGCTCCGATCTCTTTAATCCGTCCAAATAGTACTCGGCGTTCTTCTCTGCAAAATAATTGTTCGCGAAGGTGATTACCTCCTCATTTGACGAAAATATTTGTCGTCCGAGCGCAGTTTTTAGTTGAGGGAACAGAAAGAAGTCGCTTGGGGCTAGATCTGGTGAATAATGTGGATATGGTCAACCAGTTCAAACCGTAATTCATGGATTTTCGCTATGGCAACTGTTGAGGTGTGGGACGGGGCGGGGCGTTGTTTTGGTGAAACAGGATTTTCTTTTTCTGCAAACGTGGCCGTTTATCCGCAATGTATGCCTTCAACTTGTCAAGTAATGATGCGTAGTATGCTCCTGTAATGGTTTTCCCTTTTTGAAGATAATCGATTAGGATAACTCCATGACTATCCCAAAAAAACAGTCGCCATCACTTTCCCAGCCGAAAAAACAGATTTTGTTTTTTTTTGGAGCCGGTTCCCCCTTTGCAGTTCACTGTATCCAAGTTTCATCTACAGTAATTAATCGGCGCCAAAACTCGGATTTATTGCGCTTAAACTGCGCCAACAGAGCATTGGAAATTTCCATTCGAACACGTTTTTGATCTAACGTTAGCAAACACGGCACCCAACGCGCGGACAGCTTTCTTATGCCTAGATCTTGATTTAATATGTGACAAACTCGTTCTTTGGACGTTTTCATTGCCTCTGCTATCTCTCTCACTTTAATTCGGCGGTCGTCTAACACCATTTGGTGAACTTTAGCGATGTTATCGTCAGTAGATACAGTTTTTGGACGTCCCGAACGTTATCATCTCCCAAGCTCTTACGTCCACGTTTAAATTCAGCTGCCCAAAATTTCACAGTGGTAAATCACGTACACCCCCGTACACAGAGTCTAACTCATCTTTAATTTGCGTAGGCGTATTCCGTTTCAAAAACAAATATTTTGTGAGAGCTCGATACTCGATTTTCTCCATTTTCACAAAAATACTCACATCGACTCACTCCAAAGACTGTCAAATAAAAACTGCGCGTCCAAAATAGCTGAAACTTTGATGTGTTGCTGTCAAAAGATGCACAACTACATTCCTGACTTTTATTGACCAGTGTTGCCATCTTCACGTTGAGGTCGGAAACTTTTCAGACCGCCCTCGTATATGTACATATTTGGTTGATATTTCTCTATTAGCTGTTACAGTTAGTGAATCGTTACAGCTATGAATTTAAAAAATGTAATTGTACATCATTAATGTATGGTTAATAGCTCACTTATTTTTTAATCAAAAGCCCATAATACAGACCAAATCTAAACTTTGATATTAAACCGATTTACGAAAATTGATACAGTTAAAATTATTGTTGCAACATCAGAGCTGAATTGAGATTCAATTTACAAGAAATTTAATTGCCTGTAGATAATGTCCGGTACACTTAATTGGTGTAACTCTCTTAGTTTTCAATCAAATCTCTACAATAAATTGCAAATTTTAACTTAGATCTTGCATAACATCACAAAAATATGACAGTTAGTGAATCTCTTCAACTACGTAGCTAAATTTAGATTCATTTAAAAAAAGTGATTGTACATCAATAATGTCCAGTTAATGTATTTCTTATTTTTCAATCAAAACTCTAAAATACGCCTCCTAATGTTAGCTTTGATTTTGTATGAATTCACGAAAATTGTCATAGAATATTGTTGCCAGTTTCGGAGCTGAATTGAGGTTCAATTTAGAAGAAATTTAAGTGTCTATCAATAATGCCCAGTGCACTTTGTTGGCAACTCTCTTAGATTGCAATCAAATCTCTGCAGTAAATTGAAAAATGTTAATTTAGATATTGCATAACATTACAAAATTATCACAGTTAGGGAATCGCTGCAGCTACGGAGCTGAATTTAGATTCATTACAAAAAATTAATTGTACATCAATAATGTCACTTAATGTATTCAAAATACGCCACTAAAAAAGTTACCTTTGAGATATGAATTCACGAAAATTGTCATAGCATATCGTTGCAGCTTTGGAGCTGAATTGAGGTTTAATTTAAAATAAATTTAGTTCTTCAACAATAAGTCCAGTGCACTTTGTTGGAAACTCTCTTAGTTTTCAATCAAATCTCTACAGTAAATTGCAAACTGTTAACTTTTTTTTTGTAATCTGGGGTGTGTAGCACGAAATCAGTACTGATTATTGTGCTCCCCCTTTCTGAACTTATAGCTCCTCCAGTAGGTTAAGTTCTCTCTTTGAGGAATCTCAGGACCGACCTTGGATTGAGAGGAGTAATTTCCTCCA
This sequence comes from Abscondita cerata, assembly GCA_030710515.1. NCBI lineage: Eukaryota > Metazoa > Arthropoda > Insecta > Coleoptera > Lampyridae > Abscondita > Abscondita cerata. The sequence goes on from JALBCR010000945.1 coordinate 116,290, forward strand.
GTTCGAGAAAACGTTTCCCAAAACAATTCCACCTTCTGGAAAGCGTAGCTTCACATTCCGTAAGTAGGTGGATCGGAGTCTCTTTCGACGCGCAGCAAAATCTGCATGTCGAGTTAGTTGTTACACCAATCTTAGCAAGATGTCCGCCAAGTCGGCAGTACCCCGTCAGAAAACCAGTGAGAATTCTTAAGTGATTCCTGCTAACTGTTAAGTCATCCTTGTGCTCTTTACCGGTTAAGTCACCTAGTAGAGCTTTGGACTACCTCAGCCCTGGTAAATTGACCCAGTGTTCTAAATTTTCCCTTTGCTATTCAGCTCGGAGTACTTCTCGTATTGTGTGCTTGCTGATACTACAGAAGGGCTCTGGTCCTACAAACGGCGTGACCGCCCCTTTCATGGCAAAGGCATCCGCCTGCTCGTTACCAGGAATCCCAGAGTGTCCTGGGAACCAAGATAGGGTGATCTTATTGCACCTGGCGGTAAACTCAGAGAGTTTGCGCCACCAAACGACCGCACCGAACCGTCATGCAATACATCCATCGCAGTATTTCAGGCTTGCAGTACCATTTTTTACCTGCAAGTCTATTGCATATTAACTGTGCCCTGGTGGCTTTGTTGGTAACATTCACCAGGTGTTCCTTCCAATTCAGTCTCTTATCTAGTGTAATACTTAGATATTTGACCGAGTTACTAAAGCAAACGACCGTCCCACCAACCTGGATTGGCTTAAGGCCGTACAGTTTCAATCTACGGGTGAAAAAAATTAATTGTACATCAATAATATCCAATATATCTAAAATATTTAATAAAAACTCCAACATACACCACTAAATGTTATCTTCGATATTGTATGGATTCACGAAAATTGACATAGAGTATCGTTGCAGCTTCGGAGCTGAATTGAGGTTCAATTAAAGAGAAATTTAATTGTCCATTAATAAAGTCCAGTACATTTTGTTGATATTGTTAGCTTTCAATCAAATTTGTACAATATATTGTAAAATGTTAACTTAGATTTTGCAAAATTTACAGAACTAGCACAGTTAGAGAATCGTTAAGCTACTGAGCTGAATTTAGACTCATTTAAACAAAATTTTTATTGTAAATTAATATGATTTGGATCATATCTTTCTTATTTTAGTGTGGCCTCGTGCTATTGTAACACATCCGAAAATGCAACTTTCTGGACAGATATGTAAGTAGTTACCTAAGTCGATCCTTCGGTTATTATAGGCAACTAAAGTGTTGGCAAAAATTAACAATCTCGAATCGCAAGAGATTGTATAATAGCAAACAGACACCGAGATCACTCGACAACTGTTTCGTCCTTTTCGGACTCTTCAGTAGGAGAGAACTCAAGTATAACTGTACAAATACGCACTATCGGCTATATTACCTGCAGGAGGGTACATGTAGTGTTTTGTACATTTTATAAGTGATGAGCACTAATTTTATTTTTAAGTAAAAAAACCAATTTAATATTTTTCTTTTAATAATGAAAAAGACTTATATTTATTGTGAAAACTATGTATTAGTTTTTTATTGTTAACGAATGAAAAATATTTTATCGTTTTAAGAATAAAAAACTAATTTCTAATTTTTGACATGTCTAAGAATAGAAAAAAATTAATTTGAAAATTTTATACGTTTGAAGAATGAAAAAAATAATTGGTAGTTTTTATGGTGTTACACGACCGTTTCTCCCGCTTAGACGCGCACTACCTGCAACGTTCGTACTCATTGAAGATGACATCCGGACCAGCTAAAACAAAGTGCTTCTTCAAATGCGACACCGTATACGCTTGCCGTTATGTAGTACGTCGGACGATGTAAAAAACAAACTTTTTCCTCGAAAATTCCTACAAAGAACACACACAGAAAGCACATTTCGGTTTCTAATTTGGTTTTCGTTTTTTTTTCGTCAAGTTTTTGAAAACAAATTTGAATTTTATCTCGGCCTTTTAAGCCACATTTTGCAATCGAATCTAACGCCTTCAAAGGCGACGGGCATTTTTGTAATAAAATTCGTACTAATTATTTGTCAAAACGGCCCGAAAATTCTTTTTTTTTCAATTTTTCCGACGTTATAATGAAGTAAAAAAAATTTTAAACATGATATCAGGAAAACCACCCGTCAGATTTTTATGAATTTTATGTGCGTGGATCTTATTTATAATTCCGCAAATCCGATTAGACTTTGGCCATATCCGTGTAGCCAAAAGGGCCGTTAACCTACACAGATTTTTAAATATTCAGAAAAATATTTATTTCACATATTTTGTTTCAAATAAAAGTTGTTTATAATTTAATTATGCACAACTTTTATTTAAACTATTTTTTGATCAGATAAGTAATTACGGACAATCACGTGACACTAATTATTGTAACAATATCTCCACCAATATCAATTTTACAAAAAGTTGTTGGAAATCTATTGTCTATAGCTTTTGTTTGAACCATTTTTTTCTATAACGCAATTTTATTTTTGCTTATCAGGGCGATGTGGAGTACACACTTGTTTTATTTACCTACATGAAAATGCATTCTGGAAAAACATGTTTTAACGAATGTGTTAAAAAAATTATTTACTTGAATCTGGCCTCAATAACGTTTTCATCTTTAATTATTCTCTTTCCTTTTATTGTTTTGTATTTACACATTTTTTTTATAGTATTCCTACTTTTTTCTGTAAGTTTGCAAAAAAAGTATTTAGAGCACATTTTTTGCGTCTTTGTCTAAATTTTTTATTTTACTTTTCTTCTTTTGGTGTTTATCAATTTTGGGTACAAACACGTTTAATTTATTTAATTTTTTTATTATTTACTTTAGTTTTTTTGTATTTATTCCAGTTCCTGAAGTATAATTTTGAATTTTTTCTAAAATTGTTTTTATTTGATTCGGGGTTGATAGCGTTTTTGGTATTAATCTTTTTATTTTCTTTTTTACTTTTGCATGCATTTACACAATACATGAAAGAAAATGAAAATAATGTTAGTAATTTATCTATAAAAAATAGTTTATTTTAAACTTTCGAAGTCGAAATTTAAAGTCAAATTTGCCCAATTACCCCAATTGACCTTATCAAATAGGAAGTGTGGTTGTGATGTTCGAAAATGGTTTCCGATTTTACCACTTTCAATTATCGACCCCTACTTATACTTTGATACTTCATATATTTATGATTTTATTGATTTACGAACGAAAGCAGAATAGGTCGTTGAAACACAATGAAGACTAGGAAATTAAAAAGGTACTTAAGATGTAAATAGAAACCGTAAAAAAAGAGACGAATGGGAGAAAAAATATTTGGTTTGTCGGTAACGGAATAAAAGTTTTAACTAAAAGCATTTTATGTTATATTAGAAGGAAATACCAAAACACACCCCCTTGAAAAGGAGATTTGTGTCTGGCGCAAAAATATCACATTTCTAATCTTTCCCTAATCTAAGCAATGTGTACAAAGACGAACAAGCGTTAGGGAACTTGTTAAAGACTAAAGATTTCCAACTTGAGCCTCCACCTGCTTTACGTAAATAGTTGCTCGAATAAGAGGGAGTTTTGTTTAAAATAGTAGAACCTTAACCCATACGCAGAAGGAATTTATGGTTATAAACTAAAACAGAAGCCACTTTGCTTTTACAAGCTAAGACGTGTTCTGTTTTTGTGTCAGATGGTATTAAAAAATCGGCACCCTTTTCTAGATTTTAATACGCATCCAGCATACACCACAATAATATTTTATGATTTTATCAAATAAGCTCGTAATATACGGATGTTTCGGAATCGTTCATATTAATCCTTTTATGTAATGTTACTGCTAAGGGCTACCACCCAAATGTTTTTGACACTTGCTGCTTTATATACTATTCGTGGGAAAGTTTACGATGTTTATTAATAATATTATTTATGTGACGAGAGGAAGCCATGTTTTGTGTTAATTAACGCCATCAATGGGTTTAACATACAGCAGGACGCTGTTCTGTTTTTATGTGGAGCTTTGAGATAATGTCTTAAAAACTGTTATTAGGGCTGTAACTGTTTTCAATTTTCTCGGGAAGCATAAACATGTGGGGTGAATGTAAAGTCTTTTTTTTTACGTTTTAACTGCTCCGCTAAATTCCAGAGGTTACATAAAAAAAGTAGTTATGAATTTTTTTACTTGGGGCGCTTGAAGTTTAATTTTGGGTTGTATCTTGAAGCATAATATTACGAAACCGTTGTAAAGTTTACTTCCTTTCTACTGCTGGTTATTGATCGCGCTGTGCTTGATAGAATTTTCAGTGATAAGTAAATGCTTACTTATACTTGTCTTCAATTCTGAATGATCTAAACCTGATTCAAAGCTTATTTTCTTGTAAGAAGATCTGAATGGAATTTGTAATCGATTTTCCCGATAAGCTAGAGTCTTGAAATTTTACGTGCAAGTTCATTTTGTTGACGGTTTGTACTCATAATTAACTTTAATTGATATTTTGTATTTGCAGTATCTCGTTGGTGTCGGGATAGGGGAGTGTGCCTCATAGTCGTTGCGATCACAGGTTCGAGCCTCCTCCTTGAAAACTATTTTTTTTTAAATATAATGAAACGGATACAAAGAAAATATTTTGTTTCCATTTCTGAAAGAAATAAAGAAAAACATACTTCGCGATTAGTTTAAAAAATCGGGGTGGGAAGCTAATTCCTTTTAGTCGCTACTTCTTTGTTTCTTTTCCAGTTAAGGTCAGCATTTTTAAACGTATCTTTGGTTAAAACAGCTGAATAACTAACTAAATTAAATCTTATGGAAACCCTATTTTTGCAATACCACCATTTCCTCACCCTCTATTAAAACTTATCTATTTCGGTTTATCCAAGTGTAATTTTTATGAAGTACAGTCATAAATTGAGGCATTTGTCAGATTAGGTTATGTTTACAATGTAGCGGTCGCCGGCCCTCAATACTCTACTTAATTATAGTGGCCTAACAGTCTAGTTTTGTCTATGAATCACATTTTGAGGTTTATGTTTTTTGAGCTGAAAACTTTCGTTTTTGAAAGGACAAGGAAGAAATGTAAACGGATATGGTACGTTTTTCGCCTACCCACTGAAATACGTAAATTCTGGCTCGACCATTTTTTGGTATTCGGATGGCATCATCTTTGCCTTTGTCCTATATTTTGTATCCCTTTTCCAATTCCTATTGTGGCAACAGTTATAGGTATATATTACAGTTCATATAATTAATTCGTCCACCAATAAATAAAAAACTATGATAACTGTAACCTCACAACCAAGGCCAATAATCCCCAATCAATAATAAAATTAAAATAGATCAGTCAATAAAAACTGTAAAAACGTATTTCTATATTAATAATTATACATAATATAAAATAACCATCAATTACACATAACCGCAAAATATATACCGAGAGACCCACTTGAAATCGGAACACTTCGATAAAATATATATTTATTGTCCCCTTTTGATTAACTTTTTTAATTATAGAGCGTTTGAAACAATACTTTATGATACATTATTATCTCACTAATTTTTTTTCCCTCATATTCATAAGAAAAATGTGACTCACAATTTAGCCAAAAATTGTTAATAATTAATGAAATTTGGTAAATGTTTATTTAAGGCAAAGTCTAATCCAGTAATGTACTCAGATTTTTTGAAAAAATTTGCCAATACAATCTCTATAATTTACAACCTTAAAAAATATCTAGTAGGCATTGGTTTTTGTAAGAATAAATGTAAATCGGACGATAAATGTAAATTTTATGGGAATGTGCCGCTTTCCAGTGGGCCACACTGTATCTTCTATTAGTTTTATGTTTATATTTACCAGTTTTTTGTTTTAGTGCAACTGTGTCGAACATTAATTGTCTAATTGTCCGCTACCTTATTGTATGAGTTCTTATATGTTGGATATATCCATGAAATCTTCTATTTCTTTTCTATAGGTTCCCCGATATACCCTCTATTATTCCTGGTTCTATTAAATTCCCAGATTCTTTAGACTTAATACAAGTTGCCTCAGGAAGTTATCAGACTTCGTACAGTGATTTCTTAAATCAATTTCTACTAACATGTGTCTAGTTCTCGATCGTTTCTGAAATATGGATCGTGGATGGTTCAAGTTGCCTCTAACCGCTGGTAACGCGAATGAATTCGGTATGACCGACTTTCCAGCGAAATGAAAATTTGATCCAAAGTAACTAGTTGTTTCTACCCCATTATCTTTTTTTGAAAATCCTGCCTTAAATATATTAAATTATGGCTTATGAGTTTACTTTTCTTCTTATGTGAACTAAGGAAACTATAGATAGGGTGTTTAAATTAATCTAACTGCGCATTACAGGCTAAAACCATAGATATGTAAGAACTGAGGCTTTCACAGTCAAAATCATTATTGAGACAAAACGTCTTCTGCGATTAGACCGTGTCAGAATGTTAACCGTAGTTGCCAAAGTTTTGACCACTATCGCAAGGGGTTTCATCAGGGAGAGAAACTTGAAACAAAGTATCAGACTTCTTTTAGTCTAGAATCTGGCGTAATTGACGTAGATGTTTATATGACTTTCGGTTGTGTACCATGAACTCTCGTTTGTTTTTTTTTTCTCGCTCCGATGAAGCCCCTTACGATAGTCGGCGAAACGTTGGCAACTACGGTTAGCATTTTGACACCGTCCAAGTGGTTTTTGTTTCAGTAAAAACATAGTGATTTGACATAATTTATCTATACCCAAGAACAGACCCCTGCCGAGCTACAGTGATTTAAAACTTTAATAAAATACTGAGTGTTCAATAAAAAAATGAAATTTATTTAAAAAAGTGACCTTTGGACCAATCCCCTGTATCTACAAATTTTATTCTAAAAGTTTTTCTGTCATGTACAGGGACTATCATGTACATCGTCGAAATAGATCTGATACTTTGTATGTTTAATTCACTTTATGCTATCTGCATATTTTTGTTTACTAACAATGCACTTTCTCGCTCCTTTCTTCTTTATTTACACCACTAGAAAGAAAATATCTGAATTGTATTGCTTCTTTTCTCCATTTCTTTGCACAACCATTTTAACCTTTTTAGTTCTATTCCTTCGTATTCCATACAAGATAATTTGGTCTCCACCATATTTTTTGTTTCTTCGTTGTGCATTTTATATAATATATCTTTCCTTGTCTTTCGCATAGGTCGATCAGTCCGAGGCATTTTCAGGAAATAGTATTTTTTGCTAAAAGAGGCGAATGTTCCGTTTTCTTGTGAGAGAGAAATTTGCTCACGAACGATAGCGAGTGATCAATCTCTAAAAAGAAATGAAAATAAAATAATAAAAAAGAAATAATGATATAATAAAAAGAAACGAATTAACTTTCAAATACATCGGAATATTTTGCTGTTTGTGTATTAGTCGGTAATACAGACTATATACAGTGTAAAATGTGTGTCTTGCGACATCTCGTGTAAACATTGACACGTGTGAATAGTATAAACTAAGAACTGCATCAAGTGTTCTTTTGTTGCGTCTCTGCTTCTGTACAAGTTATACTTGGCTTTATCAGCAACGTGTATTTTACTATTTACTATTACATGCCGTTACAGTTTACAGTTAACTGTTGGCATTTTTCTTAGTATATACAGTGTGTTTACTTAAGTTGGCAACATATGGGAAACTTTTTTATTATTCATTTTACGAAAAAAAACTTATTCTTTATAAAAAGTTTTGCACGTTCTGAAATCTAAAATACAATCGTCAGATATTAATTTTTTTCAGTCGTATACAAGATTTGACAAAAAATATGAGTTTTTACAGCAGTAAAATACGTTTATTTGTAACAATATCAAAAACTGTATTTATAAAAAGTTGCTCGGAATAAAAAACTATGTCTTAACATGCAATTACATTTTCCTACTTAACAAAATTTTTTTCAAAGTTTACTCAAATTATCGATACCGAAATTCATCTTTTTATTTATTACAAACTTGATAACTTTTTATTTATAAAAATCTAATTAATGTACCATTAACATAAAAATACGTCAACGAAATCATTCAACATATCCGCCTTCTTCTGTGTCAATGCAGTGTTATTGTAGGCGAAAAAGATAAAAAATTTTTAGTTAATTGGGTGTAATTTCATATTTGAACGTAATTTTTAGTTCTGATGAACTTTTTCAATAACAAATTTTGATATTGTCAAATATAAAGGTACTTGACTCTTGAGTAAAATTCATGTTTTTGACAAATTACGTATACGAGAAGATGAAGAAACTAACACTGGAAAATGACACAAATCCAGCTCACAGAATTTTTTAGATTGCAGATGATATGACCTTGATAGCAGGTACGGAGCGAACTGCAATATAATCTCAAAGTATTAGGAGGAACAAAAAAATAAACAAGAAAATAAACACTGGAATGACAAAAACAATGATAATTTCCAAGAAAAAGAAAACACATCAAATTGGTCTGGTCGGGAAGAAATAGAACAAGAAGAATATTTTAATTATCTAGGTGCGATAATAGAAGAAAATGGAAAATTGACAAACAATTCGACCATAGAATAGGAAAAGCAGGAAAATATTCAACCTGATGAAGACAACCTTTCTAGGAAAATGTAATCAATCAACGAAAAAATCATAGAAGGGCAGTTCAGATGGTTTGGGTATGTGGGCAGAATGTCGGACGACAGGCTAGTAAAAAGAGTGTTCGAAACCCGAGTGCCAGGGAAAAATAAAAAAGGAAGACCAAGACCAAAATGGATCGATAACAAAAGGAAAGAAGTAGAAATAAAAGGAATGACTTGGGAGGGAATACAAAACCTAACGCATGATAGGAAGCAATGGAGAGAGAAGTCCAAGATTTAACTAAATCAGCTTTACACATAAAGGTAGAAAAGCCTAGGACTAAGTAAGGCACTTGAGATATTGGTTGAAAGGAGCCTTCTTGCAAAAATTCTTTTTTTTTTAAATGTCATTAACGATCCAGAATTCACCATACAAACTGCATATCAGTTATAAAATACTCATGAACAGAAATAGAGGGTGCTCCATTTATAAAAAAAAGAGTTATTTAACTTTTGCGTTATACATTATTTTGTGCGTATGTGAATCAAAATTCGACTATTTATTAAAATTTCAAGTTATTCAAAATTTTCTGTTGCTAGTTTGTCGAAAAATATCCATGGCCTACTTGATCAGTGATCTATTACATGTGAGTCTTTTTTAATACAAAAAGTGGAATAACGCCGAAACGAAAAGAGCCGGACCCATATTATTCCATACAGAGTGTTCTATTTAAAAAAAACATAACTTTGGTTTATCACCCTACACAGAAACACTCTTTATATAATCACATTTAGAATGTACACTGTACAGCATAAGCGTGTTTACTTGGTGGTGAAAACCGCATGTCGATATCTTCAATAACAAAAAAGTTACCCTGTACTTAGATTGTCCTAATTATCTCAATATTTTAATACCGGTAAATATTAAATCATTTGAGTCACTAATCGAATACTAATTCAACAATTACTCAATCATATCCAAACACACTGTAGATTGATAATTTTGACGTATTTAGTCCACAATTTTCTTTGGATTGTAATTTAAATATCCGGGATAGTCACTGGAGGCGCAATTACACCTTTTATACCTAATCATCGACAAAAGTAGTTATTGTAGTTATTTAGCGAGTGATTTGAATATAAACAAATTTCATTTAACGTATGTTTTCTGTCTTTAGTAATAAACTGCGTACAAAATGTATACAAAAGTAATGCGATGCGAGTGTAATTAAATAATACTCGAAGAGATTTTGGCAAAAAGCGTCGCTTAATACACGATCCGCATTCGCGATTACGAAATAGAACTCGGGGGTGCCATTTTAGTAGTATTCTTGCCAATTACGTCACTAACATATTGTTCACGGTTCTTGGACAGGCTAAGTAATAAAAGCGTGTATATTCGTCTATACATTTATTCAAATTTATTGGGGTGTGCCGTTGAGGGTAAACGTGGGGTAAATTTTTCCCACGGGTACTGCGGGTGCAATTACGACACGTGTTTTGCGCGCGTTCAACGATATTAATTTCCGAATGGTCGATTTACACAATTTTTAAAATCGACATTTTCACTTACAAGAAATTCGATAGAACTTTTATCGTATGATGATAAAGACGTTTGTGTGCATTCTGCATGAAAGCGTCTTTTGTGAAATTGTGTCAACACGCTAAGAATTCGATATGTAAAAGGAGCGATGTGTTTAATAATCAAATTTTATACTGGTAGATAAACCGTCAAAGGAATTGCGCAATTGATAATATTCTGTAAATACAAAATGATAACTTTGTAAAGAAAAATTAATTTTTAGTGTCAGATTTTTATTTTGAGAGTGTCTCACTATTGGTGAAGAAAATCAAAGTTCGACGTTTCGATTATAAGAATATTTACTTTTCAGATACGTTTTAAACTATAACTATAATTACCTACACTACGTTTTTATGGTAAATTACGGTTATTTTATCTCAATTTAAAATCAATTATTAGTTGCACGACCATTTTAATTTTCTTAAAATCTTATACAGGGTGGTCAACAGGTATGGTATTGTTCTCTTAGAGCTTTGTATGAAAAATTTTTTGAAAATGCATTCAACATAATACAATCCTCATAATTTCTGACGAGCTTTCGTTAAATTTTGTTTATTTTCACAAAGTGTCCAGAAATGTGTCCAAGATAACCTCACTTTGTTTTTTTTTTTCTAATGAAAGTGTCGGAAGCAAAGAAAATTATATTTTATAAAACTTTTTAAACCTATGCCACTTCGGCAAACGCAATTCATTAATAAAAATACTAGTCTTCACTTTTACGCATACGCAAAGTAATAAAAAAGGGAATGAATGCCTGGTATGATATCTTTAATCACGCGTGATCGTTTGTTCCCATTTAAACTAAATCTAGTTTTCAATTTCTAACATCTTCAATATTTTTGATGTGTAATAGATGAGAATCCGAAATAAAATTTTTCATGCCGACAGCCAATATCGACGGTTTTGCAAGATAGAAAATCCTAGTCTATGCAAAAAAGTTAAAATGTTTACATTGTGGATTGGTAGTATTATTTATCATGTTCAGAATGTCAACGTCAAATATGCTACAGTATGTAAATTAAATTCCAACGTCTTTGATTGAATTAATTAATAACAATAAATTTATCGGCATAAAAGTGACCCAAATAACTATAGGGGTCGCCCTTTAACATAACAATACGAGTTATACAACACCCCGTACTTTATACTTCATTATTTTGGTCACCTTTTTACAAATAAGTCCTAAAGTACGTATTAACAATAAAGAAAACTTTTTATACAAGACTTTATTTATATCTTACGATAATTCACATTTTTTACTTAAAAATAAACAATTCCAGATAAAGTTTCCCCCAAAAATGTTTTAAAAAAATATGGTCCATTAGGACCGGAGGTAGGATGAAGAACTAAATGTTTACCTCCACCAAGAGGAAATCATAATAGGCCACACTTTTAAATACACAATTCTATTTAAAAAAACAAAATGAGGTTATGTTGTACACGTTTTTGGACAATATTTTTGAACGATAGCTCGTCAGAAATTATGCCGTAAGAGAACGGGTCTTGGCCACCGCCGTGTATATCTGAAGAGTACAAAAAACGTCGTTGTGTATTAGCTTAGAATTTTGGGTGACACGTATTAGCAAGTTTAGCAGTTTAAGGTTTCTGAAATATCCCTGGACAAAAACCAGTACTCTGCACAAAAAGCACTACACTATGGTATATTTATTTGACTATCTTGTACAGTAAGGTTAGGGAATTCTTATAATCTGACAAAAGGTTTTACTGCCAGAAAATTAGTTTGAAGAAAAATTGTTCAGTAATGTCTACGTAATATACTTTTTACTTTATTTTCTATTGGTATGTGACAGAGCAAAGTGTTACAATTTGTTATTGTCGAAATTTATTTTAAAAGAAAGTTGTAGTCGTTTCTTTGAAACCGCCCGATAGCTATTGCCGGTGAGGGGTCGTGAGCGATTTTTAGCGATGTAGTAGTAAAAAAGATACTTCAAGACGATGGGACGCCATCCTTCAGTGGTTGTTATCAGACCTAAGCAGTAGGGACTTAAGACACAATGAAAGAAACTGATAACGCAAGAAACAATAAGACGATTAGCAAATAAATTACAAGAACATTATCACAGATAAATTGACTATAGTATAATTATCTGACAATAGTATTGCGGTTTTCCCCACAGCACGACGGACAACCAACGCCGAATAAACAATTCACGTACCCTAATTATTCTATTACGAATTAAATTCCAAACAAGTTACGTTGACTTCCCAAATTCAACTACTAACCCATGAAAGTGATTGAAACTAATACTGAAATATTGGCGCTAACATATGTGCAACCGTTTTGCGAGAGGTCCCACGATCACAAAGTCTATCACAAAAGCCGCTAATTATCAATTAGTGGCGAATTAAAATGATCGGTTCCTACGACACCTACAACTACGATCATGGAAGTCAAACTGTTTTATTTGATGTGTGGGAACGTCAGATAAATTTCCAATTGATACGGATACAGGAAGAACAAAAGTTTATTGGTTATCTAATGGCTGATACGTTCACGACCGACATATGTTGAAGTGGAAGGCCGCCTCCCTGCGTGGACAAATCACGACAACTCCTGCCTCATTAAAGAAGGGTGGTGATAGGTAACACCAGCAGTACAAGTAAAGAATGGAACTTAATTCATAGGTTAGTTCCTCCGGTAGGAATTCTGAGAAGGATACAAAATGGCGCTTGTATAGATAAAGAAAATTCGTTTCATTTACGGCATTCGACAGTGTAAAGTAACCTTTAGCAATCACAAGAAAGCATGTGGTAGGTCCGCCGAAGCCAATAGAGAAGAAATTCCATTAACAAAGTAAGTCGATTTCAACACCGTCTACCGATCGAATTTTCGATCTGAACTTTTGGATGTTTAACCACCTTCACACTGATGAAGCAGAAGATACTATGCCTGATGACCAACTAAATACAGACTAAGCACGTCATGTGATGAGTTTACGCAAAATTAGTTCAACAATTCAATTCTCCAAAACCACAGCATTTTACTGTCAAGCCATAATCACGGTACATAAAAAAAAGGTGACCTTGGATGAAATCATAAAGTTTTCATTGGGGAATCAACAAGCAACACCCATTTGAATAATATTACAAACAAAACACAAGAAAACAAAAAAAATCATATAGATATGATAGAGAGTATAGTTCTGCAGCAGTTCATACTTTTCAGAAATATTTAATTGAAGGTATAAAACCTTCAATGAACTTGAAAAGACGACAGACTTTGAATTCAAAAGAATACATTATCATATGGCAAAAATTCTTGTGATGATAAAAAGAACGCTTCTAAAACTGATCTGCAGCGTTTATGCGCAAAAAATATTTAATTCTCTTAAGCAAAATGCACGATTTTCGTACAAAAAACATCAAGAGGATTGGTGATTACTGTGTCCACACTCTAAAAAGATTTGTAAAAGCGAAGAAATTATCAAGACCACAGATTTTGATATTTGACTCCATATGAAGATAACAACTCAACTTTAGTTCTTTGTTCTTGATAGTTCTCATTACAGTTCTAGCTTCCTTTTGTGCTTTAAGATTATTACAGCTCTTGTTAGATAAAAAGATTTTTCGAATTTCTTCAAAAATATAAAAATATTAAAATTTCGAAAACATGATGCTAAAGTAGTTCTGAATAGCCTACTTCTTTCGAGAGTTCTGAGTTTGTGATGAAATAAAAAATAAAAAAAACAGGTTTAAAAATTAATACTAACGGCCAGTATTTTAGTCATGGGTTAACTTAAATTTTGGGTAATAATGGGTCACAATGTGAGATACCCACGTACACCCACCTACACCAAACGGTTTAGCTTTGTAAAAAAAGGCAGGGTAGAGTCGCTTTTAAAATTTATGTTACAAAGAGCGATGAAAAATTAACCATTGGTGGTGTCACTGAGTTGGCAGAACATTCTATCAAGAATAATTTTTTTGTGAAATGTAAGATAAACGTTTTCTCCATTTGTATAAAACATTTTGGGACACACTGTATATTTGGAAATGGCATGTTAAACCACATTGAAAGAGTTACATAAGACTAAAAGGACTGAAACGAAGTAAAATTCTAGGGCAGATATGGGGGTTGGTATGAAAGTTGATATGAAAGGTATGAGAGACACCTGGTTATTTAATAGAGAAAGAAATGAAAGGAGCAAGAAAGAGAGCGATAAGATTTGAGGAAAGAATAGAGAATAAGGAAAATAGTGAAATTTTGTATGAATGTTGATAACAGATAGAATTAGAAACAATAAGAAGAAGAAGAAAGAAAAGCATATTATGGAAGAGGAGGAGGTTAGGCGAAAGAAGAAGCAAGCAGGTTAAGTAGAGAAGGAAGAAGGATGGAAGAAGAAGTAACAAAGAGGGACAAAGATAATCAGATACAGGAAAGAAGAATGACGATCAGAGAAGGAAGATACAATATGGGATACTTAGATATAATAGTAGAAGGAACTGCAAGGTACTTAACAGGGGGTTAACAATGCAAGAATAGCCGTATACGAGGTTTGTCAAAAAATATTATAACCATTATTTTTACAATACAGAAGAATGTTATAGTGAAAAGTGAATTAAAATTTAATTATGTTTGTTTATGTATATATGTTTACTAAATATTCTTTGTATGCATTTTGCTATTTCTACTATTATGCATTCATTACGTATTTAAATTGCACGATTAACTTAAGTTACTCGAATCTAAAATGCTTTGAAATTTTTGGAAAGCGGTTTTTGAGAAATATGAAAAGCTGACGTTATCATGTTCAAATGATGCTGTCTCTGGTAGAAAACATTTTTGGATTAAGGCAAAAACTACAGTATTTGTAGGGGACAGGAAGGTTACTCGATATCCGACATTTTTCTTCATAATTTTCTAAACCTTTGGATCAATAAAATATTTAAAACACATATCAGCGTAATAAAGCTTTTTGTAGTCGTTTTTACGACATAATTATTTATACCGAAATAACCATCCCGTATAGTACAACTAATTTAAAACAGGCCACATTAAACATCACACAACGTCATGATATAAATCAGTTTCCCCACATCCTCATTAAAACAAAACGAAACGAAACGTGTTTAACAAACACCAAAACACATCGACTGCATTTAAACAATAAAAACGCTGAAGAATTTATTAACTCACCTGTTCTTTCGCCAACTGAAACCACGTCATCAGGATAATTGGTAATCTACTCTTATGATAATGTTTTGTTGTTTTAACACTAATAAACACATCGTCTAAACTTGTCGTTGGTGGCCTTAAAGTTGCCGTAACAGAAGGTATTTCACTCGTAATTTTGACTTCTTCGGCGCGATCCTCGGAAATGTAGTTGAACTCGTAGTGGTAGTCCTTGCCTTTTTCATTTAAAATCGCCTAAAAATAAAAAGAAAAAAATTTACTATAACATCTAAGGACTTTCTGGTATTTAGGTATTTGATTGTAAAATTGAGGCGAGTAGTTTTTTTGGTTTGGCATGCGAAAGCCAAATGTTGGTATTTAAATTACATACAATGCGTTTATTGCCTTTGGGTTAAGTTTTATTGCTGACGCTTATTTATGATCTGCGGAAGCTTAAATAC
This sequence comes from Abscondita cerata, assembly GCA_030710515.1. NCBI lineage: Eukaryota > Metazoa > Arthropoda > Insecta > Coleoptera > Lampyridae > Abscondita > Abscondita cerata. The sequence continues at coordinate 132,022 of JALBCR010000945.1, forward strand.
AGATTTTTATAAATATTTAATGAAGTAAAGAGCGCCTGGGGCGCTTAATATTAACAAAAAATCGTTTGCTTCATTTACACGTTTATCGCCTCTTTTTTTGGATATTGTGATGGACAGACGAAAGCAATTAGTATAAAAACTGGAGATAAATTCGCGTTTGTTATTGCTTCAAGGATTGATTAACAGTTTTTAAAGCTTTGGTCAAGTGCTTGATATGTTGCAGATGAAAGTTTTTTGTCATCCAAGAATACAGTTAGGTTACTTATCTGCTCATAGTTTCTGTTTGGTTTAGCTTTTATACTTTATTAGTGAGTTATCAAACCACTAGAAGTAAACTAATAGAATGCTAATAGTATCATTACTACAACCATTTCAAAATCAAGAACAACATGCACAAAAGATGTAACCCCTATACTTTAATTGGTTTATTTAGAGGTTCACAATCTTTACTTGATTGACATTCATTGAGTTACAGATTTTTCATTATGATAACAGCTCTGCTACATTAAGATGGCTTAATTTAAAAAAAAAATGGAAATGGCTCCAACTTTGTCACAGTTGTTGATAAAAAATTACACATCCCAGTGTTTTGAAAATAAAGTCAAAATTTAGTTTAAATTTAAAAAAATAATTTATCTCGACAACAAAAAATGTCTGTATGTGTTTGCAAAGTACCGTTTTCCTAGAGTTTTTTTTTAAATAAACTAGAGAATAGCAAATCCCCATGTTAATCAAGTAAAGTTAGAAAACAGTGTAGAATACATATAATTAAATTACATTAATTAATTAAAAAATTGTAAAGTTAATGAACACTTTGTCAAAATTTAAAACCACGCATTATGTGTCAGCACTTATTTATTTATTTAAAAATAAACTAGAAATATGCACATCCCAATTTTTGATGGAATTTAGTGTAGAATAGATTACATTAAAAAATGTAAATGTTATCGATAATTTTGTCAAAATTTGAAAAATCATTTAAAAATAAACAATTGACATTCATAACCGAATTTTGTTCATACAAAATTATAATGTAGCGTTATACGTAATACCTAATTGTAAATTTTTGTCAAAATTTTCAAAAACTGCACGCAGTGTTGTTTTTTCGTCATTATTTATTTAAAAATAAACTATTTGATATGCAAATTCAATTTTTTGGTAAATAGAGTTAGAATTTAAAATAAATTACATATAAAAATTGTTAATTCTTATCGACACCTTTGTCAAAATTTGAAAAAAACTGTGTGTATATGTGAACCAAGTGTTATTTATTTTATTGTTTATTTATTTAAAAATGAACTATTGAAATTCATAATCCAATTTAGTGCATATAAAAATAAACACTTAAAAAATTATTATTTTTATATACTTTGTCAAAATTTTCAAAACTGCACGCAGTGTTGTTTTTTCGTCATTATTTATTTAAAAATAAACTATTTGATATGCAAATTCAATTTTTTTGGTAAATAGAGTTAGAATTTAAAATAAATTACATATAAAAAATTGTTAATTCTTATCGACACCTTTGTCAAAATTTGAAAAAAAACTGTGTGTATATGTGAACCAAGTGTTATTTATTTTATTGTTTATTTATTTAAAAATGAACTATTGAAATTCATAATCCAATTTAGTGCATATAAAAATAAACACTTAAAAAAATTATTATTTTTATCTACTTTGTCAAAATTTTCAAAAACTGCACGCAGTGTTGTTTTTCTTCGTGTTCATTTATTTAAAAATAATCTATTGATCAGTGCATCCCAGTTCTTGGCAAAAAGTTAGAATTCAGTGTATAGATTACATTTAAAAAATTATAAATTGTTATCGACAACGTAGTCAAAATCTGCGATTATGTGTGCACCCAGTACCGTTTTCCTTATTGTTTAATTATTTAAAAATAAATAATTGGTATTCTAATCTTTGGCAAATAAAGTTAGAAGAATTTGGTGTAAAATGCATAACATTTAAAAATTATTTAATTTTTATCGACATTTTGTCAAAATTTGAAAATTTTTTATGTGCGAGCAGTATCGTAATTCTGTATTGTTCACTTATTTGAAAATAAATTAGAGACATACACATCCCAATTTTTTTCTAAATAAAGTTAGAGATTACTGCAATACATAAAAAAAAATTTTATCAACAACTGTCAAAATTTAAAAACAAAGCTGTGGGAATATGTGTCACTAGTTTCGTTCTCCTTATTTATTTTTTTTAATAAACTATTGAAACGCATAACCCAATTTTTGGCAACTAAAGTTAGAATTTGGGGTATAAATTGCATTTAAAAAATTATGTTTATTGTCAACTTTGTCAAAATTTGAAAAAATCATATTTTGAAAAAAAATAACCTAAAATAATTATTATCTCGAAAACCGGTGTAGATAGCTATAAGGAACTATTCAGAAAAAATTAACAGTAAAACATTGTGATTCTAAAAACTGAATAATATATAGGGTGTTTTATTTAAAATTAACAAGTTGTTACTACTTTTGAGTAGAAGCGGCAACACCGCCAAAATGAAAATATTTTAGAAAGATAGATCGTGTCTATGGCAGTAGCTAAATTTTCATATTACTCCTATGCCCCGTTTCCTATAAACGTCTAACCTACCATCGACCATCAGTGACCCTGTACTATATTATTTATTACCATTAGATTAACAACGAGAGCAGAAGAAGAGAATTATGTATAATAAACTATTAATATTCAATCTATTAATAAAATAAATATTTATTAATGTTTATTTAAAAATTAATTTATCGTTTTAATCGCTTTGATTTCACGTATATAAAAACAAATAAACAAATGATGCGTCCCATCATATCGCAACTGATATGTTTAGAAAAAACACAGTTCGAATGCAATTTAATTTAAAACAAATTTTTTGAGTGATTAATAATTGAAGGTCTTGTCTAATTGCAATCGGACAGAATATACTTCAAAAGAAATCATGTGCAATATTTTAAGTTGATTACACAAAATAATTTATTGTTTAAGTATTTTTATTTACAATAATAAATATCGCCTTCTAAAGTGGGAGTGGTAACTAAATTGCTTCAATAATTGTTTAAATTAAAATGAATTAATGACCAGTAATTTGGAACTAATTTGAACCCGTGATCAATTTTTCATAAAATTATTTTTTTTCTTCATAATCTAGTACTTGTTTACAATTTCGAGAAATGCTTTGACCGTTTCGAATAAAATCGTTTAAAATACTTCTAAATCATAGAGAAAAAGTTGACGATTTCATATATCGAATTAATTTGCACCCACGAGCATTACGACAACACATCAGTGATTTTTTTTCACAAAAATATCAATCAATGCAGTTTTATAACCTTTTTTACCATCAACGTTTATAACTATTCTACATTTCTGCACCCTTTGAAAGGAAATTTTTTTTCGGAATTTGCTTTCTTTCGTATTAATTATATACTTTTTATTTTCATGTTTATAACCAATTAATGTAAAAAATTTCTAAACAACGTCCAGAATGTATTTAGGATTAATGAAAATAAAACTATGAGGTAAATACTGACATATATGAAAAAATGGTTTGTTGGTACAAATTAGTTCCCAAATTTGAAAAATAAAATTGTCGACTTTGTTTCTGATTCACGGAAAACCTACAAATTCGGTTTTGAACGTATGCCCTTTACGGATGATATCGTTGCGCGTAGCAGTAACTTTGAGGTAGATTATTTTATTTAGAAAAATAGTAATAACTTTTTTGACATATAGTTTATAATTATAAAAACATGTTCTCGGCAAAATTACTAACAATTGATTCACGGGAACACCTCGCTTTCGAACGTATGCCATTTGCGGATGATGTCATTACGTGTAGCAGTAACTTTGAAGTAAAATATTTTTATTAAAAGATCTTATTTTTCTCATGTTGTTTATAGTTAAACAAACACGTTCTCGGCACGTTGACCAAAAATTGATTCACAGGAATACCTTCAAATTCGGTTTAAGTACGAATGATCATTGACGTAACGGTAACTTTGAAGTAAAATATCTATCTTTGTTCAGAGAAATATTAGCATCTTTATTTTTTAACATATGTTGTTTGTAATTATAAAATACGTCATCGGCAAAAAATTGTTTCATGGGAATACCATCAAATTCAGTAGCGAACGTATGCCATTTACGGATAATATCGTTGGCGTAGCTGTGCCTTTACGATAAAATATGTATTTTTTTTTAGGATAATAGTATCTTTAATTGTTTAACCTGTTGTTTATCATTATAAAATACGTCATCGGCAAAAATGATTCACGGGAACACCTCACTCTTCACGGATCATGTCTTTGCGTGCATTGGTAACTTTGAGGTGCAATATTTTTATTGAAAGAAATATTAGCATCTTAATTTTTACATTTTGGATTTAATTCTAGAATATTGATTCAAGAAGAGACCTGAACATTCGATTTCGATTTAAAAGGTACAACGACTTTTGGATCTTTTTATCGTTAAATTAGAAGTTAATTCTCATAAACACTTTTAGAAAGATTCTGAAGATTTCATTCGATAAGTATAGTACTCTGAGTGAACAATTACCGTTTAATTAAGGTATAGTCTGAACAAAAATTATTACCTCGATAACATTAAAATTTTATAATCTGCTTACAAAATTATTTATACTCACAGTAAGCAATGTGTGCTGTGCTTTAAATTACATAACAATAAATTTATGTCAATTTGTTCCAGTGGTTATTTTAATTTAATTCATTGCTTAAATTAAAATTTTATTTGGTACTAATTGATACCACTACTTGAAGTTACGATTCCACTACATTTTTATACAAAATTTATCTGCTGCAATAAAAATAACGACTAACTAAACCTATATGTTTTAGAAAAAAAGAGGTTCATGGAAAAGTTATAGAAAATGTAATTTCGTTTCAATTCAAGTCTTGTTAAACAAATGTCACGTGATTACGAATCTCCGTAGTGCTTATCGGACACAAATTATCCTGATCCAGGAAATAAACACTAACTATATTCAATAATGATTTTTCTTCAATTATGTGCGCCCGATTTTGAACGGTTATATTTCACTAACCTATTGAACGACTTTGTTAATGACATCAATCTGCATAAAATGGACCTATGAATATTTTAAGAAAAGACTAAATTTTGAGGAACCAATGGAACAAAAACAAACGTATGTGGTCCACTTTGCGGCTGTATAATTTGTTTTCCGAGCAACATTTTGACTTCATCTTTTACTTGTGTTAAAACCAATATTTCTAAGTTGTCAATTTAAATTCATCTATCTATCCATTCAAGCTGGCGGCAAAATTTTTTACCTCCACACCAAAAAAGTGGGAAAACTGTATAATTAAATTAAAAAGAAGTATTACTTGAAAAAAAAATGCGTTTAAGAAATATTTAATTTGTGAAAAAGATACCGAAAACAACCATCAGATATTTTTTTTAAGCCGTATACAAGGTTTGTCAAAAAATATTAATTTTGCTCAAGCGTAAAGCACCAAGAAGAATGTTTTACCATGAATATTCAGATTTGGTGATTATTTACGTTTTACATTATAAATATTCGCAGTTATAAATTTCAATACTAAAGTTATTTGTTAAAAATATGATAATGTTTTTGAACAATCTTGCAATTTAAATACGTAATGAATGCATAATTTTATTTTAAAGATAGTTCTTTTTTTTCTCAAATTCTTTTATTACTGTCCGTACTACTCTGACATTCAGTGTCAAATGTTGCATGTTACAGAATAAGTAATACGGAATGATTAGTAAAAATAATCACCAAATCTGAATTTTCATGCTATATGGCTGTAATTTCATATTTGGATGTAAGTTTTAATTCAAAACAACTTTTATTATAACATTCTTCTGTATTATAAAAAATAATGGTACTTTACTCTCGAGCAAAATTCATATTTTTTAACAAACCTCGTATACGGCTTAAAAAATTAGTTGCATTTTAAGTTTTGGACTTGCAAAACTTTTTATTGAGAATAACTTGTTTTTCAAAAAACCAGTAATAAAACAGTTTTCCATATAGTACTTAGCATTTAGCGAAAACTATATATGGGGTTATTAATTATGAAAATACGTTACATTTTTTGAATAAACATTATTATATTTATAGATGAGTACGATCAACTCGATGTAAAGTTTTCTAATTAAAAATAATGCAATTATTTTATAGCTTAATAGAACTGTCGCCGGATGAAGGATGCATGGAGGCTTGTTACATTTTCTCATCTTGTTTCTTATTAAAACTGTTACGTTATTCAATAAGTCTGAGATTTTCAGATGCAGTGCAAAACAATGAAATCGCAGATTTTTAATTTATAGTTCGTCCGCGAACGATGTGAAATAATAAATTCAACACATAACATTGTATATTAGTGAAACCGTTATGGATTATTTTAAACCATTTTAAAATATATTGTTTCTTTCAATTTGGATTTATTAGCGAGCATTGTTTGTTGATGGACTTATGACCGTGATTATTTAAATTGATCAAGAAAAAAGTGATAACTATTTCCGTTATTTACTAAATGAAACTATTTTATAACAAACTCAAAAATTCTACATTTTATGAAAATGTTATAGACCAAGACTGGTTTCACTGTACCTGTCACACTTGGACAACTTCTGTCACACATGTTTGTTAATTAGAAAGAAAAAAGTAGAAACATAAATATGATTGGTAATAAATTTTAATCCTAGTAGAGCTCTCGAAATTTTGTGACAACCAATTATTTTGGATATGGAGCGGCGCGCGCGACAGAATTTCAAAAGGAAGTACCTTATCAACAATTTCCTCTATAACAATTTTGATTGTATTTACCTGTTCGTTAAAATCGCCACGCGAAAATGACTGATAAGCCAACAACGTACAATAAGCAACAAGTAACACCACAAAAACAGTCTGAAGAAGACGCCGAATTTTTCCGTTCATTTTTACATTTATTAATTTTACTGATAAATCACCTAGTCACAGTTTTAAAATATTTATAATTGTACGACATCGTCTAAATTAACGGTCGTTTGTAAACGAAAAGAAAAAGGCGCGTTCCGTTCCTTTCGAGTAGTTGTTTGGTACTGTTTGTATTTAAACTACATGAAACTTGTGCTTGGCACGACCAGTATCTGGTTGTGTGTGCTAAATGGGGCCCCCTTCACTCTTTTAAGTTCACGTGCACGTTAGTTAAATGTTGTTGGGGGTCCCTCTACTTCTTCTTCTCTACAACTTGCTTACGTTTACCTATTCACTATTTGTCTATTTTACCTGTTGCTTTTCAAACCATTGAAGTAGTACCGGCATTTTTTTCACCTCTAAGAGCAGGTGCAAATGTAAATCCGCAAGAGATAATTAAAACTTCTTGTAGAAGGCTTGGCGATGTTGTATACATGTATAGCAATAAAATAAACAAAGTTTTGTAATGACGTAATGAAGTACTTTCTCCGAAACTTAATATTTGTAAACAAATCTCTCACGTATTCGTGTTGAAATAGGTAATTATGCAACTTTTAATGTTATTGAAGTGCAACTACTTGTCCCACACACTTACGGTATAGATCTTTTTCGAAACGCTAGCGTCGATTCGATTAGTTTCTTTTACGGCATCAAAATATCCCGGAATAACTGTGCTGCCATCTCAAATGTTCCATTCTAGACGGATTATCCCTATTAATCTATCGGTTGTAGTATAAAGGATCCTACATTTGCATTTAGTTACAATTTAAGAACGTTTGCAATTGCGAGATAACCACAACAACCATTAAATTTACATTGAGATTTCTATACTGTAGTTTTTCTTAAATAAACTGTTGTGTTGTAATGATTTATAATTCGAACTCATTCTCTATTTTTTTATTTTATAATTAAAAAACTTTAATTAATTGTGTTCTGACTTTTTTATTTATTTAATTATTAATTTTCATGCAAGTTTAATTTAAAATAACTATCCCTCAATTTATATTATCACATATTATTTCCCCTTTATCATCGTTTTATAAGGAAAGAAACAGAAATGTATTTAGTTAATATTAAATAATTTACATAATAAATGTATGAATGACATTAAAATAAAATAAATCAAAAATTTCCTCCAAAGTGTTCTTCTTGGGAATGGTGTCTAAAATGGAAGCAGCAGTGATAACCTTGTGGATAAGGAGGAAAAAAGATTTTAAAAAATTACAATAAATTATTAGCCTGCTATTCATTATCTATTTGCAGTAGTAATAACCCAAGGACATTGATAATTGTCCGAAAAAATTTTATAACAGATTTCGAAAGCTTGTTGCTTGGAAAAGGCGGAGGTCTGTTTCCTAGGAGCAACAAGCTTGAGAAAGTTGTTATAAAATTTTTTGAGCATTTATCAATGTTCGAGGGTTATTCGGATAGAAATTTTTTTGCAAATTATAGAAAAAATACAGAGCAAAAACAATTTAAAGGTGCAATTAACAAAAGAACAATTAGAAAAGTTAAATGAAGATCCAGACGTGTTAGTTTCTATAACTGATGAAGATGTATTTCCACTACGAATGCTGTTAATAATTTGATTATGATGTTCTTCGTCAATATTCAAGTAGGGTTTTATTGAGTTAGCATTGTTGTGACCCGTAATTTTATAAGCTCTTGCTCTTGTACACCACTTTTGGCCAATCGACTAACGGCGGTTGATCTATTGGAGTGATTAGTAATTTTTTCCGTGATATTCAAGCCAATCGCTTCGGCAGACGATTTTGTCCAATTTTGAATCGTATTTCTTCCTATGGGCATATTATCATACCAGTGATCATTTTCGGATTTCCAGTGACGATTTGTTCTTAGGAATAATCTGTTGATTTTGATATTTGGGCCCCTTTTGACATCAATTTTTAAATAATCTGACAGGACAAACGTTGCTGTCGTTGTTTTCTATTAAAAATTTGCTTTCAGTACACATTCTTGAACCACCTTGGCAAGTCTTGCTGAATACAGGGTTATATTCAACTCGATTTGTTAGAGAACCATCGTTGTTAATTTCGATACAAAAAAAGTCAGTCAAGCAAGCAGCAGCTTCCCACATCGCCAAGCTAATTCTACCGCGGCTATGTGATAGAATTTCCGTTGCAGCCCTTCCATAAATTTATCATTTTCGTTATTTCTACGAAACTTAATGCTGTCGAACTTTGTTTCCTTTTACAGGGTTCTGATTGCAGTTTTCGTCGTATTGAATCGCGGGCAGCTCGCGCTTGTTGAAATACAACACTTTTGAATGGGTCAATAATAACTTTCATTTCTTTATAATATTTTTCTTGTAACAGCTTACTTGTTAGGTTCCACATGGTTTTGACCGTAGTTTTTTTAAACTCTGTACCATCTTTTCTTCTCATGTTCACAGCCCAATCCTTTAAAATCAACGCCAATTCTTCCGCGTTTTGATTTCCATCTAATTGATACTTTCTATCATTGCAAAAGTCCATAAATGCTTTCCATACAAATTTTTGTTGTAAACGGTATTTTTGGTATGCTTGATTCTATAATTTCATTAATATTCTCGTCCGTATTAGAACCAAATCGTGACATTTTGAAATATAAATATTTGAAACGTCAAAATCCAAATAAATTAATATGTATCCATGGCAATGTGAGTGAAAACAGCCCATGTGATCTGTTTTCAGTGTAATGTTGCCCTGATTGGTTGTCTTTAATCAGATGATTCAAATTCATTGATTTCATTGGATTTCTACTGGAGCAAAAAATTTCAAGGTAACCGTAGTTGCCTAGGCGTTTTAATCCCAATAATGACTCCGGCCATGGAAGCCTCAATTCTTACATTAATTTTTTTTGTTCTCCATCTATTCTCTTTTCTCCATTACTACTCTCATTGATTCGATCCCTTTCCCATTATCCCCTAACAATATCCTTCTCTATTTCCTTCCACTATCAATTCATTACATCCTTCTATTGTATGTTGTAAGTTCTCCCCTCCATCTCCGGACAGTCTGCACAATCTATCTTCGTCCTTCCACCAGTATTTATTCTCCCTTTCTTCATTTCCCACTCTAAATCTTTCTATCACTCTTTTCTCCTTCAATCCTTCCTTTTCTATTATACAACGTGGCATCTCTTTTGTAAAAATCTCACACTACTTTCATTATATTTGTCTTCTTTTGTTCTTGATCTTCTCTTTTGTATTTGTGTATCTTGATCTCTTCTCACTATCTCTGCTTCCATACTTTTTTCTTCTCTCCTCAAACTTTTTATCTCCTCTCTCGCATAACCTCCCTTTTCATAGAATAATCTTCTTTCCCTTTCACAATACTTGATTTGTTGAGATTTTATCTCTTTTCAAAATTTGCTTTTCTTCCTGTTTGGGTTCTTATCTTCTCTATTTTTTCTTCCTCTTGTACTAGGTATCCTGGTGTTTCTCTTTCTAATCCCGATATCCAATCTAGTACTCTTGTATATCTTCTAATTCGTATTTTAGGAAATATTCTAGATACTTGTATTTGTCCACGATCTCTATTTTTTCTCTCCTCAGCACCATGATACTTTTTTCTCTCTTTCTTCCTTTTAAATACCATAATCTTTATTTTGTCAACGTTTACCTCTAACTTTTTTCTTTCAACTATTTCCTTAGAGTTTTATTACCTCCTTCATATCTGGTTAATTTTTTGCTGTTGCAACTATACCGTCCTCATACGCCAATACCCGTACATTTTTCTTCCTACCACTATCCTCTTCCCGTCCTAAACTTATTTGACATTTTCCCCTTTCCCCACTCTAGTTTTACAACTCATGTCCTCATAAATCTTTTCCGCCGCATCTATTAAATTCTACCAATCCCTTTTGTTTTCATTCTATTTAACAACAATCCTTTTCCACCTTATCAAACGCAGCATTCAGATCTAAAAATATGGTGAACATTTTCTCTTATTTTTTTAACTTTTTATTAATTAAGTGTTTTAGTATGTATATACAATCCATAGTACCTCTTCTGAAGCCCATCTGCCAATCCGGAATTAATTTTTTTTTGTCTACTTCCCTTTTCAGCTTTTTTCTTAGAATTTCGCTATATACTTTGTGCTCTACGTTCGTTAAGCTTATCTCTCTGTAGTTTTAATTTCCTTTCTATCCCCTCCTTTGTAAATTGAACATATTATTGTCTCCCTCCATTGTTGAAGTAGTCCTTTCTTTTACCATATCCTTTTATTTTAGTTTTTCTCATTCTCTCCCTTATCGTCTCTCCTGTGAATTTCCACAACTCCTTCTGCGTCCCATCCCGCTTTACACGTATGTTATTCGATTTAAAAACTTCCAAGTTTGTCCTTCTTTTTATTTCGCTAATCTCTTTTTCAATTTGTTCTTTTTTTTCCTTTCTTTGTGTATTCATTTATTTTATATCATATTTCATAGAAATTGAACCGTGCGGACGTGTTTTGTATCACTCTTATATTCTTATATTTTTGCAAATTAATTTAATGACTATTAATACTCGTTACTTGTGTTAGGTGTTATTTGTTAGTGTTTGTGTTTATGGTAAAATATACGATAATAACTCGTTAATTTCGCGATTCTCGTTTGCGACGTCGACGATAATACTGTGAGTGTCCTAATCAGTTAGACATTCCACAGGTTAAATCTAAATCCAAATATTACTTGCAAGCACTGATAAAAACCAAATCCCAATTGTTTCTTCGTTCTTGCGATAATCTAAAGCGGTAGTTAAACTGGGCATTAATTTAATGTTGTTTGTTTTTTGTTTTTCTTTCTTAAAACACTTCACAAAATTAAACATTTAAAAATAAAAATATTAGTATTAACTACACCAAAACTAAAAACTTCGGAAGCATCCTTCATTTAACAAAATGGAGTGTTTCAAATGTAAAAAAACGGTCAGTGATACACATTCCAAATGCAAGGTATGTGTTAATGTATTTCAAAAGAGCTGTGCTAAGATCGTAAAGACCATTAAAGCACTGGATGACTCATACGATGTAATCATCTGTCAATGTCACAAGACTGACGAACAAAGATCTCCCAACCCAAGCGTTTCTAGTGGTGCTGATATGGATTCACTTCGTGTCGAAAATTCTTTGCTTAAAGTTCAATTATCCGTACTTCAATAAGAAGTTGAAACGCTCAAGAGTATTAATGCGACAGTTAACTCCAACTTTAATCAAGTATTTACACAGCTCGCTGATCTAAAGAATCTTATTATCGAATTCAATATCAACTCCTCAAAGCAACGCAGTGCTGCCGAGATCTTAGTAAATGATAATTCTCTTCCGCATCTGATAGGGTCCAATTAAATAATCGCACTTTTGCTGAGGTTGCCGCTTCCCCATTAGCAACGAGTAACAGTGAAGCTGGAGCACTTCTGTCAGCGAAATCAGTGGCTTCAGGTGTCAACGGTGAAGGTTCGCGGCGTCCAAGTCCACCGCCAAAATTGATCGGTACTGATGACGGTCTTAGTAGTAGTGTCTTAGATGCATCCACATTGCCTGCCTTGTGCGAGGATTTGTGGTTGGTTGTATCCGGAAAATGTGGGCCCGAAATAGTTCTGAGTTGTGTGTATATTCCCCCATCGTCGGACGTTGGGGTTTATGTACACTATTGTTCATATATCGAAACCTGCATCGTAAATTTTCCAAAAGCGCGACTGTTGTGTTTTGGAGACTTTAACCTACCAAGCGTGAATTGGAACAGCGACGGCTCGGGTATCGGGAATACGACAGTAGCAAGATCATTTATTGAGAACTTGTACATCAAGAAAACCTCATTCCTAACGTGTTTGGCTCAGTATTGGATTTTGTGATAACAAACTGTGATAACTTGTGCTGTGACTTAGCTCTAAATGCTCTTTTAGCGTGTGGTAACCCTGCAATTGAGTGTAATTGCGAAACTGCTACACCTAGGGTTTTACTGACTGATGAATTTATTTTAAATTTTAAAAGATCCGACTTTGAACTTATCGATAAACTTTTAAGTGAAACTCATTTCTATAATCGTGACATTGACAGTTGTGTGTTTTTGTTGTATGAACATATTTACAATCTATGTGAGCACTTCGTTCCTAAACGCAAGCTACTTAACAAGCCAACATTTCCTCCTTGGTTCAGCGGAGAGCTAAAATCATTGATTTGACTTTCACCGAATTGAGAAGTGCATGTGTGAGAATAATTAAACTTGATTACGAGCGGCATGTATCGTCTCTAGAAGAGGACCTTCTGATCAGTAACAATCTAAAACCATTTTGGTCATATGTAAACAGTCGGAGGGATTCTGGTGGTATACCGGATTCCATGAGATTCAACGGCCGGGTTCTTGTCGATGGTGACGACATCGCTAATGCCTTCGCCGAATATTTTGCCTCGATCTTTTCAACCCCGTCTTGTTCGCGAGATGCTGATGAAGTACATCTAAGCCATAATGCTAACTTGACTTTTAATTTTTCTACCGTGCATATCTCCATAAACGACGTATTTGAGGCTATGCTTAAAACTGATCCCACCAAAAGCCCAGGACCTGATGGCTTGCCTTCTCTGTTTACACGAAGATGCGCATTTGGACTTGCTAGACCTCTGTGGCTTATATTTAACAGATCGTTGTCGGAAGGATTTTTCCCGAGTACCTGGAAAACCGCATTTATAAAGCCGATATTCAAAACCGGTGATTCTTAATTCTTAATTATCGCCCAATATCGCTTCTGAGTATTCTCTTTAAAGTATTTGAATCCTTAATACTTGCTCAGCTTCGTCCTTCTTTAAGTCAACTGATCGACGGCAGACATCATGGTTTCATGAGTAACCGGTCCACCACTACCAACTTAGTGCTCTACCAAGACTTCATCTCTCAATCGATGGAGGCCGGGTTGGAAGTCGACAGTATATACACCGATTTCGTCAAGGCCTTCGATAGAGTTGACCATGGTATATTATTGAAGAAACTTAGAATTTTTTGGGTTCGGTGGCAGTTTACTCCATTGGTTCGAATCCTATTTAGCTAGTCGTACCCAGCGTGTAAAAATCAGCAGCTACTTGTCGCGTGAAGTGTTTGTTACTTCCGATGTGCGACAAGGGTCAAACTTCGGGCCCCTTCTGTTTAATTTGTTTGTAAATGACTTAGGTAAATGTTTTGTTAACTCTATGTTTTTAATGTACGCAGACGATCTTAAAATCTATAAATCTATCCGGGACATCAATAATCACAACCTGCTTTAAATTGACCTAAATCGACTCTCTACGTGGTGTACTGATAATGGTCTTTTTTTAAACCTTAACAAGTGCTTCTTCATTACTTTTACGCGTTGCAATCGTGCTCCACGGACATATACTCTACACAATCGGGAGTTAAGTAAGAAGACAACTGTGAAAGACTTAGGAATAGTTTTTAATACAAGATTAGATTGGACTGATCATGTCAACGAAGTTGTCTTGCGCGCATAAAGACAGCTTGGTTTCATCACACGAAATACGCGCGACTACCAGAACATCAGGTCAATCAATATCCTTTACTGTTCGTTAGTACGGTCCATACTTGAGTACTGTTCAGTGGTGTGGTCACCTTCACAAGCAATGTTATGCGACACTCTAGAGAAAGTCCAGAGAAGATACTTTCGATACATTCGATTTCGATTGGGCATTCCAGCGGATCATGTGAACTTCACAGAGATGCAAAACCTACTCTCGTTACCAAGCCTGTCTGTGCGACGAGAGACACTTGAATTATTATTCTTATTTAAAATCGTCCGCAATGAAATTGATTGCTGTGATCTGCTTGCATAGATAGGATTTACGGTGCCTCCGAGAACCCTGAGAAATGCCAACACATTCCACGTAGAGCGCTGTAGAACTAATCAGAGGATGTCTGACCCATTAGTACGCGTCTGCTACACTGCTAACTCTAAGCGGTATATTTTTTATTTAAAGAAGCTGACCTGGCTGCACTCATGAGAAGACTTAATTTAAATCAGTTTTTTTCTTTTTTTTAAATACTTTAATTGTATGTATGTATTGCATGTTTATCTTAATGCTGATTCAATGTAGCAATGATCCCAGTGCTCGTATATGAATATATAATATCCATTTTTCCGTTTTTCCACCTCCCTCTTGTCATTTATTTCTTCGCTTTTTAATCTCCATTCTACCATTCATTTTTTGTCCTATTCTCCTTGTTTTTCCAGAATCTTCTTTTAAGTTGTTTCTTTCATTTTTTTATCTTCTCGTCTATTTCTTCTGTTGTTTCCTGATCTTCGTCTATTATCTCTATTTTTCTTTATACTTTTCTATACTATCCTTTATCCATATTTTATTCTCCATATATTCTTCCCTGTTTTCTTCTTCATCTTTTTCTACCAAAGTTAATACCAGCGGTTGGTGATCCGCTTCCTAAGCTTCCCCATTCTTAAAACTTTCTACGTCTTCTAAGCATTTTTCATTCACTACTACGTAGTCTATTACAGATTCTCCCATTTCTCATATAAACGTGAATTCTCCCTTTTCCCCTTCTCCCATGTTGCCGTTTATTATTGTCTATTCTCTTTCTTCACATAATTGTAGCAACTTTCTTCTTTGCTCATTTATTTTCTTGTCCATAGATCTCTTCTTTTGTACTCTTCCATTTATAACTATTTTCTCTTCACCCAATTTTTACATTGAAAACCCTCTTTCCTATTATTATCGCCTCTCTTCTTTATTTTCACTAACCGTCTTTTTTATTTCTCTTCTTGTTGTTTTCATTTCTCTTCCATATATTCTTATTATCACATACCTCTCCCTTCTTCTGACCTTACTTTTGGTTTTTATCCACTCTTCTCTTCTCTGTTTTCTCTGCAAATTTTATCTATCCATGTTTCCACCATCCACACCATTTTAAATCGTCTTACATATTTTCAAAATTCTTCCCTTTTGCTTTTTATACCCGCTACGCTCTAAAATAGTATTTTATTACTTCCTTTTTCTTTTTTCTTCTTCCTCTTTCTTTATTTTTTTTCATTTTTTTATCCCCCTTTTCTCTCTTCTAGTTATCCACTTTCTCTTCTTTTCCTCATTCCTTGACCATCTCCATTTTTCCCCATCTACCCACACTTTCTTGTATCCTATTTTCACCCTCTTACCTTCCATTTTTTGCCTCTTGTCTTATTTTCATTTGGACGTCCCTGTCTTTTTTGTCATATTATCGTCTATGTAAATTCCATTGCATTTCATCTTTTTTTTTCCTCATCATCTCTATTTAGTCCTCCATGTTTCTCATTTTTATTAACACTACCCTTCTTCTATTTCAATTTCCTCTTCAATCTTTGTTTCTACCTTTATCTCTTCCTTTATCATGTTTTTCACTTGCCTTTATATCTCTTTTTCCTCTATCTTGTACATCTAGTCCTCTGACGACCATATTTTTTACCTCTTTTCTTTATTCATATTTTCTCCAAGCTTTCTACTTTTTTCTAATCTTTTACATTTATTTTCCAGTTTTTTATTTATTTTTAAATCTTCTCTTACCTCTCTCATTCTTTCTTTATTTATTTTTTCCTGATTCGTTTTATCTTAAAACCACAATGACAAGTGTGTGGTTGGCAAACATTAATTCCAATTCTTAAACATGTTCAAATTTGAAGAATTTGTTTATCTAACAATGTTCCTAATTAGGAAGACGGCAGCGCTTTTAACCAAGCACCTGATTCTGGTTGGTCATTGGCAAGTAAAATAACTTTATCTCGTATATCATATTGTGATAACAAAGAATTAAATATGAACTTGACACATGGAGTATCTTAAACTACGTTGTAAACAAGGCTTGTCAGGTAAAGGTTTGGTAGGGAACAGTTAGCTTAAGAGCCAGTAATCGCAGACTATTTTTCGGTATTTTTGCCGTATTTATGCTACTATTCTGTTATGTTAGTTAAATCAATTTTTTTCAAAAACGGATCGAGATATCGATTTGAAACAAGAATAGATAATTTATGTAGAAATGATTTCTCCTTCAGATTTCAAATTAAATTTGATGTTACACATACAGGGTGATAAGTTATATATTTAAATGTCGGCGTAATTGGTGGTAATTAACGCCCTCAATGAGCAACGCGAAAATTGCACTACGTATCTTATTCGTCATCTAAAAAGTTATAATGGCAAAAAAACCAATTGAAATTACGACTTGAACACTCTGTAATTCCGAAAATATCAACTTTCGGATAAGGTATGTTTGCGCTAATGAGCACCATTTGACGTGTATCTGCAGTTTCCGGATTTTCCATTGTTAATGAATCACCCTGTATATGTTATTTATAATATTATTATTATATACGTATACAGTGTGTCTACTTTAGTTGGAACCATATGGAAAACTTTTTGTTATTGGTTTTTGAAAAATAGTTATTCTTGATAAAAGTTATGCATGGTTCAAAACTTAAAATGCAACCATCAGATATCAATTTTTTAAGCCGTATACGAGGTTTGTCAAAAATATAAATTTTGCTCTAGAGTGAAGAACCATTATATTTTAGAATACAGAAAAATGTTATAAAGAAGAGTTTTTGAATTAAAATGTATATCAATGAAAATTTATGTTCGGTGATTCGTTCCGTATTACTTAATCTGACTTGATACATTTAACGTAATCTAGGATGCACTGACATGAAATATGTGACACTGAATGTCGGAGTGACAGTAATAAAATAGTTTGAGAAAAAAGCAATAAAATGTTTACAAAGAGAAGGTGGATATGTCGTAGCTTTAGTAGATTGATTTAAAACTTAATTATATTTGTTTACATATTTTTTGTACGGATTTTCCTATTTCTAAAATAATGCATTCATTACGTATTCAAATTGCAAGTTTGAAAAACATTAGCAAATAGAAAGGTTATCATATTTTTAACAGATAAAAGGGATAAATTTAGTATTGAAACTTATAACTGCAAATATTTATAATGTAAAAAGTAAATAATCACCAAACCTTAATTTTTATACTAAATGGGCTGTAATTTTATATTTGGATATAACTTTTAATTCAAAACAACTTTTCATCATAACATTCTTTTTCTTACTGCAGCAGTGGTTTGAATAGAAAATTTTTTTTAAATTTTATTCATTTTTAAAATTTAGTAAACTCCATATAAGTTCAATTAGAAGTTTATTTTCAATTCACTCAATTCTCTACTTTACATTTGCTTCTTATATCTATAGAATCATTTCATATTGCTAAAGGTGCTGTTCACTACATTCAAAATTATTTAGAAATGAATTTGTTGTGAATATTTTATCAATGTATTTTCTTTTTACAGAAAGCAACAGCTTGAGGTAGTCATTGATTTTTATTTCTATTAACAATTCACTACACACATCGTCGCAGACAACGTACAATTTTACGATTACTATGGGAGAGCGTTTCTTTTAGATCCTAACGAAACTTCGACAACTGTCAGTGTTACACATAGGTAAGTGATTTCATAAGTTTTTGATTTTAAAAAATATAGGGTGAATCACCACCCACGGGACGGAGATTTATAGCGAAACGGTAACAGTTTTGTCATTTTAGTAGTTTGCAGGTTGATACAATTTACATTCTCTTTATATTGCGCAAAAACTGTAACATTTACGTATAGGACACCCTCGAAAGAGGAACTTTTTGTTAACGTTGTGAATTAATAAAATACAGGTTGTTTCATATAAAATAAGGCTCATACATATTACATATTGAATGAACCAATAATTAAGCTGCAAATTCTAAACACCCTGTAAAGAGATGTTTAATATTTAATGATAGAATACATTTATCTAATATCCAACTATTTAGACGTAAGAGTAAATATGTAATGATTTTTGGATCAGAATGTATTGAATTTTTTAATACTCCGTATTTTAAGAAAAGTCGACTTAACTCTGTATTTTGGTATAGGGAATAAAAGAATACCTTATTTTTTCGGGCAATCAAAAAACGCAATAATATACATAATGTCCCATAAGAAAAAATATAACTTTGTTGCCCCACACTTTTTGGGACATACTGTATATTTCAAAATAATTTTAAAACGTAAAATTTATCAACCTGCAAGCTACTAAAATGACAAAACTTGTAAAACTTACTGGTTTCGCTATAAATTTTCGTCGCGTTGGTGGTGATTCACTCTGTATATGCGTAAATAATATGCAAAATGTTTAACACTAAACAAATATTGTCATTATTCATCTCATCGTCTCGATACTAACAAACGTATAAAAACGTATCAAAAGTGCAACGACATAAAACATTTTGCTCCAAAAATACAATAAACGTCTAAGAGCGTATATCCGATATAAGATATATACCTACGAGTCGTGCGAACGCTTCCTTAAAAACATTAAGACTGGAAATCACAAGAAAAAAACGCAAGAAATTGCTCCCTATCTTTTTTTTACCTCATTTAACATTTATAATGGAGGTAAAATAATTTATGGAGGAAACACAGAAAATCCTTACACTTTTTTACAAGGTGACCATCCATCCCGATTTTCCCGGGACAGTCCCGAATATTCACCCCCCGTTCCGAATAATTTTGATACGAATTTTTGTCCCGAATTATCCCGCAAAACTAGACATACGAGATTTTATTGAACCAAAAATTGTGGAATTTAAGAATTTTTTATTCATCCAAAAAATTATTAGGTATGCATCAAAAAAAGAAAAAGAGAAAGTGTGGATTTAATGAAGAACTACAGAAAGAATTTCCATTTAAAAAAAAATCTATGACTGAGTCTGATGTAAGTAGATGCAATGTCTGTCCTTCAAATTTTTCAATAGGTCATAGAAGACGTGCAGATTTGAATCTTCACTGATAAACATAAAAGAGCAAACTGTGTGACTGCAACTAGTTCCTTAATACAAAATTTCTTGAAACAGGAGAAAATGGGTGCTGAGGAACAAGAGTTAGTAGCAGTAGAAGGTAAAAGTAATTATTCAGAATGTATTTATGCTCTGGTTCATTTCAATTTTAACTGATACCTCTAATCATAAAGAGGTAAAAATTGCAGTTTTGCAAAAACAGATTTCGCAATTATCTCTGGGTTACTCACAGATGAGATGGTTAGCATTTGCTTCCCGCTGTCGATAAAGTATTGAAAATCGCTGCTGAAGTCTTATTTTTTGTCACAAGAAAAGTGCCTTATACTTATTTTAAAATTCTTTCAAAATTCGTTGGATAGCTGTAGAAGGAGGTTTAATGGTAAATGGAAGGGTAAAAAAAAGAATATCAATGGATAAAACAATAAATGGGTAAGGAAGAAAATTGATAGAATTTTGCGAGGAAAGGAATGGACTGTATTAAACGGAAACATGGAAGATGGAGGGAATGGGGAGGAAGAGGAGAATCGGTGGTAGACTATATAATTGCAAATGAAAAAGTATAGAAGACATAGAAAAGTTTGAAATTGGTGAGAGTGGAGATTTTGACCATCAACCGTAAGACGTGACTTTTGTAGGAAAGTGAGTAGAAAATATAGAAAAAGAAAGGAGAAGAGTGGAGAGAAAGGAAAGTATGGACTGAAAAAATATAGAGAGGTACAAGGAAAAGATGGAGAGAGAACAATGCTCAGAAGAAAAGGGAGATAAACAGATATTGGAACAAATAGAGGAAGCAACAGAAAAGAGAAAGTATAGAGTGAAAACAGGCAAATGAAATGAATGGTGAAATGGAGAGAAGGAAATGAGAAGAAGGAAAAGAAAACGGAAAAAAAGACAAAATAGGAATTGAAAAATACAAAAAGATTAGAATGAAATTCAAAGAAGAATGTAGAGAAAGAAAAAAGAATACAAAATAAGGTTAGAAAGAGAGATTGAGGAAATAAGAAACGAAGGGCAAGTTTGAAAGTTCATAAGAAGAAGAGAAAAAAATAGGAGCAACATTGTAAAAAGCTATTAGAGGAAGTAGACAAAGAATCAAGAGAAAAAGAGAAAAATAGCAAAGTAAAGAAATAAGAGAAGGATGGATCAAAAGGAGGAGATGGAAAAACGATAAATAAAATTAAAAAGTTAAATCTGGAGGCACCGATATAACGCAGGGGGAGCAGTAGATATACACGAACGAGAAGATAAGGGAGAGAATAAGAAGAATATTTGAAAAAATATGAAAGGGAGGCGGATTACCAGAAAAGTGGAGATAAGCCATAATATGGCCAATATTCAAAGTAGGTGGTAAGAAAGAAGAAAGAAATTACAGAGGAGTTAATCTACTGAATGTCGGGTATAAGATAAGATAAGATAAGAATAAACAGCATGAGGATCTTAAAAACGGTAAAACACACAAGGTCGCTCAAATTGCAAAAAGTTGGGCAATTTAAACTATTTCTTAGTTGTTGATGGTTTCTCCGAGATGAAATGCTGGATTAAAAATTTTAAGGCACTATTTTCTAAAGCTCTAAAAGTGTCAATAAAAAAATGTTTTTAGATTTTTAATATTTTTAAAAATAAGCGCAAAAAATACAAAAAATAAAAATTCAAAAAATTGATTTTATTTGTAAAATCTCAAAAACCAAAAATATTATTAAATTTTTTCAAACACCATGTAAATATACTCTAAATTGCCCAACTTTTTTGCAATTTGAGCACCTTGTATCTTCTACCGTTTTCCAGATCATTCTTATCTTAGAAACAGTGTATATTCTAAAGCATATTGTTAATAAGGAAATAGAAAAAAAACAGGAAAAATGTTTGCAATATTTGTAGATTCAAGGTCAGCCGTGGATAAGGTAGAAAGAGGATTGTTTTGGAAAAACATGGAAGAGGCTGGGATAAATGAAGATTTAATAGACCCAATAAAAGAAATATATGCAGAAACAACGGGAGTAGGGGGAAACCTGGGAAGAGAGTTTTGGACAGAAAAGGGCTAAGACAGGGATGTCTACTGACTCTTTGTTTATTTTCTTTATATTTAAGGAACTTAGAAGAAGAAATTAAAGGGCAGCAGGTAGGAGGAATTGTGGAATTGTGATATAGTGATATATTTAGAAAAAGAAATTAGAAGTTAATGTAGAAAACAAAAATTATGGAGTTTAAGAAGATAAAGATAGGGGAACGGAAGTGGGGCGAGGAAGAAATAGAGATGGCGGATAAGCATAAATAGCTAGGATATACAGTGAGGTATGATAATAAAGATGAAGAACAGATTAAAAAATTAGAGCGGAAAGGAAATAAAATAATAAGTGTGGTATGGGGTATAGGAGAAAGAGTATTGGGAAAAGACTTAGAAAAAAAAAGGTGGATATTCGGAAAATTGTGAAGAGTGTGTTGATGTATGGAGCAGATGTGTGGGGATGGAGAGAGTGGGAGAAACCGGAGAAGATACAAGAACATTCAACTTAAGAATAGCTTTTGGACAAGTGCAAAAAAGTGCATTAATTACTAAAATGAACATTGACGAAAGCTGTGCTGAATTTTCTAAAAAAATTTGACAAGACAAAAAATTAACAAAAGTATTTATTCGACTGAGAAATATTATAAATATACATAAATTATATTTGTATACTTAATAATTCACACATTATTCGTAAATAATAGTATTTGCTTTATATACCTGTTGAAAAACGAATTGAATTACCTTAACCAACTAACTAAACCTAACTTAACGGCGACGACGGCGTCCCGATTTTTGAATTCCTTAACATTTATCATGGAGATAAAATAACTTATGGAGAAAATGGTTTCTATGGAAGTCAAATAATTGATGGAGAAATCGCAAAATATTGTTGTTGAATTGTTATTAAGAGCGTAATTAAAGAATTAAAAATTTTTGATGAAATGCAACCTCGATTTGCTCTCGAATTGTTATTAAGAGTCTTCTGTACCATCCAATTCCTATGTGAAATTCTTATGTCACGGACTCACTCTCAAGAGTACAGTTTTTAATCAAATTAACTTTGGATTTCATATCATAAACATCGATTTCTTATACAACTTCACTCGAATTCTTTTTTTTCTTAAAACATTCTGATTTGTTATAAGAACGATTTGAAAATTAAAACTGTTTTCGAAGCTTTTGTCGTAAAATATTGAAATCCTTCCCAATTTATTAATTGATCTTGAATTAAGAAAAACGCAAAATTGGAGACCACATTGAAAAATACGAACAATAATATATTAGGATATTTCAATTGTATGTAACGGTTTATTTCGGCGCTTCAATAACAAGTAATTTCTCTGTGTAAAATAGCGCCAAGAAACGTTAAAACCTGAAACTAATTTTTCAAACGTGTCCGTGTCTTTGTTTTAATATATTTTCTATAAAAAAATAGTAGTATTCTTAGCTATTCGATATAATGAATTTACCACACGTGAGTACAGAATGTTCAAGAAATAAATTGTAATAAGTGTAACCTAGCAACCAACGTTGTAACCCCGATTTGTTCACGAATTGTTATTATTGTATTTGTGTTGTATTGTTATTATTGTATTGCATGCGTATAATAGTAGATTATTTTACTAGGAGTTAAACAATATAATTGTTGAGCTTAAAAGTTTGCTGGCGAGGTGTTAGCCGAGACAGCAAATTAAGCGAAACAATTATATTTTTTAACTCCAAGTGAAATATATTATTTTTTCTTCAAGCGTTTATTGCTAATTTCCATGTGTTATTTTCAAATTTTCGAGATTCTCGAGTCTTATAGTGACTTTTATTCTCGACGAATCAAGTTGGTACTTTATTGTTACATTCATAATATGACATAACCGAGGTACCAACCTCTAAATAGTTGTGGAAACAAAATAACTGTTTTGCTTTTAATGTCTAGACAGTAAAAAGAATTTTTAGCGTCTGCCAGTAGTTCAATAATATGACGTTTTATTGTCGCTTGAAGAAAAAAACTTTTTTTTATTTCTTGATTCACATGTTATAAGTAGTAAAAAACTGCATTATTGCACCACCTGTTAGTTCTATGACAAACTAATTACATTTCCTGTAAAACAGTTCGTGGTTACTAGTTGCAAACAATTTTTATTGGAAAAACAACATTTGGATACTTTTACCATTGATTATAATAACTAGTATATTTTTATTTTATTTTATTGTTGTTAATAAAATAATTAGTTGTTCATTAAAAGTTATTAGGATGTTGTTTAAGGTATAATATACACGTACAGGTATTAACAAGTTGTTCAACAAATGTACTCGTATTATATATTACATTGGCAGAAATATTTACATTTCTGAATTGCAAATTCTTTTACTATACACTACAACACTTAGACCGTCTTTCTTATTCCAATTTCTGCTTACAATTTCTCATACACAAATATAGATGTTAAATGTAAAAAAACAAAGCAATAGCAAAGTAGACATACACAAGCAATTGTAATTTAAATAAATAGTGCTACTGTTCATTTCATTATCTTCAATAAGTTGGTAGGTTTAAAGCCATTGTAAATCAAGAACCAATCCACAACTTTCGCACATAAAAACATTGAAATGGAGCATTTTATTATAATTCTATAAGAAACAGATAAGAGAACAAATTTGTTTAGATATTTTTCTTTCATCTAAATTAGACAAATGTTACTACAACAACAAAAATTACAACCAAATCTTATCTGTATACATTTTCTACTTATCCTAAGTTAAAAAAAATTGATATGCCTATGTCTATTATACAATATCCATCAACTTTTACCAATATTAGGTTATGCAACCCACAGTGCACTATTATGTTGAAATTGCAGAACGTTGCCCTAAATTAATAAAAAATCATTATAAAATTGTGAAATAAGGCAATACCTAATTACTAAAAATCAATAAAAACAGTTTTTAAAAAAGTTTTAAAAATTGAAGTAGAATGTAGGATTAAAAAAAAAATTCACCAAATTTTATCATATTGAAAAGAACAACCTAAATATAATGGCTAATAATTTAAATTTTTTTAACTACTTCAGATTTTCCAACAAGGACAATAATAAAACACAATTCGATTAGTACATAAAAACTAAATGAA
Organism: Abscondita cerata; assembly: GCA_030710515.1. Taxonomy (NCBI): domain Eukaryota; kingdom Metazoa; phylum Arthropoda; class Insecta; order Coleoptera; family Lampyridae; genus Abscondita; species Abscondita cerata. Next base: position 156,966 of record JALBCR010000945.1, read on the forward strand.
AAAATTGATAAGAAAACCTTGTTGCTGTGGTATCCAAATGCAAGTTTTGTGTGCACCCAGATAGCTATAAGATTTATTATGATTGCACCGACAAAACGCGGAATAATTTCTAAAATGCACAATTAAATGTTGTTAGATTATGCGTTACGAGGTATTTAAAATACACCTAAAAATTAAAAAAAAGCAACATTTTGCATGATGTTTTGCTAGGTTAATAATACGCCATCTGTTAATATTGATGAAAGTATGCAACCTAAAGTACATATCAACACTGGAAGTTGCATATCGCATTAAATTATACCAAAGAGTATAAAATTACATACTGTTTATACATTGTAGCACAGTGTACATACTAACGTTCAGTAGCGAAATTTTGTTTTACTCAAAAAGGACATGGGTCAAAATACACATTAGTCAAAATGGCGTATACCTATCAGCTTATTTGTGTTATTTTTGTTTTTGTAGTATTAATTCAACATTATTGACATTGACTAGTGTTAAGTGCTAAGTTTAGGTAAGCATTTATTAATTTATATATTTGATAACATTACTTTTCATTTAATTTCAAAATTATTTTTAGTTTTATTACAAGTATACGTACTAACATGTCTAAACGGCTTTACTTAAGCAATGTCAGGTTGCTTATCATCATGGAAATCGCGTATAAATCAACCATAAAATTATTTTGATGGTAATTTAGATAACAAATGATTTATACCTTATCTGCTAATTGTTACCGTTTTTGAAGAAGGTGTAAACACTGGGTTAATAGTTGTAATAGGCCCGCGTTTGTAATAAGTATTACAAGAATCATATGTTCAAGAACGATTTAAATAATCATTTATTTGCAGAAGCGTATACTAATGTAGAAGCTTTCGTTCAGTTTAAGTACAAGTAAGAAAATTATTTATTTTAGTAAACACATTAGGCGTATTACTAGGTGTATTTATAATTTAACTCATCCAATGAACCCTATTGTAACTCATATTTTAGCTTTTAGGAACTAGATTTATGTATGTTCAAAAATCAAATATGCGGCCACCAACATTACACTAAAAACAAAATTCAAACATCAAAGTGCCGCCGAGAAGTTTCGTTACTGGTCCTTAGTATGTATACTGTGATAGTAGATAGTATCTTGGCGAGCAAAGGAAGTGTTTTAAAGCGAATTTGAAACAACTACTACAATTTAATGTGGTATGCAATTTCAGTATTTTTTAATACTTTCGTGTGTTAGTATTCATCAAAGCTAACGAGTGTAGTTTGAAAACCGTCGCTTAAGTCCGATTTTATTGAGAAGATGTAGAGTAAAATTTGAACACTTTTAAAGAATAAAAGAGAACTGATTCACGACGTGGAAAGGAAATGTAAACGAACCTAAAGACGGCAACAAAAAAGTTAGGAACGGAAGGTAGAAAAAATATTGGTAGAACAAGGAGAAGCAAGAAGAATTGAATTACATTTCCCCTCAATATTTTCTCCCCTCTCAAGCACTTCCCTCATCCTATCCGCTGCTTCTCCTCTTTCACCGAATAATACTCTCCGTCTTCTCTCATCCGGTCTTAACTCGGCACATTCTTCTTTTATGTGTTTTAGATTTTCCTAACCTTTTCCACACGATCTGCATTTCTTGTTTTATCATCCAACCAATACTTATTCTTCCCTCTTCATTCCCCATTCGAAATCTCGCTATCATCCTTTTCTCCTCTATATTCTTTTCATCCGTTATGTACCTCGGTTTCTGCTTAGTTATTAACTCCTTATATTTTTCATTGTTTCTACTGTTTTGTATCTTTGTTTTTCTTCTCGGTCCCTTCTTATTATTTCCTCTCTTATATTTCTCCCTTCTCCTCTAAGCCGTTCTACTCTTCTCTTCCCTTGCATAGCCTACTCTTTTCTAGTATAACCTTCTCTCCTCTTGTATATGTTTTATCCTAATCAACTTTATCTGTTTGTAACACTCGTAAAAAATTACCTTTTCTCTTCTACGTTCTATTCCTTCCTCATATCTCGTCGTCATTTTTTCCGCTTCTATTATTATATTTTCTAATTTAACTTCTTATTCTACTATATACCCAGATGCTTCTCACTCTAATTCTAATGCTCTATTCCAATATCGCTCTTGTACTCTCTCTAAAAGTTTCCCACTCTTTCCACTTCCATATTTTTGCCCCATACATCATTACACTTCTTACAAGTATATCGAACAGCCAACCTCTTTTTTCGCTTCTGAGTTAGTTTTCTTATGTGTCCTTCATCTTTATTATCATACCTAATTCTATGACCTAAATATTTTCACTCATCCACACTTTCTATCTCCTCATCTCTCCACAACCACGTCTCTTTTTTCGCCTCTTCCTCTTCTTTTTGAAACTTTATTATTTTCGTTTTTAACGCATTTGCCTTTAGTTTCTTTCTTTCTGTCTAGCTCATCACTCTCATGACTTCTCTTTTTCTTGCCATCACTACTACTTCATTCTGCATATATGTCAGTAACCATATCTTTATTCTACCCATCACCACTCCCCCTCTTTGTTTTCTTTTTAACTTATTCTGCAAATCACCAATGTATATTGAAAATAGGCTTGGGCTTATCTCTTCTTCGTCCAAAAAGACTCACTGAAATTTCCTATCACTCTTATTCTACTCTTCGTTTTCTGATATATCTCCTTAATTTCATTCACCAAATCTTCACTTATATTCTTTTCCTTCAAAACGTCCCACATGATTTGCTTGTCCACATTGTCAAAACCAGCCTTTATATTCAGATAAAGCGCATACGTTTTTATACATTTCTTTGTTTATTATATGTTTTAAAATGTAAATGTTATCTACCGTTCTTCTTTCTTTTCTAAAGCCTGCTTGCAAGTCTGCCAAAACATCTTTTTCCTCCATCTCTTTTTCTAATTTTCTTTTATTATCTCCTCGTTAATTTCACAACCTGCGTTTGTTATGTTCACTCTCTTGTAACTTTCTATTCTTTTTCCCCATTTTATATTGGACATATGATTTTGCCTCCTTCCATTTTGTGGAAATCCTTTTCTTTTCCATATTTTATTAAATTGCATATACTCTTCTCTCCAAGATACTTCCACTGCTTCCCTTGTGTACCATCTGTATCTTCCGTGTTTTCTTTTTATTTTCTTTATAGCTTGTTCCACCTTCTCCTTTATATTTCTCCTTTTCTAAACTTTTTTTCGCCTATCTTTAATGCTCCATTTACTTGCTTTTTCTTCTTCCTTCTAAAAGTTTGCCTCCTATTTCTCCTCATCTATCTGTGTTCTTCTACTCTTCTTTCTTTATTTATAAATATCTATGCGCTTGTCCCTTATTCTATATTTCTTGTATTTTTTCCTTTCATTTCTTTTTTGTACTCTTTCATTCTTCTTTCGCATCCGTCATTACTTTGTTTTTTTAGCATTTTGTACTCTTCTACGTCTATTTTGCCTTTTCTCATTTTCTTTTTGTTACTTTACGTTCCCCACTCCACCATTCCTTTTTTTTTGCTTATTCTATATCTTTTATTTTCTATACTACGTTCCATTTTCTTCATTATATTTTCATTTCTTTTCTAGCTCTCCAAGTTTCCTGTTCTTCTTATATTCTTTTTGTACCTTTCTATACTATCTTCTTTCTATACATTTCTCTCTCTGCGCGCCTTCCTTTTTTTCCTGTCGTATCTTGGACTTCTCCGTATATGTACATCTCTAACGGTTGATGATCTGATTCCTTTTCATCCCCTATTCTAACCTCTCTATACTCTTTTCGTTTACAATAACATCGTCAATAACTGATTCACTTCTTTTCTCCAAAATAGGTATATTCTCCTCACCTTCCTTCTTTGACGTTTCCCATTATCGTCCACCCTCTCTCTTCACACTTCACTTATTTTTGTATCCATCGAACTCCTCTTATTCTCTTTCCCATTTATAATCATGCCTCCTTTTACCTTTATTTTCGCGTTAAAATTCCCTCCTATTGTTATTTTCCCTTCATCTCTTTCTTTTCATGGCTCTTTTATATTTTTCCTTGTCATTTCCATTTCTTTTCCATACACTGTTAGTATTTCAAAAATGTTACTTTTATCCGCCTTCACTCAAGTTCATACTACTTCTTCTTCTTTGTTCTTTTCTTCCACTCTCTACTCTTTTTCAGCCCCGTAATTAATTCACCTTTTACTCTACCTCTTTTCTCACTTCTCTTGGCAAATTGTATTTTTCCATATAAATTCATCAGGCATTCTTTCCTTCTATGCATTCCAATCTTTTTCTTCCATTTTAAAACCGCTTATTGTCAAATAAGAATTTGAGTTTAATTTGAACAATGATAAATGTGAAATGCGCTTTACTATCGTTACTATAAAGAAAGCGGGTTTTTTTAAATTCAACTCCCTCTGATGGCCATTTTTGAAACTCGAAAATAATTACCAGCATTTTGCCTTGTCTACTTTTACATAATAATGGAAATTTGCCCACCCTGTACATTATATTTTTAAAAATTGTTTAATTTAATTCATTTTGTTATGACATTAAGGGTCGATTGCACCAACACGACTTAAACTTAAGTTCTGCTTAAAACAATAGTTGCTATCGTTTTAACAATTGTATCTAAGTTTTTAAGCTCAGCTTAAGTTTAAGTTGTGTTAGTGCAACCGGCCATAAATCTTAAAACGGCGTACCGTAATATGTTTAATAATAATAATAATTAAATGCGAATCTAAAAAATTTAATTTAAACTTTAACTTTATCAAGTTGTTACTTCGCCGATTCAAACTTAACGGCGCGAAAACAAAAGACATTCCAATGTCGCGTACTATTTTTACACTAAATAAATATGGCGACTGGTGAGCATTTTTGTCCGACGAAAATGGTTTAAAAATGCCTAAAAGAGATATTATTAAAGACTTAGGGTGTAAATATTGTAAACTAATAAATTATCAGTATTTAAAATAGTGATTGTAAGTGACGCGAGTGTAAGAAATTATTACGCTTATTTTTTTTTGGTTATTGGAAGTGAAACATTTAAATGTAAGTAACTTACGAAGCAAAATCGTATTTATTTACGGATGCGCGCTATTGGTAAATATTGTAGCGACGTCTAATAGTTTAATTTATTATTAGTATATAATTAGGTTAAGAGACATTAAACTACAAGTACATTCCATGCCAACTTTTCGAATTTTTTCGTAATTAACCGGTTATTGCTTATAAATTAAAAATAGTTCGCGCAATAATAGGGTTGAATTTTTCTCGAATGGATTTGAACTTAATACATATGAGTCATTTTCCTATTTTTTTTTTAATTCCATTTATTTTAAATTCTTATTTCGACGCTGACTGTACTGTTAAGTTAACGCCCACGCGTACATACACCACAAAAATCATGTGGGATTTGTGGGGTTTTGACATTAAACATGAATTATTCATTACTAAACTTTATAAGGAAACTTGTATGAAACAGTTCTTTAAATTGTGAATCATATAAGCGTGAGCAGCAATCACAGCTGTTCGTAAAAAATAATACAATTGCTTCTACTGTAAAAATATTGATGGGTTAATGCCAAGAGTGTTTGCGTTTCTTTTTTTCATCAGTTAGCTTATTTTAATCGTTTATTTTCGTTTTAATTATAATTATTTTGCCTGCCTTGACATTCAGTGTGTGCCATACAACTAGTACTTTAATATTTCATCTAAAATTTGTCCTTCTGTAGAAGGAAGAAAACGAGTAAAATGTGTTGCATAAAAATAACCGAGATAAACTTCCAGTCCCACTACTAACAGAAGTTCCTAAAATAAACCTCATACATGTCTTAAGTTAATGGTTATTCTATCCCAGTCTTTGCTATTCATTTCTAAGGTTCTCATCTTTTTCTCTTGAATTTTTGATGTAAGGTACGCTTTAGGTCATTGATTTTTTTTGTATCCTGCTTCGGTTCAATGAGTTTATTAAGGAACAATATTAGTTTTTAAGAAAAATAGTTGGAACGAATCTGTAGATAAAATAAAATAGCCTTAAATATGTCTGAAGGTATTGAACAAGCGATGTTTGGCAATATACCAAACAACCGACTACAGGCAGTTGTGTATTGATGCTTCGGATATTCTTAATACAATTTTTATTGAGTTCAAACACTTGGTTTCAACAATCACTTTTCTTTTACATATCTAAAATAAATTTTATACAAATTTTGTTCTTTTTAAACGATGACGATTTTTAAAATAATATTGAATCAATTCAAATTTTATTTTGTTTTTTTAAATTAACAGATTCAGATTCTAATCCCCTATTAATACTATTTTCTTCATTCTGTATACGAGGTTTGTCAAAAAATATGAATATTGCTCAAGAATAAAGTACCATTATTTTTTACAATACTTAAGAATGTTATAATGAAAATTCAGGTTTTGTGATTATTTATTAATTATTCCGTATCACTCATTCTGGTTTGATACACTTAACGTAATCTAGGATGTACCAACATGAAGTATTGGACACCAAATGTCTGAGTGATACGGGCAGTAATGAAACAGCTTGAGAAAAGAACAATAAAATGTTTACGAAGAGAAGGGTTGAGAAAATGTTGAAGCTTTAGTAGATTGCATTAAAATTTAATTATGTTTGTTTCTGTTTAAATATATGATGTTGCTTTAGTAAATATTATTTTGTATGGATTTTCCTATTTCTAAAATAAACAATTTTTATGCTTTCATTACATATTTAAATTGCAAGATTGTTCATCATCAAACCTCAATTTTCATGCTAAATGACTGTAATTTTATATTTGGATACAACTTTTAATTCAAAACAACTTTTCATTATAACATTCTTCTATATTATAAAAAATAATGGTACTTTACTCTTGAACCAAATTCATATTTTTTGGCAAACCTCGTATACGGCTTTTTTTATCAAGAATAACTTTTTTTCCAAAAACTGATAATATTTATTTATGTATCAAGGCACTAAAGTTTGATTTTCCATGACGAATGTGTTTTAGTTGCAGAGGCGTTCTTTAAGGAGTAGATATAATCAGCTGTTTTCATTTTTACGACAAATGTTTGCGTCGCGCATGCGTGATTCTAAAATTTACATTCATTTTACACTTCTCTACCGGCAAAAATGTGAACTTAAAAATCGTTCTATAATGAATCACTTTAGTACCGATTTTTTGTTACTTTAGTGACGATTTCGGGAAAAAAATGTTCGTTTGATTTCAACTTAAGTATCCACACTGTATAATCCGGGGGTCTCTTTTTCCAGTCGTAACGTCTACTTGGAATATTTCTCCTGTATCTTCTTTAGTTTTTCTGCGTCATAACATCACACTTCTTACTAGGCTCTCAAAAACTCATCTTTTTTCATTTTAAATCTTTCCTAAATGTGCTTCAGAAAGTTAAAAGGGGAGTTTAAAGAAGTGTGTAAAAATGAAAAGAATAATACAAAAAAAGTTGGAAAGAGAGGTGGAAGAAGCAATCGGAAAAATTAAGAAAGAAAAAGGCCGGGGAGTGGATGGGACACAAGTACACGGGAGAGAAGATGAGAGAGAGATTAAGAAGGATATTGCAAAGGGTATTGAGAGGAGAAGGATTTCTACGGGAGTGGAGAGAGGCAATAATATTCTCCATTTACAAAGGAAGGACAAGAGGGAAGCAAAAAGTTTTAGAGGAGGATGTGGGATATAAAGTCTATAGGGAAAACCTTGATGTCAGACTGGCAAGCGGGATTTAGAAAAGGAAAATTAAAGCACCTCGTAAATGGACAGATAGGAACGAAGGGTGGGAAAATGTATGCGGTATGGAAGCAGTATTTGACAAGGTAAAGAGAGAACTACTTTGGAAATACACTAGGAGAAAAAGGATAAACGAGAACATACTGAGAGCAATAGAAAAGAGTTATGAGAACACTTTCTGCCGAACAAGAGTGAGTGGAGAGTTAAGAAATGAATTTAGAACAGGGATGGTGTTGGCGGTGTACATAGGGGATATCGAGGAATTGGAAAAGCAATAAGTGGAGGAAATTCTGATGGGAAAGGGGAAGGTTTGGGTACTTGCGTACGCGGATGATATAGTGGCGGTGGCGAAAAGAGTAGATGAAGGGATGATAAAAGTGATAAGGAAATATTTAATAGGAAAAAAGTTGGAGGCAAATGTGGGGAAGTTTAAGAAAATAAATGCAAAAGAAAGAAAAGTAAAATGATGGTGCGGAGAAGAGGAATTGAGAAGGTGGACAAATATTGATATGTGATATAGATGATTCAAAGAAATACAACTGAAAGGAAATAAGATAGTAAAACAAGTATGGGGGATGGGAGAATATTTGGGAAAGACCTAGAGAAAAGAATATGGGTATTTGATAGGATAGTTAGAAGAGCAATGGCATATGGAGCGGAAGTATGGGGATGAAAGGAGCTAGAGGGAATTCAACAGAAATACTGGAAATGGGCACTGGGGTTGGAGAGAGATACCTGGATATATAGTGGAAGAAGAGATAAAATTGGAGAGATTAATAATTCAGACCGGAAGAACGGCGATAAGTATAGGAGAAGATGGAAAGCAAGAGAGAGAAATATATATTATATGAATGCAAAAAGGAAAATATGAAGAGGAGAAAGGAGAAGGTACTACGAAAGAGGAGAAGATAAGAAGGAAGAAGTGTGGAAGTGCACATAGTAAGGATTTACAAGCACAAGAATCAGCGGAGAAAATAAAAGAAGGAAAGTACAGTGAGAAATATTGGGAGATAAGGACGGAAGGGAAACGTAGTTATCTCACGGGAGAGAGAGAATTAGGAGAGAAGAGACTGATAGCAAGATTCAGAAAGTGTAGTTTGTGTGGAGAAGGGTGGGAAAACGTAGAACATATGATGGAGGACTGTGGTGAATTGAGGAAAGAGATCTTTTAATATTATTCCCTAAATATCTATATTTGTCTACTCTCTCAGTTCTCTTTCTTCGTTTCCCTCTTTAAATTCTATTATTTTGTTTTTCCTACGTTTGCCTGCAGTTTTTTTCCAAATATCTCTTCCGAACTTTATTCACTCTTACCATCTTTTCCTCATTCGTCGCTAATGCTATAATGTCAACCTATTTCTACTCCTACCACCTGATTTTTCTTGTTAATTCTTTTCTAGATCTCTAATATAAATTGACATCTCCGCTTTAGTTTTTTCCCCATCCAAAATTCTTGTCCCAGCTTCCTGTCTCTTCCTTTCTTTTCCTAAATCCGGCTCTGCCTATCTGTTATAATTTTTCTTCCTTCTAATTTCCTTCTTTTTGTAATTTTTCTTTTGTTTTTTTCTGGGTCTATTTCTAGTTTTTTGCCTCTTTCCTATTCCCCTCTTCTTTTATTTTTGTTTCCTTAATTTTTTATTCTTTCTGCTTTTGTTTATAAATTTCCATATTCATATCTTTTTTTCCTACAGTTTGTTTTTTTTCTTGTTTTACTAGTTTCTTTGAAGTTCATCTTCGTATATTATTCCCTTTTTCCACACTTTTCCTTTCCTCATATCTCTTCTCTTTCGCATATTCATTATTCCACCATTATTTCTGTATTCTGTATTTTCTCTTTTCTGTTGTATTTTTGTTATTATTCTATGGAATTTTATGTTAAGGTTCTACAAAATCTCAAGTCTGACATCTTTTTTGGTTCAATTTTTAGAGCCGCTCAAAAGGACACGCTCGCACGTGTTAAAGCCAAGTTTCGAAAGTTGGTGTAGACATGGAAGCTTTTACTTTGGCATAAACTGCTGAATTAAAATATAAAATTTTTAATTCAACAGGTGGCAGCTGTGATTGACGAAACCTGGTAAAAAATCTTTTGCATGAATTGATTGAACTAAGACTTTACTACTAAGGTGCTACATAACCACTCTGTCTGTATGTGTATTTAGTAGAGCCATATGTCTTCTTTATCAGCTGATATACACCTGTCCAATTTTTCGGAGAATGGTCTCGGGATAGTAACTTTGAAAGGCCCTAGAAACGATACCAAATAGGATATTACATCTAATAAATTAATACAAAATTTTATTGAATTTGGAGATGCATGCCGCCTCTCGACTGGTCACTGGACATAGAATGATATTGTAGCCAGATCTATCTATCACTTGAGCAGATGTAGGAAGGGATGCGGTTTGATGTGGTGGCAATTGAGTAGGATCTGATTTATCTTCTATAGTCCCTTAGTTTATTAACAATTATTGCTTAGTCTCTTAAGAAACAGAAATAATGTACCTTCTCGACTTTTGTTCTGTAGATAATAAATACGCGCTAATGTAGTCAAATCAAGTCAACAATAAACGTCAAGACACTCTTGTAAGCTTCGCTGTTGACCAAAGTACCACCAACGGGATGTTTTGATATCGCGACCAAAATCTTCCCTTCTGACATCAGCAACTTTTTCGAAGTCTGTTTCACAGGAAGTTACTTTGTTTGGAAAGAAGAGTTCTTCGAACAAATGGATGGATTGGCAATGGGAAGTCCACTGAGTCCAGCGATAGCCAATCTTTTTTGAGAAGAAAGCCAATGCAAGCCAGCGACATGGTACCGGTACGTAGATGATATTTTGTCGTTTGGAAATACGGCACAGAGAAGCTTAACTAACGATCTTCTTCGACACCTGAATAGCCAACACCTTACCATCCAGTTTATTATGGAGACTGAAGATGAACAACAAATAGCCTTTTGGAGGTGCTGGTGAAAAACGATGAAACTCAGACCAAAAGTACGGAATAGTCATGACGGAACGAGCTCGAAGGTTTCGTGAAGCAGATAATCTTCAGACGGAACTTGAAAACCTGAGAACTGCTTTTGAAGCTAACGGGTACACTAGGAAGGAAATGAAAAGGTCAATGAAGGATCCGAGAGCCGATTCACTACCGCCATACAAATCCAAAGGCGTAGACCGCATAGGAAGAATTTTAAAGAGGGGCTACATCAAAACTATCTTCAAACCAACCAAGAAGATTCAGCAAACTCATCAGATCAACAAAGGACGAAAGAGACTCTCTTTTAGTTTACCGTATACCTTGTTCTTGTGGCAAAGTATACATAGGAACCACCAAGAGATCGATGGGAACTAGGCGTAAAGAACATCGAGCAAACTGTCGTCTGGGACACACCGAAAAGTCAGCGGTAGCCGAACATCCGCTTAGCAATGGTTATCATAACACATATTGGTTACAGAGGCCATCGAGATCCAGAAAACTTCAACAGAAAGGAAGAAATCCTGAGGCTCAACCAGATCTGGAATCCAATCCAATCCTTAAGAACACCCGAACGGCACCTTACGAAAAACCGGGTATGACCGACACCATGCAAGCCCCACCCTCTTTGAACTTAATAAAAATACAAGCTAATCTCATTAGTCTACATGCAACATCGGAGATGGAAATGCCTCTAAAGAAGCTGATCACTCGCGTTAGTGAAAAGTTAAGCAGAAATTACAAACAACATGCAATCCCACATAATTTGACTTTCTATAAATGGACCGGAGCTTTTTGTCATCAGATGGCACTTCGCCACATCAACTTCTATATTGGTTAGTGGATGTTTTTAATTTTTTATTAAAACTAGACCTGTGGCTGTTGAGAGAGCTACGTCCACGTCATTTAACTATCCTAAAAGAGAAATTCTGCATAATTATGTCAGAGAATGTAATACTTATCCTTGTCGCAAATGCATCTGCGGTTTACGAAAGTGTTCAATGTCAGTAAGATAACCCTTGAAAACACTTTAAATGTTAAAATGAGTGTAGTGAACGATGGCTGGACGTTTAAGTAATGAAATATTTGATAATTCCACACAACATAAAATAAGACCACAAATGATTCACATCAATTTTATGACTTTCTAATAATCGTGGGGTTGTTTCAAAAGTTAATCATCTGAGTACAAGGCCTACAAGGTTTTACTGGTTATATTTATGAAACATCTGAATTTTAGCGTGCAGAAAAATAATAATATAATTTTGTTTTTTAGCAAAATGGTTGTGGGCGAACCAAATATAAATAATATAATGGGGGTATAGAAAACACGGGAACCGTTAGACTACACAACCACAGAAAGAAATTGAAACAAAGATTCGATATAATTAAAAAGCTCCGGTCAAGGAACGTACGGAAAAGTTCAATTAAAGGGTTAACAAAGAAACGGGTCAAGAGGTGGCGATTAAAACAATAAAAAATCAAAGATAGAAACAGAAGCCGATTTGGTGAGAATACGAAGGGAAATTCAAATAATGTCCTCCGTACAACACCCTAACATCATTCATATTTACGAAGGTAGGTTTATATACAGTCCACTATGCGAGCCTCGGTCAAACAATATAAGTTATTAAATTAAAAATATATTCTTTTTTTGAAAATGAAACCTGTTTTTATACAACAAATGAAGTCGTATAAATATTTAAAGTCAAAAGGTGCCTCTCTGCCTAGGTCGCACGAGGTAAGAATGGTAAGAGAAAACCTTAGGTCCCGCCTTAACAATTAAACAAACACAACATAACCAAAACGTGTATTGAAATAATTAACATTCTTCGTAGGTAATTTTCATTATTATAAAAACAATTATAATACATGTATCCTGTTGAGAAACCGTTCATGAGTTCATATTTAAACACGAACAACCACCATTAATAGAATGTAGATGTAAAGATGTTTCTGATTCAGAATATAGCAATGAGCTCGTTTATACATGTATTTCCAATTAAAACTGAAGAATATTAGTGTATAACACCGTGGGTAACAGTCGAGTTTCACCAGTCAATTTTGAGATAGGCGCATTGCAGTCTATTTAATCAATATTTAGTTTTGCAAATATCACATATACACAATAAAATAAACATATTGAAATAGATAGAAATAAATGTGTCTGTGAGCCATTCCTCCCGCTACGTTTGATCTACATAAAAATTGTACAGAGGCTTCATTCGCTCTATAAAAACATAAGGTGTTCCATTAAAAAAAAGGGTAATTTTTGTACCAAGCTGTATAGGTACCTGAAAATAATTTGAAATTATAGCAGAGATGAAATATTGAAAGTTTGGCTGTAGCGTGAATATAAATGTGTTTAAGTTTTAACAATTTTGTTTAGTATTCGAAAATCGTGAAAAAATGGTTCTCGTAATGGAATATGCAGCTGGTGGCGAGTTATACGATTATTTATCTGAGCGAAAGGTTTTAGCAGAGGAAGAGGCGCGTAGAATATTTAGACAAATCGCAACCGCATGTTATTATTGCCATAAACATAAAATTTGTCATCGCGACTTAAAATTAGAAAATATATTGTTGGATGAACACGGGAACGCTAAGGTTTGGTGGTGAAAAATCGCATCGCCATATTATCGATACATTTTCAGATCGCGGATTTTGGTTTGTCCAACGTTTTTGATGATCAACGGCTGCTTTCGACGTTTTGCGGTTCACCATTGTACGCATCACCCGAAATCGTTAAGGGTACTCCTTATCACGGACCCGAAGTTGATTGTTGGTCATTGGGGGTTTTATTGTATACTTTAGTTTATGGTGCCATGCCGTTCGACGGCAGTAATTTTAAACGTTTAGTGAGACAAATTTCGCAGGGAGATTATTTTGAACCAAAAAAACCTAGTCGTAAGTATATCACGATGGTTCCAGATAACAACTTCAACTCAATAATTTTATCATAATTCCCAACTTGTCACAATAAGTTTCAACTTTTTCAGACTTTTTCACAACAAAAAAACGGCGGTAACTAGTACCCGCAACCAACACCGCTGTTCCCCGATCATTGCAAAACGATTAACATAGAGCCAAGTAGACTTTTTCAACGAAAAGAGATAGAAGTTCAGTGACACAGAACATATTGATTGCAGTTTGATGTTCAATAAAATATTGAACATGAGACCATATTAATTTTTATTCTATAATTAACCTCAGAATCTTGGATTCATTAATAAAATGCGTGGGTTGTGTATTTAAATCAAAATTTTAATATAATAAAAAAATATCGTACCTACATTTTTATCAAATTTAAAAGAATTTTAAATTAACGGAACGTTCACGTTTTAACGCAACTAAAAATAATGTTATTTCCGTTAGAATATATTTTTTCTACACAAATTTTTATTATTATAATCTTGAACACTGGTTGTTTTCCACGACGTTCTTTGTTCGTTATAACCTTGACGTTTTGTTCTCAGATTTTTCAAATTATTCACAACTTTATTGCTTCTTTATTATTACTTCACGATTTCTTAATTATGGAATATTGATTAATTTCATACACACGTCTTTAAAAGGTTAACGAGAAAATTTTCATGTTTATTGTTTTATGCACCATCTTAACTAAACACCATCATTTTCACTTTCGTTTTAGCACGTACACACAAAATCGATTTATCCTCATAGCATACAATACACAAATATATCCTACTACTAAACAATATACATAGTTTTACATTTATATATTAGAACTACCTTGCAATCACTGCAATGTGTGAGTATTGTCGACTTAGGGCAATCGGGAAAATGGGGAGTTAAAAAATCTAACTTCTTTTTTAAGTGTGTTGTTAAAAAAGAACGCATCCAGAACTGAGTCTTCGTGAAGTGAACTGAAACAATTTCAGATTCGTACTAATAGAACGCAGCTTTAATTCCAGTTTCTGCTTTATTCGTTATCAGTTATCAAATTTGACTTTCAACGTTCAAACCAAAAATATTCCCACAAAGTAACCGAAAAACCCACATATGAATTCCATCGCGCAGTGACGTCAAGGATGTCTTTCTTTGAAAAGGTGTATTGACATATGACAAAGTTGGAAGTTACGAAAAAAATACTGGGTGATAGTTGTATTCAGGCCCAGATGACTTATTATATTTAAAACCCTCGTACATTTAGGTGCCTCACCTTTAATACGAGACATGCTCACAGTAAATCCTAGAAATAGGGCGAGCATCGAAAATATATGCCTGCATTGGTGGGTAAACGAAAGCTACGACGAATGTTGTTTAGATATATCGGAAGAACTAGCAAATCAAACGCCAGTGAGACTAGATTTACTTTTATCTTTAGCCCCACCTCCTCCACAACTAGAAAGCGAAAAGTTAGTCGTAACAGGAGAGGTAAATTGCTGTAACGGCATGAACGTTCTAATTTGTTAATGAAATCAATTTTAGACTTCGAACGAACCAAATTGCAACACAGAAGCGGCGATACCGACGCGATCTCATTCAGTAGGCAGTTTAATTGAACTAACAAATCCAGCGCAACGTAGAATTAAGGATCTGATGCTCGACGACGCGAAATCGTCACCTAAACGTAAACTCGAAACAACCATAAGCACAGATCAAGTTGCGCAGGACGAAATAAAACGGAAAGAAAAAATCGTTAAAGAACACACCGTTGCCGATATTACGCTTCATTCTGTAGTCGAAGCGGCAGCAAACGAAGATGCTAGCATGACCGAAAACACTGAACTAAATAAAAGTCAAACTAAAATTCTATCTCCAGAAATGGAGGTCGCCGAAGAATATGTTGATCCATCGACTCAAGGGGCCGCTTGTACTGAAATTATCGAAGATGCTGCTAAAAAGAACGATCAGACGAAGCCTAAACCAGCTTTGGAAGAAGTCGTCGAAGTTCCTCAAGAATCGGCAGATAAAGAAAATATTAAGGAAATTGAGAGCGAAATTAAAGAGCAAAAAACCGAAGAAAAACAATCTAAGATACCCGCGAAAAGAAAAACCGTCAAGAAAAAAGTGCTTACTGACAAAAACGAAAATTTGACCTCTAAACCTGAACCAGAAAGCGTGCCAGTAGAAACGACTAAAGTTGTCGAACAAGAAATCGAAGATGCGCAAACGGTTAATAATAAACCGGTGGAACGGCGGCGCTCTAGAATTTTTGAAACTGCCGAAAAATTCCAAAACATGATATCAGCCAACGAAGCAAAATCGGGTGCTATTGAAAAACCCAAAAAAATCGTAATTCCAGGTGTGAGTGTGGGAGGATACAAGAAAGAATTTGAAAGAAAAGCCAGTTTAACGTCTACTAATAAAATTGGTTTGGTTAAGAAACCTTCTCTCGATCAAGAAGAAACTAAAGTGGAACCGCTCAAAGACGAAAAAGTCAATGAACCTCAACCGGAAACTGTTTCACCTATCGAAGCAGAATCGCAAGCTGAAAAGGAGCGAAGGATGCAGGTTAAAAACGCGGTGGATATAATATCGAACGCGCTTGAAAAAGATGGAACTAGGAAGTCGAAATCTCGACCTTGTATGATAAGAAAGCCCCCAATGCCTTTTGGTGTAGGAGGTCGATCCGCTTCCGGTAGTATCGCGACTATACCTTTACCTTTATCTCCTCCTCCACAGGTACGTAATTCTAATGTAATTCTGATTTGTAACAGTTTTCTTTTATAGCTACCTACGGACAAGGAGGCGTTTACACCGGGAACGCACGGATCTATACCCGCTCAAGTAGTAGAAGAAACAAAAACTGAAACTCCTGAAGAAGAAAAAACATCTTCGGCAGAAATCACGCTTAAATCTGCGACGTTGCCTAGAAGAAAAACGACAAAAGCCGAAATTCAGTTGGATTATCCCGCCCCAAAACCGGCCACGATGGGTTTCAAAACTGAAATGGCTCATCAAATCGAAGGTCATCCGAAATTATCGACTCAACGAAGCGAAGTAACCGTGCCAGTGTCACCGCCGCCAGTTAACAATTTCAGATCGGCTTCCGTCGAACCAGAAAGTAAGATTAGACCGCGAGAAAGAATTATTCCTATTTCGTTCGAAAGAGATGTACTCGAAGAAAAAGTGCCTTCTCCGCCTATTAAACCTCCGGTAACTAGAATATTTCAAACTCAACGATCGACCACTTCGCAGAGGTCTAACAGTTTGTCGCGTCAATCTACGCAAGAATCGGATTCAGAATCGAACGTCGTCTCTGGCGAACCCATTCGAAAATCTCCTAGAGAATATATTATACCTATTGCCGTCGAAGGAGGAGGGTATGTTACTCCGCGTGCCGGTAGTTTGGAACCCAGTGATACCGCAAGTACAACTAGCACAATGACTAATAAATCCAAATTTGGACGAAGAAGATTAAAGTAAGTTGTTTGCCTGAGTTAATTTGGCGTTTGTTGTGATTCTTTGTTTTAGTGAACGAGACGGATCTGAAGACGAATCGCCGTTCGCAGCTTTACATAGACATAGTTCCTTTGGTAGAGATAGTGATACAGAAGATTCCAGAAGAGATATATTTCGAATGCATAGTCTTAGGTAGGTACTAAGGTTTTTGCGTTGCCTCTTCTTCTCTTTCTTTAACGTTCGAAATCGTAGGAGTTCCAGACCTAGAAAAACCACTATGGAGCATAATGATTCGTTTAGCTCGGGCGAAGATGACGACGATGACGGTTTCGAAATACTCACAGCCGAAAATTTGTTCTCTACGCTTCTGTCCAGGGTATGTCAAAAATTGCGAATTAGAATTGTACGATCATCGATTTTTGATTTAGGTTCGCGATTTAACTCAAAGGTTAAATGTCGATGGAAGGCCCGGTTTTCCGGCTAGTCGTTTACTGAGTAGTCATTTTGATCGAGGGGGAAACTTCTGGAATATGCATAACAGGATGGATCCTTTATCGAGGTAATTGTGTTCGACTTGTAAAGCTTTTTTTGCTTTGATTTGTGCTTTATTTACAATGAAAAACGGCTTCTGTAAATAAGAATTCTAAAATCTTGGGAGTTATTAGAGTTTAGTTCCATCCGGTCGGTAAGCAGATGTAAAATGAGGTTCTGCTGATCCAAGACCTGACTATGGAGTTGCAATTTTTCTCTTTCTATCTCGAACTTATCTCTGATTGTAAACGTACCACTGTCCTCTAGGTAAATTTGTTTGACAGATTTCGGCTGTCAAACAAATGAGTTTTGCATCGCATTTTTGATGTATTTAATTTGCCAGCGGCAAACTCACAAACTAAACATAAATTTAAACAGTAAATAACGCGTGGTGTCAGGAATCTGCATTAAAACATAACATAAATATAATCTAAAAATTGATAGAAATGGATATCTACTTTCTTAGACACATCGAATTCTAACCTAAACGTTGTACCTGCTGACTGATACTTGGTCAAAAAAATTACAAAATTGTTACTTGCAAAAATAAGTTAACGACAATTTTGAATTAAAAACGTAACTAATAATAAATAAAGGTTGCACCGAGGGGGGTTAGGAGGATTATATTTATAATTTAAAAAAAAAAAAAAAAATAAAAAAAAAAAATAAAAAAAAGAAAAGTTTTAAAATTATAAAAAAATTAAAAATGTTTTTAAATTAAATTAAATTGTTGTTAAAAAAAAATATATATAAATACCGGGGTCTGCTTCCGGTACATCAGGACTGCATAGCTACAAGGTCGTTAAGGCGACGGAAACCGATGTGTATTAGGAAAGACGAAGCATTCGAAAGCGAAAGGTCTAATCAAAATAATGCTTTCTGATAAACGCCAAAATTGGCAAGTCGTTACTACGTCATTACGCGTAAATTGGGCGCGAAACTTAAATTCGAAGACTATTTATTTCGGGATGAAGATATTTTATTATCCGCAATTGCGAATCGGGGAGAAACGCCCCTATCTAACTTCAAAACCAGAAATTTATTTACTTTCCCGGTACATTACGCAAACTGGCGTAAAAACGTCAAAGGGCCATCTTTGTAAAGCTGTTGCACGATCTATTAACAAAAGTTTTAGATGATGGAAACTTGAACAACATAAGGAAAATATATTCGCACAAAACGAAACAAACAATATTTCTATTTGACGGGACATTCAACGCAATTTAATAAGGGAAAAATTCTAACGAAGGGTACAAAATGTCAAAGAAAATTCCAAGACCTACCCAGCTCAGTTTTTTATTTAAACACACTTTATAAATGAAAATCGCAATACACAAGGATAAATTAAAAGGTCTCCGGCCTAACCCAGATAGGATCCAAATTTGGCCGATGTTTTTATGGCGTTATATTGTTTCAACATTTATCTGTCTGGCTATGGAATAACAAAAATTTTGTCAATAATAATTGTTTGACATGCTGTCAAAGTTGTTAAGGTTTTAAAAGTTGCAACAATAGAGCCAGTTGAAATTGGTGACGGTATTAAATATTTTTATATTAACGGTTTATCCCCAAAAGATATAAAAACTGAGCTAGATGACACATTGCGTGGATCTTCACCTTCGTACTCCACGATTAAAACTTGTGTTGCGGACTTTAAACGTGGTCGCAAGAGCACAGAAGATGCGCGGCATTCAGGAAGACCAAAAACAGCCACTACTACAGAAATGGTTGAAGAAGTCCATCAAGTTGTGTTGAATGACCAGCGATTGAAAGTGATGGAGATAGCGCGATACTGTGGACATTGAACAGAGCGAACATATTATATTCTAACCAAAGTTATTCATTCACTACTATACACCAGAAACGATTCAGCAATAGAAACAGTGGACTGCTAAAGGAGAACCTGCTCCGAAAAAAGCCGAAACAGTTCCGTCGACCCGAAAAGGGTGAAACAATTAACAATTAACGGAGCATAGTGTGTAACCCTACTTGATAAGATAAAAGACAAGATTAAAGAAAAACGACCCGGATTAGCAAAGAAAAAAATTTTGTTTCACCAGGATAATGTATCCTGTCACAAATCGGTTATTGTCATGTCCCCTACTTGCCTGATTTAGCTCCCTCGGACTTTAGTTTATTTCCAAACTTAAAAAAAAATTCAAGCAGGCAAGAAGTACAAGTCGAATGAAGATGTGATTTCTGCCACAAATGAGTATTTTGACCAGTCGGACGAAAGGGTTATGAGGATAGAATAAGAGCACTTGAAAAATAAAATTGATATTCATGCGATA
>JALBCR010000946.1:0-140000 GCA_030710515.1 Abscondita cerata
TCATTATGATTTCAGTTGCATGTTGCAACAATTTTATGAGCCTAGTTTCCGCTTTGTTTTCAAATGATATCTTCTAATGCCATTCTTCAAGTTATGTAATTCTGTTTTCATCTATTTATTAATTCTTCATACTTCGTGTTGTATTTTCCTTCTCTAATTCTTGCTCTTCTTTCTTGTGCCTGTGTGTGTCTCTATCTCTCTGTACTATTTCTTCTTCCCTACTTCTTCTCCCATCTCTTATCTTTTTTATTTCTTCCTTGTATATCCTCCTCTTTCATAATATCTTCTTCTAGCATCTTCACCATATTTTATCTTTTGCTCCTCTACTTCCTTTCAACATTCATATAATATTTTATTTTCTTTTTGCTTTCCATCATTTCTTCATACCGTATTGCCCTTTTTCCTGTCTGTATCCTTTTTTTCCAGTTTACATTCTTCTTCGGCTATATAACCTGGTGTTTCCTTCTCCAAACCTAGTGTCCACTTCCAATACCTTTTCTGTATCTTCTCCAGTTTCTCCCATTCTCTCCATCCCCACACCTCTGCTCCATACATCAACACACCTTTTACTATTCTCTCAAACATCCATCTTCTTTTCTCCAAGTCTTTCGCAAATATTCGTTTTCCTATGCCCCATACCTTCTTTATTATTATATTTCCTTTTTTCTCTAGTTTCTTAATTTGGTCTTCGTCCTTGTTGTCGTACCTTACCATATACCCTAGGTATTTATACTTGTCTACCATCTCTATCTTTTCCTCTCCCACTTCTATTTTCTTTCTTTTATTCTAGTTTTTTCTTCTTAAACTCCATAATTTTGTTTTTCTACATTTAATTCATTTCTTTTTTCCAAATATTTACTTATAACTTTTATCATTTTTTTCATTTCCTCCTCTGTTTTTTCCAAGACCACTATATCATCTGCGTAGGCTAGAACCCACATTTTCTTCTTCCCACCACTATGCCTCCTACCTGTTCTTTAATTTCTTCCTCCAAGTCTCTTACATACAAGGAAAATAAACCAGCGCTCTCAGGGTGAGATTTCTTACTTGAAGACATGATGATGACAGTGCGAATATTAATAATCATTCATCTGACGATAGATGCATTGAACCATCTGACAAAGATATAAATGCAACTGTGACCAAAGATGGAACTGTATGTAACAAAGGGAAAACACCAAAAAACTTCCCAAGAAACTATACTCGGACACGTGTTTTAATAGCTAAGCTATCATCATCAGCGAACTAATGGAATTGTGTGGTCAAAAACCAAACTATCCGCAAGGTGTGACCTTCAAGAAACATTATTGCGAAGAAACCTGGGCTTACAAATTATAGTGAAAATATAGTTACACCCAAGGAAACATTCCAGTTATTTAATAAGTGATGAAATATTGGTCATCATATTTCAAGAAACCAAGAGTAGAGTTATTTCATAGAAAGGAGATGAATGGAGAAACGTAATCCGTGTTGAAATGAAAGCATTTTTAGGTTTATTGATTATTGCTGATTCACTAGAAAGCATATCAAGAGCCAATTCTAGAATTATCGAGTCATCAAAATCCTACATTACAGCAAACGATTTTTTCTGCTACAATGGCCCTAAACAGAATGAAAGAAATACTGAGATTTGTTAGATTTGACAATATACAGATGAGACCGAAACGTCGAGAAAAAAGTAATAAATTAGCAGCAATTGAAGATATATTTGAGATATGATATGCAAGAAAGCAAATATACTTACCTAATGGTGACGTTTGTATTGACAAATGACATTTTGTGGCAGATGTCCGTTTCGTGTTTGCATAAAATCAAAACCAACCGGGTATGGAATAAAAAATATGGACATTATGTGACGTGGAAAATTCTTATTGCTGTGTGGAGTTGACATCGCAACCCCATTCAAATCAACACAAACTCTACATCCGCGTATTACGTAGGAAACACGGAAATCAAAACATACGGTTGCAAATAAGCAAGTGCGGTCAGCATTTCTTAACCAGCAAACTAACCTACTTCGCACGTATAAAACGAAGCAGGTACGACAACAGAATTCAGTTTGAACCTAAGTTTAAAGTACGAGCTCAGTTTAGACCAGTACAGTTACAACCGAATAATGAGTGCAGTCGAGAAGCCAACAGAGTCAGAACCAGGCAAGTAGTCACAGCACTAGCACCAGGTGAAGACTGGCCGTAGTTCGAATCCATCGCTCCAATTCATTCTGGGCCGCCGTCTTCAGCGCGATACATAATACCACGATATCAGGTGACATCACACCGCACATAGTACGCCAATTACTATGTGCTGACCTACAACGTTTCCATTCATAATTATACGTAGTATAGCTCGATCACGCTTTGTCTAATAATAAACGCTGCTAAACTGACCCGAATGTGAATTCTTTCCCTGGTTCAACCCGGCGTCTAGAGTAATACACCCTCAACGCCATAGCTGGAACATGCAAATTTATTCAGGAATGCTAAACAATTCCTAAGAGAAGGACCTACAGGGCAGGCGGTTTTTAGATTTAATGAAAGGTTTGTCTTCGGTTATGGAGGGACCACCGATAACTTTTTTACATCCTTTGCTCCTGCACACACTCGTACACTTACTCATCCACAAACATGATAATTATGAAAAGGGAAAAACTTTTAGAAGAGACTTGTTTCTTCAAGAATTACGGATGGAACTAGTAAGCTGAACGATCAACAGAACATCTACCTAAATACTGAAAAAAACGCTATCAGTATGCAACCCTTGTAGTGTAAAATTGAATTTCTCCTGTATTTTGGATCTGGCATGATATTGTATTAATTTTTGATATTATTAAATCTAATAAATCTTTTTTGATTACCTAATAATGTTTGTCAAATAAACTATATATTATACTTGTTAATTAATGGTTCTCTGTGTTTTACATGGGCATCCGAACCTAAGTTTCGGGTGGAATTCATTTTATTTGTTTGCAAATTCTTTTCTGTTACTCTTCTACTCCCTGTGGATGGTTTATGTACACCTTACCCGTTAGATAGTCCTATAAAAAGAAATCGATCCGAATTAGGTCAGGCAATATCGGAAGCCACTCAATAGCTTCCCATGACCATCTATGTACCAGGAAAAATTTTATTTAAATATTTTAAAACACCGATAGCAAAATTTTATTTTGCTGAAACCATAACGTATCATTTGGCAGATCTGTATCTTCATTGTTCAGAGATAGCACGTACCGCAAGAGCAAGAATTAAATTGTCACTTAATCAATCCAAATACTTTTCACTTGTCAATGAACCCTTAATACAAAATGGGCGTAGAATTCTATTCGCTACAATTTCTGTCCAAACATTGACTTTTTGAGGAAACTGTGTATACGTTTCGTCCATCCAGAAAAAAATTATTTGGTTTAAAAATTCGTTCTGCGATCGGGATCATCTCCGTTAAGGTCTTGCACTAATTGAATTTTGTAGGAATGCAATTTATGTTTCTTTAAAATCTTTATAACTGACCTTTGAGAAATGTCATTATTTGCGGCTAGTTCTCTCGTAGTCCAATAAGGATTTTCTTTATAATATCTGACACTGTGCCTCCTTCGGTTGTTGGACGACCACTCCTATGGCGATCCCTCACATTTCCAAATTCAGAAAATTTTTATTTATATTTTTCTCTGGATCGATCTCGAAAACTGTCCGTCTAAAAGATTGTTGCAAAAGTACCATAGAATAACTTTTTATGAAGTTCAAGACTGAGAAAAACTAAAACTGAAATCTGATTCGATGTATGATACCTTGCTCCGAATTTTGATTTCCAACCCACAATATGTTTGTCGAAAAGAAGCAGATATCGTTAGACACATTGTATAAGATTGTCAATTGACATTGCTTTTTAACTATTCCTGATTTAAGCATGAAGCTGACTATCACTTAAGCACAACAATATTTCTTATCCGATACCTAATTTTCCATTATAATGATTAGTATCTCATTATCTTACAATTTTTCATTTTTGTCGTGACTTGCATAGGTACCACCTGTTAGTCAATGATGGTTTTGTATACTTTATTTTTCATTTCTGGTATACATATATCTCTCCGTAATTTTTCACTACGGCAAGGTTAAAAATTATCAAAATGGGTTTTTTGATTTAGTCTTATTCACAAATACACGGAGGAGGAACAAATTGTTTGCTCATTTCTAATGTTTTCCAAACTTATATTAAGTGATATGGCTGTTTCATTAATCAATCCTAACAATATACAAGATGTTCCATTTACAATGTTAACCATGTAGGCCCTAGCAAAAACTAAAGAACACTTACATCAATTTCATGCATTGGAAAAAGTCTTACAATACCTAACCCCCTTCAAATGGACATTACGCGCATTTGCTTGCTGGACCGAAATCCGATTTTGCCGATTTAGTACACCGAGAAATTATGCAAAAACAACGGCTGTGATTGGTTATTTTTCATCATATTGCGGTGATGCATATTATGTGGAAAATATAATTTTATATTGAATGTGAGCATGAACTTACTTTGATTAATTCTTTGATTAATAACATATCTCAAGGCTTGGATTCTTAATGAACACTAACGTGGTTTAAGATTTAACAAAATTTTAATTTATAGAAAATAATATAATTCTTACAAATACAAATAATCATGAATAGCGTTTCGTGCACGACTTTGCGATATTTATATATTATAGTTACATTCTTATTTAATTTGTAATACACGAATTTTATATGGTAACTTAACTAACCTGGTAACTATTCAATGTGTGCGTTTACGTGCGATCTTGTGTGGATCTTAGGAAATGACCTTTCGAAATACGCCGGCTTGCTGAACTCTTCCTTTAGCGTTCCATGTTTCTTTTAATTGTTTATACTACTTTGCAGGCTAATTTACAACAATACACATGCTTTATTTACGGTACGCGGACTTTAACTCGTTTTTATATTAAAACTGTTCGTTAATAACTGGGTTAATTATTTAGATTCACAACACTTCTTTTTAATTGGCGAAGAACATTGCGCATTCATTGATTATTGCGCAGACTCAAAATTGCACGTCCATCGTGCTCTACTGCCCGAGAGCGTCTCTGTTTTCCACACTTTCACTATACTCGATCACGTACGCACAAAAAATCAATATATCTTCTTTACATCCTAGATATATCTTTTCTATCTTACTACTAAACCTTACACCTATATTTACATCTACACATTACAATTATGACATTATGCAATCACTGCAATATGTGCAAACTTCAGATATCACGATTTCGACACAAACAATAAACTAGTTAAACAAAAAAACTATTTAAAGGGAATTCAAAGTGAATTTAACTTATTACATTCAATTACAAATTAAGTAGTTGGGTCTACTGTAATTGCACCACCCTACAAAACGTGCCCTTACATTTGGTCGTTTGAGAAGGAAAAAGAAATCAGAGACAACATTATCATGAAAACAGAAAAAATTAATGCAGTCGCTTGCCAATAAGAGATCGTGAAACTGCATTCACACAAGAAAAAGGTTCACAACCAGCACATTATAACTTCTCTGGAGAAATACGTATTTCACCACTGAATATTTGGACAATTCAAACAATATATGAAAAAGTAAAAAGATATCTAAATACCAGTCCTAAAGCGATGGAAACACAAGAACAGAAACAATAACAGAAGTAAACCTCGTCACCACAAAAATTCGAATGAATCAAAAAATCATTGAAATCAAAGAAAGATATTGCTACGAATACCTCTAAATAAGATCACCAAAGAATGCAATTCCTGAAAACTCATACAAGAGGAGAAGCCAGCATTATCATTCAGAATCTTTAAATAACAGACGATAACTACGAAGCTGCATGGAACCTACCAAAAAATTGGTATCATAACAACCGGTTAACAATATCCAAGCCAATAAAAAAATCTTAGATACACCGGCCATTCAAAAAGAATCCTCAGGTAACTCTATGATACAACCAATTAAGCCTTTAGGCTATTAGCATCTACAAGTAAGCACAGAATTATGGCGTTTGCTAATTACTCACATTATCATTCCTAAATGGGATGCTGAAACTAACTGATTGCACGAACAATCGAGAAACCGCACGAAATCGAAACTTTAGAAACTAGAATCCTTCAAACTAAGATTTCAGTCCTTACAAAGGACAAACAAAAACTGGTGATAGTCAATCAAACTAATTATCGCAAAATAAGCAGCAGAAATTTGTGCATATACTCCGATCAAGATCCATCATGCAGTGTCAGATAATTCAACCCACTGACCATCACTGAAAAGCACCAAGTAAACTGTTTACACCCTAGTTTGTGGACAACGACACAATACTCTTATACATTCAGAACCAGAAATTTAATAAGAACGACCACAGACCTGCATATCAGCTGAAAAATGCTTAGCAGGCCCACAATTGTCTGCTGTATTCAATCATATAGGAAATCAACGAAGTAGGTTAACTCTTCTAGCCACAACGTTAATCCAAGCAGCATCTGCGACTGGGACGCTAGAATATCTTCGAGGGCCAATAGACCCAGGATCTTAAGCCTGATTAATATCGGAGAAAGCCAAGACTGAAAATTAAAGCTAAAATCACGATTTATGGGGAGAAGTAAATCTCCTCAAAAATCCAACCACATTTTCGTAAATATTGAGTTCCTGGTGTTATCGTATTAAGCCATTGATTACACATAAATGAAAATATGTTGATTATGTTGGAGGTGTTGTGCCCAAATATGCAGGTAACGTAAAAATTTTTTGTTCACTAAATGTAAAACTATGGACGATGCCAGAAAATAAAAAGTCCTTGGTGGCTTGGATTAGTCTATGACCGTTTATGAGGATATATCAACTATCTAATCCGACGTATGTATTATTATTATTATTATTATTATTATTATTATTTTTATTGTCCTGTTTTACAACAATTGTATAGGCATCGTCAACGTACATATAAAACTAACATTACATATAACATATATATCACAAATATTGGTCGACAGAGTACAAACATTTACTTATTAAATAATTTTTAAGTCGAAGTTTAAATAGACCTACTGTTTGACAGTTTTAACAAAAGGAGGGAGGAGGTTATACACTCTAGGTCCCATGGATTTAGGGGCTTTAAACCCAAGTGATGAATGTGAGTGTGGAACCTGTAAATTTTCTTTTGTCCTAGTATTAAATCCATGGATATTTTGCCTTTTTTGAAACTTTCTTTGTTAAGATACACAAATAGACATAATTCATAAATATATAGACCAGGTAGAGTTAGAATATTATATTGTTTGAAAGTTTCAACGCAACTAGTGGTGGAACTAATACCTTTTATGCATCTAATCACTCTTTTCTGTGCTACAAATACATTTTGTGAAAGAGTAGACCAACCCCAGAAACAGATACCATATCTCATTCTCGACTCAACATAAGCATAATATAGCATGAGTAAGTGATTTTTATTTAGCAGTGAACGTAAATTTCTAAATAAAAAATTGAATGAATTTAATTTTATAATAAGTTGTTGGCAGTGGCATTTCCAATTTAGACTTTCATCAACAAACAAACCTAAGAATTTTGTTGATTTAACGTTATTAATTAAGGAAGTATGAACATTCAATGTTATGTTTTCACATTTTTTGATAATTGTGAAATTTTAAATAAACAGTTTTTTTAGGATTAAGATAAATAGAATTGGAACTGAACCATGTGCAAATGTTTGACAGTGTATCATTGCATTTCTTTTGTAAATCAGCTGTAGAATTACTCGAGACAACTGTGGATATATCATCCGCATATATAGTTAATGAAGCATCCGGTACAAAAGCATCAAGGGCATTAATATAAAGAATAAATAAAATCGGGCCAAGTATAGACCCTTGCGGTACACCTGTAGTAACTTCCAGACAGTTAGAGGTAAAATTACGAAAAGATTCATTGTTATTATTATGAGTTATGCTGACATATTGCTTTCGGTTAGATAAAAAGGACTTTATCCAATTTAGAGAAACGTCGTTTACGCCACAACGAGATAGACTTTTGTAAAGTGTATTTTGACAGACACAGTCGAATGCTTTTGACAAGTCACAAAGTATGCCAATTGTTTCAGCACCTTTGTTCAACGACGAAATAATATTGTCATAGAAAGAGTGCATGGCCGTCTGAGCACTCCTACCGCTTCTGTAACCATGTTGGTTATTGGATAAAATGTTATTGCAATTTAGGAAGTATAAAAGCCTGTCCAAAAATGCATATTCAAGAATTTTAGAGAAAATAGAAGTTAAAGTTATGGGCCGATAGTTATCAAGTAATTGGGATTGTCCTTTTAAAACTGGTATTACTTTTCCAGTTTTTAGACTGGAAGGAAAGATGCCAGTGCAAAACGAAACATTCACGATATGGGCAAGTGGCTTTATAGTTACAGGTAGGATGTGTTTTACCAGAAATGATGGTACATCATCAGGACCAGCAGAACTCTTGTTCTTTATTTTGTTTGTAAGAAGAACTAATAATTCAGTTTCTAGAAAGGGCATTATTTTAGAGAAAGAATTATGAAAGACTGACGTTAGATTATTTGAATAATATTTATTATTTGCATATACTGCATTAACAGTTTTTAAGGAACTTAATGGAGCATTTAAAAAGCAGAATTAAAAATATTTGTAATAACTTTTGGATCTTCGATAGTTTCATTGTTATTTTTAATAACAATGTTTGATTTATGATGATTATTTTTGGTAGAATTGGATAATACTGTTACAGTGCGCCAAGCACTTTTTATTGGATTCTGGTCATTAAAAATTTTTGTTTGATAGTAAGATTTCCTTGTAGTAGCAATTAGCTGCCGGTGACATTTTTTAGCATATAAGTAAATAACATTTAATTCAGGATATAATCTTTTCAACACAAAGAGATCTTTCAGTTTACTACTGGAAACTCTAACAGCATCACTAATCCACTCTTTACCTTCATCTCTATTCCTTTTATAAACAGAGACTATTGGAAAGTTAATTTGAAAATGATGCATAAAGATTTCATAAAAATAATCAAATGCCGCATTGGCATCAAACATATTATATAACTCAGTCCAATCTTCCATTAGAAGATTAGAGACAAATTTATTTATAGCAGACTCAGTGAATTTTCTCTTTAAGTAAGAAATACGGTTACACTTACCACTAACACTTCTGTTGGATTCAAGTTCATAGAAAATCATTTGATGATCTGATATGCCACTGTCTACAACACATACTGTACCAAAATTAGAATAATTTACAAATATATGATCAATAATTGATATTGACTTATCTGTTACTCTGGTAGGCCATTTTACAATGTCGTTAAAATTATAAGTTGAAAGTGCATTAAAAGCTTAACAAAATTTGGTGAACTATTGAGATTATCAACATTAAAATCTCCACAAAGTGTGAGTTTTATATTTGGTTTATATAAGTCATTTAACACGTCTAAAAAGCTTTTCAATAAAAATGTTCAAATCCCCAGATGGAGATCGATAGCATGTAATTAATATATTTTTACTTTATCTTTAAAATTACTTACATACGAGACCGCACATACTTCAATATGTTTGTCAACACAGTACTTATGTAGATCCATTTTTTAACATTTATTTCAGTGGCATGGTTTTTGACCCATATTCCTACGCCCCCTCCTTTGTAACTCGTTCTACAATAGTTGCTAATTAGGGAAAACCCTGGAATATGCACGTTTAAAATGTTATCAATGTATAAACCTAATTCAGTAAAACATAGAAAGTACAAACTACTATAACAAGACAAATCTACTAACAATTCGTTAATTTTGTCGATATTTAAATATTGAGTATTTAGTAGTAACAAATTTGGGTTAAATACTACCATGGGGATAATTCCGTTGTCCTCTTTGAATAAAAACGTCGGATGCAAGCTCGCTCCGGCCATTTTGCAGGGTCCATGGCTATCTTGAAATGTTCTTCAAAAGTGTCACTTTGAATGATGAGTACAAGTTGGGATTTCTTGACGTTATTGGCTCACACACTACTTCAGGAAAGTGCGGCTTTAAGTAGTTGGTCAGGCTGGTAGAAGTTGTTTTGGGGTCGAGACGACATACGTGAAGTGTTATCATTTTTGGAACACCTTTTATATCTCCAATGTTAGTACCCACCACCAACGGGCGTCTTCTGTTTGTACTCCTATTTACTGTGGTCCATTCATCAGATTCCGGCTTCTTATCAGTCTTCTCACGACTTGAATCATTATCAATATTTATGTATTTATCGCATTTATTTAAAACATCAGCCTCTAAAATGGCTTTGCTTACTTGCTGGTTTGTAATTTTGTCAGACTTTTTTTGTTTATGATCTTTTACAACAGAAAACGTAGCATCCTTAACATTACTTTGGTTTTATCAATCTTAGACGGCTTATCAGATAGTGCAGACGCACGCTTATTGATTTCACTACGACCTTCAGTAACTGGAACCAAGTATTCCTACAAAAAATGTTGTATAAGGAAAGCATGGTGTTTGGAAAAGGAGGTTTTTTTCTCAGCTTCGGGATGTTTTTAAAGTTAGTCTATGATGACTGTAGATTGGCAAAAATTGGAAAGATGAAGCTTTTGCGAAATGGGTTCTACAAGAAGTCAACTTACGGAAAAGCAGCACAACAGAATATTGAAAATCAAAATGAAATTGATAGAAAAAGGAATTTAAGTAAGGTCATTATAAATAATCATTTTGACAATTTTTTACAGAATAGCCAATGACTTCAACATTAATATAATGCTGCGATAACGCTTACTGTAACTTTGCGTTTTATTCGAGATAAAATACGTAGCATACAAAATTCATTGACGTACCATGGCCATTTCACGTATACGTGAACATACTTTAATTTAAAGACATCACAAAGCAATGTCAGTTATGTGATTGCGAAGATAATGGTCTGTTTAAATTAATCCAAATATGACTTTTTGAGTAGGAATCCTGTAACCATTTCTATTCTTGTGTTGATGGATTCATCGACATAATTTATGACAATTTTGCATTCTTTCCTTGGTGATTTAAACATTTTCTGCACAAGAGACAGGGCTCGAAGTTTTCATCATCATCATTTTTTGATACATTTTCTTTCTGTTAAAATTTTTTTGTTACAATGTCACATATTGTATTTTTTCACATCTCCCTACATCCTCCATGGTCAGGGACAAAAGTTCATCAAGCTACAACAACCAAAAATTCCGAATATTACTATAATTTTTGCAAGCAATTAATGATCAGTAGAAACAACCAACTAAAATCGTTCAACATCTTGTTTAGTTAAAGTCTTGGCT
Source organism: Abscondita cerata (assembly GCA_030710515.1). NCBI lineage: Eukaryota > Metazoa > Arthropoda > Insecta > Coleoptera > Lampyridae > Abscondita > Abscondita cerata. The sequence continues at coordinate 11,346 of JALBCR010000946.1, forward strand.
TTTCTTTGGAGTTCGTTTACAAAATGCAATTTAATCATTCGAAAGCTAATCCTTCTTCATACAATTTTCAAAAAAAAAAACAAAATTGCGTAATTGTACATTTTCTAAGCAATGAATTAGGACTAAATGGAACATGAAGCCAGTGGCAGCAATCACACCATTTTGTTGTGCCAGATTTTGAAGTCGTTCGGTCCTTACAAAAACTAACTACAAATTATTGAGGATTTTTTTTTATTTGGAATTTAAATTCCAATATTTTTACGAATGTATATCAAAAAATATATATATATATATATATATATATATATATATATATATATATATATATTAATATACAGTGTGGAAAGAAAGTAACGGATAAATTCAGTAATTCTGTTTTGCCATTAATTTTTGAAAAAAATCTCGAAGGGGTATAACGATTTTAATCACATATTCTAGATATTTTGATGTTGTTATGTTATTTGTTTCTAAAGCATGACGTCATCAACATTTTTTTAATTGGCCATCATTTTATAATTAACAATAACCTCGAGCAATTTCAATAAAGGTTTTCGACTGCATTTAACAGAACTGTCAGTGATTATAATGTTATAATGTTTAACCCTAACCTAATTTTTTACGCTTTACATTTAATTTGACAGCGCATTGAGGATTGGTCACCCTACAACCACACTAAACGTAATTAACGCATGCGCATAAATAACGATAACCGGGGAAAGTGTTATTTTAGATGATCCAAAATCTCCTATTATCCATAATTTAAACGTTAGTTTATTTCTATGATGACAACATACAGAATTATGATTTAATTCAAACATTTGTCAATGCATTGCATTTTTTAAATATAGGTAGTGCTTTTTAGTTTTATTACAAGTTATCAAGACTATTTGAATTGGCTTGAAATATTTTAAGAGGCACATGTTTATTTATAATTACAAAGGGATTTTAATTAGAAATTTAACCTTAGTATCACACTCCATGGCTATTTTAACTTCTAGGCGTTGCTGTTTAATCTGGTGAATTGATTTGATTCAAATCAAAAAGAACTATTTACGATCTTGAAATGGTATTTACCGATACAACTTTCATTTGAAATAGCTTAGTGGTTTATTATTGTTTATTAATTAATTGATTAATTAAGATAACTTTAAATTTATTATGTAATATTTACTGCCTGTTAGTTGATTTATATTGTAATATAAATCGTAAGACGAAATCACTATAAAATTGTTTTTATATTTGATATGGTGTTTTAATGTATGATAGTTATTACTATTTACGATTTTTACGATGAAGAATAATTTATTTTTATTAACAGCAATTTAGAAAACTATGCCTACATTGAAAATGGAGTAAAGTATCATAAGTAATTAATTAAAATAAGTAAATTAAAATTTGATCAAACCTTTTGTATAAGATATTATCTACAATTATTACCGTTATTTTTTTATTAACATATGTTGAAACATGTCATGATTGTTTCTATAATGTAACAGTTTTTTACACCACATCCTATAGATATGATAAGTTATGCGGTTTCAAAGCGAACATTTTAACACCCTGTTTGTTTCATTTCTCTAGACGTTCTAGAATTCTGTTCTGTGACCGGCTTTCTGACCGTATATGAACTTAATAATTCAAGAAAGGCTGGTTTATTTTGATGAAGTTTGTACGTAGAGATATTTTTATGAATGATTAGATTTTGAGCATAATCTGAATAGGCAATATGGCACTCTTCATTTAGTTTTTAAAAATATTACATGTAGTATATATGCTTTTAAAATAAATGTTGATTTTAATTTAATTATATAAAGTTTTGTTTAAAAAATTACCGAGAAACGCTGATCACGTTTTAACAATATCTTCAACAGAATGAATTATACAAATAAAATATAACGTTGTTATAATTTTTATTTGAACTATTTTTCTACAATCATTGTTTACTTTTTCATTCTTTTGATCTAATGGTGTGACATTTCTTTATTGTTAAAAATATTAATTAGTATCGGAGCGATGTGAAATTTGGAAGAAACTCTTGTTTTTTTTCGTAATCTGTTTATTTAAGTTTCAACAAAAACGTTCCATATACGTACTACATACTATGTGACAAGTTCCCGAAAAACTTGATCCTTGCACTCTTTTATTATTATAACTGTGTGTGTGAATGAGTACTTCACTCTACGGCAATTTTTTGAAATGCAGTAAGAATCGAGAAACATATTAGCTTCATCAATTTCTGGATTTGATTTGGACTGGTAACTGCTAATTTATTTTTTGTATCTGAAATAGAACACTTCGGAATTGTTTCGAAATTAAATACAAATATTAAACAGGAATTTAACCCCAAAATCTAAAATCTAATTACAAAACCGGACAATGATGTCTACGTTCTAAAACTTGGACGAAAATAAACACTCTAATTTTCTTAAAAGCTACTACAATCCAAATCGAAAAACAATAAACGGCAATTACAATTTTAATAAGTTGAATTTCAATATGTGGTGTCTATTCAATAAGACGCATTACACATTTTTCTATTCAACTTCTTTGGTAACTTAAAACTAATTCAAATCTTTGTGCAAGTTTTTCGCAATTGAGAATCAAAGGTTTGCACAATATTTTGAACAGTAATAGGACATCCAGAAAACTCGCAGTACTGAATATAGAAAATGTTTGTTCTCTTACATAATTTACTAATGCAATATCTTGTGCAGGTGTAGATATTTGGATCTACCACTACCTAAAGTATGTTTGCGTGTCCATTTTAATCACAAACGTCCTACGGTACTTTGCAGTATAACTAGCATCCGATCAATTTTACGCACACTACGCCCCCTCGCTCCGAGACAATCTGCGCTTTCAAATCGGCACAAATATGAGGAGGCATTTTCACAACACTAGAAGTTTCAAATTATGGTTAATTTTGCATTTTTTTTTCTGTATTAATATGTTCCAACTACCCCTTCCCGGACAGCAAATGTTTAGTAATTACATTAAGACTATAACTGAACACAATGTTGTATATTTCTCCATTGTAATTTTAACTTAAGCACCGAGGAAAAATAGTTTGATAATGAGGTTAATTTATAAGCTATTATTGTATGTATTAAGTTTACAATAGACTTTTCTAAAATCTAAACAAGTGGTATATTGCAAGAAATGAATTCTGTAAATTAGTGGGGAAATAGTTTCATACAGTGGGGAACTGATAAACTTGTAAAGATTTAGTTTACAATAGAGGATTAAACTTTTCTGAAATCTAAAGAACAAAACAAATGGGAAACCAACAGCAAATTTTTATTTTGCAATTATTTGCAAATAATTTGTTATAAAAAGAAGTATGCATTTGTTTATCAATTTAATATAAAACTCGAACAGCAAATGTTTAGTAATAAGATTCTTATAAAAGACTATAACACAACGCACGATTGTATATTTCGTCAGTGTAATAATAATTAAAATAATAAATCTTAAAAGTAGTGGTGCAATGTAGGAAATTAATTCTATTGTAATTTCGGGGAAAACAGTTTTATATAATGAGGATAACTGATAAGCTTGTAAGAAAACGACAATGTTATAATTCAAATTTGCCGCCGAGAAAGAATGATTTCACGTCATAAAATTTGCATCGTCAAAACCAGAGGTCGTGCGCACCACCCCACTTAAAATTACCCCCCATGCAACCGCTGCCCACTCTCCCGCTCGAGATAAAGCCCCCTATATAAGCGCGAGCGCAATGCCAAGAAGGCACTTGACTACTTAACTTAACAATTCCTTGAGAATTCTTTCCGAATTAATTCCGAATCCCGAACCCCGAATCTAAAACCGCCTAGAATTATCCGCCGCTAACTAAAAAGACCACTGGAAATGCTAATTGAAATTGGTACGGGCGTGGCATTTACTAACTCAAAGATCACTGCAAATGCTAATTGAATTTGGCACGGGCGTGGCACAAAACCCTCTTGATCTCCGGAGAACCACCTAAAACAACCATCGTTAATAATCCGTGTAGCTAGCATCTACTTACCCCGAACCCTAAGTACTGTGGCTGATTTATTCGGCTGATTTTCTTTTGAAACCTGGGTACCTGGGCACGTTGAGACGGACTTCCGTCGTTTGCAAAGCCGTAAGCCGCAATAATAAACTCCGCTGTGTATGCCATAACAAGCGAGCTCCATAGAAAGAAGTTCTAACCAATAAACTTAAAAGCGGGTGTAAAAGACCGCCACCGATAATTAAAAATAACTTACGTTTTCAGTGAGCCACTAGCATAGGACACATAAGCCTCCCGAATCCGCAACCCGAGTTTTTTCACCTAGGAGTTCCGTTGTGCAAAACACGTGGAAATTCAACAGACAACCGTATTAGCCCGGCGCCGTATCCCCACTGGCCGTATCTAAGCTGCCGCTGTTCCAACCGCGACTGACGAATTATTACCAGCATTCGAAATACGTTGTAAATAAATCCCCTGTATACATAATAACCCCAATACTTGTAAATAGACTTCTTAAAATCGAACCTTGGGCATTCTTTCTTCACTTGAAGCTACCCGCGGCCGAATTAAAATTTACAATTATACCCGGCAGTCAGGAGTATAAAAGGTGCGCGTTTACAAGTTATTATTGAAAGTATTAACTTTACAATTTAGAGGATTTAAAATTTTCTAAAAATCTAAACAATTAAACAAACGGGAAACCAACGGCAAATTTTTATTTCGATTTTATTTTTTTTACTAAATGGAACAACAAAGACAAAAAGGAGATACCCGTTACTTTTTTGTAAATCTTTGCATGAAACACCAAAGCACATCATAATCAACTTCGGTTGTATAAATTTTGCCGCCAGGAGCGTGCAGCTAAAAGTTGATCTTGACAATAACCATAATCGATTCTTACAACAAAGTAGATCTGTTTTCGATTATCAAATATCTATGGCTATTGATATTATAAAAATTAAATGTGACGCGTAACTTATTCGCTTAAGTAGTCCCTGCTGGGAGATACTTACCAACCATCTGCTGTTAAACAGCAGCGATACTCGTAAGCCCGCTTTGCAATGTAAAAACTTTATTTTAAAGAAACCGTCTTGTCCCAGTTTTTTATTTATTGAGTGTACATCAACGTTTACAAAAATAATGTTAATTTTAATTATGGTACTAATTACACATGCAAATGAATATTAATAAATTAAAAACATCCTAATTCATACAATAATCATTTTAACAGCATTTTAACTGTGTTACTAATAAGAACAACTAAAATAAAATTTAATTGTTAATTTTCCATTTATTATTACTACATTAATTAATTTGTTATCCTTGAACTTAGTACATATATAACTTTTAATCATTGAAGTTACTGATGGTCTCAAGAGAAGGAGTATTTGTTCTACATCTTAAAAAATTTAAAAAACACGCCACCCTTAAGTTATCGCTTTATATGTTTATTGACAAATGTTATATAGCTGTTCTGTATTTTAAACTTTTTTGACAATGCAAGAAGTATCCTTTAATCATTTTTTTAATAAATAGGTGCCCTGAAGAAACCTAACTTTCATTAGGCGAAACGTTGGCAAAAAATGACCTGATTGTTTTTATTATTACCCCTTTGTTGAAGACTTTAATTCACTATCACAATAAATAAAGGAGAAACTTATTGAGCTAACAATTTAGTTAGCAAAAATTTTACTTACTAAGTATTTCAGATTAAAGTGAAATTATTCATATCTTTCAACACGAAGACACATAGTTAACACTGATGAGCCGCAATAAGGCGAAACATCCTTCCATCTCCAGTTTTTTGGTTTAGAATGAGTATGACTTTCATTAATTGTTTTAACAAATATTTTGAACGGTGTGACATTACGTGAGTCAGACCTTTGCTGATATTGGTTCTAAACTTTCTAATTAACCTGAACAAGTATACGTTTTTCTAGTTGGTCGTTGGCAATTCAGCGTAATTATACGTAATTAATGTCAATTAGTGTAGTAAATTATATCTTAAAATTTTTAATTTAGTTGTGTTTTTACAATTAGATAATAATATTTACGATAATAGCCATTCCTCGAACGAATTTAATTTTGTTGTCATTGGAGTTATTCCTGTTGTCTTTGTTTGATAGTGGAATTGTTGTGTTCTTTTACGTTATTGCAACCATAGATGTTTGCTTTGACGTATTTGAATATATTATGTTTGATTAATTTAAATTTTGTGGTGAATGTGGCATGCCAGCCAACCAACACAAATAAAATATTAAAAAAACATGAGCAATATTGACGTTAATAGCAGTTTAAGTCACACAAATTCTTCAGCTTCTACTTAAAAGGTTTTTATCAATAACAATTCGACGCGGTTCACTTCCTTTAATGCGAACATAAATCCATAAATATTTTAAAATATTTTACACATACCTGGAAAATAAGTACATAACTTAAAATTCTGAAGTAACAATGATTGCTTTTTCAGTTGTTCACCACGCATTTCATGTGTTTTGAAATACGCCCCCTTAAATATTTTAGATCGTATAAAAAGTTGGTTCCTATTATGGATATCGTACATGTGGTTGTTGTTTATTAATTAATTCGAGTTACAACATTTACTGGGTCACTTCTAATTAAGTTCGATTTTTATTTCAAACTAATTCTTCTTAGGTGCACGAACACTTAGTCGTATTAATCAAATACTATACACAAAGATTTATTAAGAGAGAACTACAAAAAGTCGCCCTAATTATTTTTTAATTTAAATTATATATCATACATTTTTAAGGTTCGTTATTAGTAGTGTATAGTAAGACCATCAACTTGTAACTTTTAATGAATTGAAGAAGATTTGTGCATTTTTATAGAATATAATAAAGTGTTTGATTATTTTGTTGGTTTCTTTAATTATACTAAATTAATACGAATCAATGAAATAAACTTTCCCATTTTTTCCTGGACCTGTAGTTTAATTAATTATGTTTCGTTACCTACATAACAACATTTTTGTGATGTCCTCTACAGGTTTGTTTAGTTTTCTTACGTGAGAACGTCAATGAAAATCGATTTAAAAGCGCCTAGTTGTATACCTTGTTGATTTTAATGTTTATATTTTTGTTTACTGCATCCATTTGTTGTTAATTTTTGATTATTAGAACAATTAAAGAACTCAATCGGTGCGATTATTGTCTTATGCAACAATGGCAAAAGCAACAGTTGTGGTACAACCTGATAGTTTTGGAGTTAAGAGGGAAATATTTACCAGCACGCCAGAACTAACATCAAAGTCCAAAAACACCTGACAAAAATTGTGATTGACAGATATTGCAATTTTTACGAAATGTGGTTCATTGCAGAAATCTAAATTTGATATTTTGAGTATTAGTCGCGAAAAAAAGCTTTTTGGGAACAAGAACGATATGGAGGAAGCTATATGAGGATTTGAAAACAAATCAGAAACAAGATATTGCGGTGGATTGTAATTATTAAGTTTAAAAAAAAAATTAACTGAAATTCGAGACTCCGAAAATTATTTAGTTTAACCTCAGGGCTTTGAGTTTGTTTAAATAAAATTATTGTTTTATAAAATAACAATCTTATATTAATCCATTGGATAATTTTATATTACATGCAATTCATAAACAAACATATATAAGAATCTTATTTTATACGTGCACGTTAATTGCATTGATTATACATCTTAAACAAACTTGAACAAACCTTTCAAATTTTTTGTTGTTCATGATGAATTCTTCTTTAAACGTTATTTCCAAACTTAAAGTTTTTAAATTTATTTTGGTTACGTTGAAATTAATATTTTAATCGATGAAATCGCATTATTATTATTAGGTCTTTTTAATTATTTCCACCAATTTTAATATAATTCAAACTTGGATTACCATTTTACATGATCGGTGTATTTTTATTTGTTGACTTAATTCTTGATCCATAATTGGGATATTCACAAAAAAATTCAAAACCGTTAAAATATTGTGATAACGTCCAAAATAGTCCTAAAATTAAATGCATATTATTCAAATCTATCGTGCATATAGCGTTATGTACTGTATTGCATTTTTATTTGTATTTATCATTTAATTTATGTTTAGTTTAGGAGTTTACCACTAGGAAACAATCAAAGTAAAAATGACATTTTAAAAAAACCGAAACTGCGCATGCGTCGATAAAGGTACTGACGTCATTGTTCAGGATACGTTTTACAGCTTCGTGAAATTCATAGGTTTTATTTTGCACATATTTTTGCGCAAAATATTTTTTGGGGGATTTGTTTATTATTAGGTGATTCTATAACATAAAACCATGTGTTTTCCTTATAATTACAAAAAATTGTGAACATACGGATGCCACTTGATTTTTAATTATTTAATAATTTCCTATTTGACTCGTTTATTTTCAAACTAAGAATGTCTTTTTAATTGCGAATTAATTATTTTTCATGTTAACTGTCATACTCTATTGACTGTTTTTATAATTTTGTGTTTACTCCTACCCTTTCCACTACTGAGTATCCTTAATCGTAACTTGCAATATACACTTTAATCAAAACTTTCCATTCGTCATGTATCCTTGAACTTAGGTTCGTTTTCACTTAACACCTGCACTGATAATTTAATCTTTTCACCTCCGCTAGACGCCAACTAATTTGCACTTTTTGTTTAATTTCGCAAACAAATTTCGTTTGTGAATTTTTTTTAATTTTTAAAATAACTTTTTCAGCGCAATATGTCATTCTCCAGTATCATATTAAATTTAAAAAGAATATTGTATTGGAGAATGCCGCATGTTGTTGTTTCTTATTTGATGTTTTTATAACTAGTATCAAATACTACAATAAATGGATCATCACTTCGTTTACAAAATATATGAAGACAAAAAAAATAATGTAGCTTTAAAAAAAAGATTCCGTTTCCTAACTCAAATGTGCAACTTCTAGTTTGACAATCTGCAGCATGGTATATTCGAAATGCGTTTTAATTCACCATCTTCAAAGCAAACTTACAGGTAAAGTTGGTTAAGACCTTGTAGGCTTTTAAGACTCTCATATATGTAGGTACTTCAAACGAATAACATAATAACTTGATCAATTGGGTGTGGAGCATGATAACCAAGGGATTCAATTCTCTAAGCTGAAAACAACGCTTACCATATTTGAAGAGATAAAACACTTTAAGCGTTAGCGTAAATAAAATAACATTTTAACAAGGGTAGATAAAACGTTTTAACTTTTTTATTGAATTAAATTTAGAAATTCCAACATTCCCACTTGTAATTTTTTGTTCTGAGTATTAGATTGATTTTCTGGTTCTCTAATCGTAAGTATACGCTTGGATGCAATACCACCGATTACATACTCTTTAAGGTACGTTTCCCGATCTATGACAATTTCCGCTATACTTTGACTGTTAACTAAATTAGTATTAGGTGTTGCTAAAATGGTAGCTTCAGAAAGACGGAGAAAATGCCTCATATGGTAGCTTCAAGAAATTCGCATAAACAAACGTGTGTTATTCATTCCTCTAGAAGAAGAGAGAAACCAACAAGCTTGCTTTCCTTCTTCTTTAAGGGCAGGCTGCTCCAGCATTAGAGAGCTATTTAGCGTATATACGAGATGTATTAAAAATACGGTGAATAATTTTTATTAAAAAAATAATAAGCTTACATAGACTTTGATTTAATCTTCTTCAAAGTACTGTCCTTGGCTAGCAATGCACTTGTCCTAACATTGACTCCATGACTGGAACCATCTCTGGAAGGCGTCTTTCAACTGCCCCGTTGTGGCCGTCTCAATCTCAGCAATGGTGTCAAAACATTTTCCTTCTGTAAGCGTAGATTTAATTTTTGAAAACAGCCAGAAATCGCATTGTGCTAAATCCGATGAGTATGGTTGATGTGGACAGCAAGAACATTCTTGCAGGAACCGATACCCAAGTCTTCCGAATGGCAAGTGAGCGTGTAGGAAATAATTAATTCATTACTTGACCACAAGCATCGACGCAGAATATCCGCAATCTTCTTGTGGATCTTATATAAGTAGGAGCACGGTAATTTACTGATTTGGGAATAAAATATTATTTTTTCATATTGGATAATAATTGAAGTTTCTAATTACTTTCTCAATTCACACATTTTTGCAGTCGTTTCCTGACAACGGTATTCCTGCAATTTTAGCCAACATTGTTCTGTAGGTCTCCCAGAGTGTTGGGACGGTTGCAATACACCTTCGACTTAAGGTACTCAACTGCAATAATTGAGTAGCAATTTAGGAAATACACTTCAACAGAAAATGAGCATTCCTCATTGCATTATGGCAATTGGGCAACAGATGAATACAAATCTTCCGTCGGTCACTATAAACCACGTCCACTCTCCTATCTTTTCGACCAACAGCGCCGCCACAAAGTGAATTCTAAAAAAAGCAATTTACCGCTCCACTCAGTATATTGTGTTAATCCTCACCGGTTGATTCACTTTTCTGTTGGTATAACGTATTGTGAGGTACATTTTTGGCACCAAGACGGTGTACGTTCTCAAATTTTTGAGAAACTCACTCCACATTTCTGAACTGTAATACAAAAAGCTCTGTCCTTGTAGATTTTAGTATCAAGTGATGAAAAAATTACCAGAATAGGAATAATAATAATTATTTTTTTTATAATTATTATAAAACTCTAACTCAAACTCAACATTTTGGACTTTTTAGCTTGACATCACTCAGATTAATAGATTATTCAGGAAAGTAGTTAGCTTGCCGAATCTGTACATATTTTATATCATTTTGATATTACATTCGAAAGCATAAATTACGTCATAAGCATTGTTCTTCTTTCTTTTTATGCGTCTACACTTAAAAGACTGATATTTCTTGTCATATATCATCTTATATTTTTGGCATAATTTACTTTTTACCTCTAACACTGTGATTTTTCTGTCTAAAAGTTGTAATTTTAACAAGAGCTGTAATTTTTGTTTGCAGATTACAAATAATTTTCTTTTAATATATTCGTGAACGAAAAAAAATTCCAGGACTAAACGCTCGTATGATATTCAGTAATAAAATTTCACACCCCAACTAGAAATCCTGCATAACATTTTGAACTAATCTGTGGATGAGACTACATCCACAGCATAATAATCACACAGCAGCGTATCTTGATCTAATTATTCAAATGGCTATTACTTCCGTTTTAGAATCGTGGTAAAAAGATATAAAGTCGCCCGCCCGGACCGAATTAGCTAAAATGATTTATTGAAAAGAAATTAAACTGATCACTTAGATTTAGTTACATTTGTTTAGTTTATGTTAGAGATAAGATTGCAATAATTAAACATAGATTGAATCACGTAGTATTTGTACGACGACTGGTCCGACTCTGCGTTTTAAACCGAAATGAAATAGTAACTTTAAATGCATCGCTCGAGAGATACCCTGCTGCGTGTTTATTATACTGTCCTACAACTCTCAAAAATATTTCCTTGCCTGGAAAGACATTCTGTTTCTGGTTTTTATGGCAACAATTCAAACTAACCTTACTGGTTTAAAGTAGAGGTGGGAAATTATCTTTGAAATTTAATAATTACAATCGGCCTTGATAAAGCCATCGCAAGCTTGAGCGAAAAGTCGGCATTTATGTAGCAATTAAACCGGTAGTTTTGTTACTTGACCTCTACCTAGAAAGAACACACCTTATAGTTTCTATTATTATAATTAGGGGAGAAAATATTCTTAACTTGAAATTTTATTTAGTCCTGCTGCAGAAAAGAGCTATCGAAGATTTTTCAAATTGGTAAAAGTGGCTGTGTTAGTTATAACTTTGCCTTACCATAAAGTAGAAAGTAGGAAGAATATCAGACTCGCGGGTGGTCGAGTAGTAATGCCTAAGTCAAATTTACTAGTCGGAAAACCGTTGGTCGAGGCGGTTTGAATCTTGTTCACGGCAGACACTTAAGAAAAATTATTTCGTGATGGGGATAGATTAACATACGTAATTTACGGTGGCTATATCCAGCAGAAGTGGTAAATGAAATGAAAAAAAAAGGAGTATCCACGAAGCGAAAATGGTTTATTTTAATTTATTCTGTGAACATTAAAAGAAATTCAAATTAGATGCTCAAAAACGTTACCGTTTTAGTCCAAGCATTTTTGTACCCGCCTGTAAACGTTTTTACTGGCTGTAAACTGTTTACCAGTAAAACTTCAATTTGACATTTTAATCCTGATGACATTTATACAACAAACGATTGTAGTTTATAAAATCACAGCCACTTTAGACTTCTTTGAAAAATCATCAATAGCTCTGTCATTTTTGCCTTTAGGATAGAAAATAATAGGACACTTTTTATTTAGTATTCAATTTCTTATCGATTGATGATATTGTATAAAGGGTGTTCCATTAGAAAACCGGAACAATTTGACATAACTCGCGAATGCGATGTTCGATTTTTATTCTGTTTTCACCATAGTGATGAGAGAAACAAATGCTACTAGTTTGCCTATTTAACCGACTCTGTAGCTCTTATAATAACAAAGTTAACTATAGTGCTGACTTAAGTTTGAAAACCCTGTATAGCTTCATTTGCTAACTACCGTTCTTCCACTATTAATTTATTAGCTTTTTAATGGGAATTTGAGAAGACTTGTCGAAACTAGCTAAAAAAAGCAAACATGCCTGTTTCATTCCTTTTGAAGTGGGGAGAAACAGACAAGCTTGCTTCCCCTCTTGTATAGAGGCGTTAGTTCTAGCATTTGGTATCTACTTCAGCCGGAAAAGGATGCACATGCATACGTAATATGTACCGGGTGACCCAATAAGACTGTTCCTCGGCCATATCTCTGGAACCGTTCGTCGTATGACTTTGGTGTAAAAAAAATATTGGGTGTATCGGCCATGAAGAATCGCAGGAAAATATTTTCAAGTTTTAAAAATGACCACCAGAGGCGTAACTGCCATCTTAAATTTTGAAATTGCATTTTGTATAAATTTTACATAATAAGCAAAAATTTTTTTCACATTTGTAAAGAGAACCAGTTTATCTATCATTTTCGTAAAAACAAAAGTTCTGTTATTTTAAAAACAAAGATGGCGGGGGGTGTTTAATTGTTTTTACAATAACCTGCTATAACTTCTTAACGGTTTGACCGATTTTAACACAACAAAATAATTTACAAAATTATAATGCATTTACTTTACTTTGAAACCAAGCCAAGACTTACCTTGTTTTTTATTATTGCGATTAAAAAGTTATACTTTATACTTTTTAATTTTCAAATATATTATATTTTTTTGGCAAAGATAAACTGAACTACCTACCTATCTTTCTTTTTTCCAAGACCACACACCATATTGCAGAAAACAGCTTAAAACTTTACGTAAAGTACTAGATTTGGGGCATCAAATTTTACAATGAATCTTTGTAAATTGTTCCACAATAGATGGTCTAACATATTCGAATTCGGATATAGTATACCTATTTAGGTTTTTAGGCTTACTTTTTAAATTAAAGGTTAGAATTACGAGAGTAATATTAAAGTGACAATAAGTTCAAAATGCGTTTAGTCCCTTTGGAGCAACATGAATGTTCTGATGATATATATATTTTAAATAATACTTAAATGAATTCTATTTAGACTCACAATTGTCTCTTTAACATCTTATTCATTTTGTGCTAAATTTTTAATAATTTTAGAAAAATTTACCGCGCGGTCCTCGATCTTCAAACATCCATTATTCTCATTTTCCCAATATTTGAGGTTAGGAACGAGAGTTTGAAAATGGTTTTCACTGGCCTATTTCGATGTTATTTGGCTACTTTATTATAAAGAAAAGTCATATCATTCCATTTGATTTTTTTGATTTTTTTTTTAATTTGGGTCATGGTGTCAAAACTAGCCCCTGACTATATTTTGATTCTTATTGCTTAAGGAATGCTCTTTTCAACGATACCAAATTTGTTAAAATTGGTCAAACCGTTAAGAAGTTAAAGCAAGTTATTGCAAAACAATTGAACACCCCCACCATCTTTGTTTTTGAAATAACTGAACTTTTGTTTTACGAAAATGATAGATAAACTGGTTCTCTTTACAAATGTGAAAACATTTTTTGTTTATTATGCGAAATTTATAGAAAATGCAATTTAAAAAAATTTAAGATGGCAGTTACGGTCTCTGGTGGTTATTTTTAAAACTTGAAAATATTTTCTGCGATTCTTTATGGCCGATTTACCTAATATTTTTTTACACCAAAGTTGTTGTTGGGTCACCCGGTACATGCGTATATACAACGAGAGTGTGCCTGGAATATGGAGAAATTAAGGAGTGGATGATGAACAGAGCGTGTTACGGCCCAGCAATCACTTACTTATAAGTGGATATTTATAATGCCGCGAGAATACCTCACGGCCAACCAGCCAATCTCTTACGAGGATCGAATCCAGTTCTTGGAATTGCAAATTTCTGGGGTAGGGGAATAATTAAAATGACTGAAAACGTCTAAAACAGTTTGAAGATTCTTGACCTGGAGCAAAACTACCAGCTATTAGTGAAATGAGCCGTATGGATCAGGACTAGTGCTATAACATGGAAAACAATACTGCGGAAATAATAAAATTATTCTTTCAATATATAAATAAACGAAGTCAAACATAGTATTTATTCAAGTCATTCGATTACACATTCTTTTTGATCTGTAAAAACTTTGAATTGCTTTACTCAAAAATTTTGACCAAGTGACATAAATCAAAAATGCTAGGTTGCAACCTTTGTGAGCAATTCAAAATTTTTCCAGCTAAGTTAAGATACTGGTGATAATATACCGTGTGTCTCTGAAAATATTGGACATAGTTGATTACCATTTTTAATTGAAAATTAACTCATATATTTTTCCTGTCACCATTGGGGCACAATATAGCAACATTTGTGTTTTCAGTAAAATAAGTATTTATGGATTTCCATGTTCGCTGCCCTAATTTTTTTTGTTCTTTTTTTGTAATTGTAATACAATTTTTATTTGGTGAATCATGACGCTTTAATCAACTCAACCACCTAGGTATTTACACAACGTGTTCCTTCCCAGATTTTTAAAATTTAAAGTCTGTGACTATTCTTTTCAGTCAGAACGCTCAATTGTGTTAGGTTTTTCTTGAGCTTTTTGTTGGGTTGAAAACTGTAGAAGAAGTGGGAATATCATATTCACATAATATTTACTAATGACACCTTCACTGTACAAGTGTGACAGCACCGTCCGGTTACTCTTCTTAGCGTTTCGGGTCATATTATGGAATAAATCAGACGTGTCACTTGATATGTCATTAAGTAATTTCTTTCCCTAAGCATGCCTACATACTCTCAAACCACATAACTTGAACGAGTTGTCGGATACCATCCGGCAAAAGGTGCTCAACAGCTGTTGGCTCGATCAATGGACGAGTTCAAGAGAACGGTCTTCGCTCACACTTTTTTCTTTATATAGTATTTTTTTCTTTAAAAAAACCATCCGACTACCGTGTGACCTTGTATAAAGTGAAAAGTTACCTTAAGGGTATTTAATTTTTTTAAATACTTTCTAAATGCAAAATTATCTCTGAGAACGTTTCATAATTATTTATTTTAACATTTCAATATAATAGAGTAGAATAAATAGCATGAAGGAGCAAAACGTGTATTTCATTCCTCTCGCTTGCTTCCTCTCTCCTTGAAGGGCGGAATGCTCTAGCATTTGGTACCTACTTTAGCCGGAAAGGTATGCACGTGTATATACGCGCGTTGATCAAAAATAAGCTGTAACTTTTATTTATTATTACTACTTTACCTCATTGTTTATTTTATTAAAAATTGTCACTTATAATATCGTGAGTGTGTTGATTGTTTCTGGAAATTTGTTTGAGTAATTGTCAAAAACGTGATTAAGTAGGTACACGTTTTTGGCCATCAAGAAAAAACATTCCGGATTGAATCAACACACAGCAAAAAGAGACCTCAGGGGAAACATTTATTAAATTAAATTAAATTTATTTATTAAATTTGGGGTCAGTTTTGTTGTGTTGTTATAGTAATCATATTAAATACTAAATTTTGATTGGTTCTTCTACAATGTCATGCAATTTTTGATTTAAATAATTGGAGTTTTGTGAAGATAAAATGGTATTAACCGATTCTGCATGCAAGTGTGTTCAGCGGAAGTGAATTTTATAGGAGGGATTTCTTCTCTATCCTGTTTGTTCAAAGGAAAGGTAATATTCAATTTTTTTTTAATTACCCAAAAAAACCAACTACTTTTAATTGGATTTCGACAATTAACCAGTTTTTCTAATATCATTAAAAAAATTATTTGTAAGGTAACATTTACTACTTTGAAAAGCAAGCAATTAATTGACAATTGCGGTTTGTTTGATTGGGATAATTGGCATTTTACTTTGAAACAGGGCATGAGATGCTACGTATGATTGCGACTGAGTTACGGTTAACCATTGCCATTTGTTATCGAAAGAATTTTGATTGAACACAGTGTAGTGCTTTGATCAGAAGCGTGAAAATCGTTAATATTGTCTAGAAACGATATAAACAGCAAGATACTGCACCTGGAATATGCATCTACTTAACCTACATAATTCATACGGAATTGTCGTGCAATAAAAAATAAAATAAGTAATTAAGCGCCACCATTGTATTTGAAAAATACCCAGTTCATTTGTAATAAAATGAGGTCAGAATGAGATGTTTTGCAATGGTACGTGGGTGCAGTTGTTTATGTGATATTGTGAGAAGTGTGAGATCGGGAAATATTGAAACAGAAACTTCAAACTATTCAAACGTGAATATTTGAAACAAATATTTAATTTAGTATGTGCACAACTAATGCCCTACTTTTAATTGCAATTCACACGCACTCAATCGTTCAACTTGCATAAAGAGTTTCGATTTAGGGTTTGGTAAAAACATATTGACATAAGATTAGTGAAATTTTTCACCATATAGAAAAAACACGATTTTATCAAAGATTAATATACTATTACAATATTAACCAATCAAAAATTATCAATTTAAAAAAAAAATAGACCAATGGGAATCTTTTATACTGAAAAAAAGGGTCTTGCTAGGCGGAAAAAAATCCATAAGATGTCAACCTAAAGATTAATATCAAACATTTAAAATTTATCCGAAATTTGGGACCCAAATCTTTTTTCCATTGCAAAATTACTCTCGAATTTAGTACATAGAAAAAATTGCTCCACTTTGTCGATTTTTCCATGCCCTTAATTCTCGATTAATGTTCATGGAAAAAAGGTTTTGTCAAAAAAAATTTCCCTGTAAAATTAACCTCTTGTGTATTAATAACAGATAAAAACAATTTAAGTGCCGCTTCATTTTTCATGCTAAATAATTGAGGTTTCGTTAGCGTTAAATCCTAACTTCGAAAATGTCGTCTATGGATAATTTTTGATTAAGGTAAATGATAAAAATTGAAAAACGGTTGCAATAGGTTTTGATGGAGGTTCATATATTTATTTATTTATTCGTATGGTTACACCACATTTCAGTATTGTGATGTATGTGTGATTTGATATGACCCCAAATGATTAACGAAAGCTTGTATAGTGTGTTGACGAAACCATGTGCAATGGTGGATTGCTGCGTCTTGATAAAGCATCTGCTTCGAGGTTTAGGAAAACCATCAAAAAGCTAAATATGCCGCCAACCTTGGCCTACTCAAGTGTAAACTATTTGGTTGTATAAAAGTATAATGAAAGACAAATACGAACAGCACTATCACTGAATGATGTCATATAATGGACCGATCTAAGTGCCAATGACGAAAAAATAATAGAATGATGGGATAGTAAATATAATAATGGTAAAAGAGACGCTAAGACAAAGCCTATAAATTATTGTTGTATTTTAGATATTTTTTAAGCCATTAGACCATACAACAGGTTTATTTATTAAATATGAATGTTTGAGAAATCATCTTCAAATTTTGTTAATGGAGAATCTTCCACAACGTGTCTACTGGTATTTGTTTCGTTGCCAAAAAACATTATACGGCCAGTATTTGATCCAAAAATTAACCTTAACTAGGAACTGAGATACTAGCCATTAGAGTTGCATTTGAATGGCCTTTGGGCAAAATTTTTCTTTTTTGATCGAAACTCAGCAGTTTTATTGTTGAATTTATTTATTCAATTCCAGATCATATTTTTTCCATTCTTCAACTTTTGGAAAGTGTTGCCACCAGACTGGAGTTTTAGGTTTAAGTCTTTAGACCGAGGGATTTTGATTCCGTTTCAAATTGACAAATTTTTGATAAGTTGGCATTTAGTGTAGCTTTTCTTCGAATGTTTGGTGGACCGATGTGACAAAAAACGGGAAATCAATCAAGTATATAAACCAATGCCAGTGTAACTGTACTAAGTATTTTTATGTTTGACCCCCAAGTTGTTCCACTTAGTTTTTAAATACAATTGTTGCTTGCCTTCATTTTTTACCTGATTTTTATAAATGAAAAACGTCGCTTTTAAATAAACTGGGTTATATGGTTATTATTTAATTTTCTATTTTACATAAATGAAAACACAAAAGCCCTCCCTTCTCAGGATTGGGGCATAGTCACCATTTTTCAAAATAGTCCTTTCAAAGACTCTGAATGTAGTCCTTCTATCTTTAATAACAACTCGAAATTATCGATTTGACAAAATTTTAATTACTTTGTGGTATGGAATAACGATATACAATTTAAAAAGACCTTCTTTCCACACTGTGTCATACAGGGGGAAACCTCTATGATTCGGATAGGATAGAGCAAAATAAAATAAAATGACAAGTTTCTTTAAAAATTTCCTACAAACCCTATTTACAAAAATTTTTTCCCTCTAAAAAATTTCTGGAAATAATTTTTCTTAAAAAACTTTTTTAATTTTTTATAAAATTTTAAAAAAAATTAAATATTAAAAAAAATAATAACAACCAAAAAAAAAAAAGACTTAAAATTACAATTATTTTTTTTATTTATCAAAAAAAGGAAAAAACATTACAACTATTCTAACATCTCTTACATCCACTTTAAAAAAAAATAAAAAAAATAAATTTAAGTTACTGGAAAAAAAAAAAAAAAAAAAAAAAAATTAAATAAAAAATAAAAAAAAAAAAAAAAAAAAAAAATAATCTATAAAAAAATAATAAAAAATAATCAAAAAAAATCAAAAAATTTAAAAATTCTAAAAAACAATCATTTCTAAAAAAAAAAAATCTTATCAAAAAAAAAAAAAAAAAAAAAAAACAAAAAATCACCCCCACCCCACCAAACACCTCATTTACTACCTTATTTCTACTTTATTTTTATTTTATAATTTTATTTAATTGAAATTGAAAATATGATTAATCATAAAATAAAAAAAATTAAAAATTGATCCATTCTTTCCAATTCTATAAAAAAAAATAAATTGCTGGCAATCTACCTCAATATTGTTAGACTACTTACGATCGACTCTGAGAAGCTGCAAGTACGTGTGATTCAGGGTTGACGTGTAGGTAGGTAGGGTGTATCGTGGCATAGATAGATATTAGTTTTCCGCACAATATGCATTATTTTAGTCAAGGTTTGGGTTAGGTTTAGTTAGGTTCTTCTCTAAAATATCAATGAAAAAACTCATAATTATTCAAAATTGCGAGTTTATTGGTTGTTACAAAACAAAAGAGTTCTGGTGTTAAACTTAAAAACTAAAAACTTAAAAAGTTAAAACTAAGGAGTGACTTTGGATGTTGAAGCGTGGCACTGCATGTCCTCAGCGTACTTTTCATAAGATGGTACGTAACCACTGAGCGCTAATCGCAAGCATGATGACATATGTTCGTCAGTTAGTCGATTGCGATATTTTGACTTAATTATCTTCATTTCAGAAAATGCAGACTCGCACAAGTAAGTTGACCCAAACATTGCCGTCAGTTGAAGGGCGATTTGCCTTAGATTCGGATATTTATCTTCAGATATACAACACCAGAATTTTGTATCAGATGCTGTAGCTTTGAGATGTATATCTGATATAATCTGCACCAACTCATTTTCAACAGAACATGAGTCCATATTAAACTGACTTGCTATTTCAGTAGCTAATTCCTCAATGTTTTTACACGAAAAAGGATAACTCATAAATGATGCGATATTTGCCAATTTACTGCAATCATAAAAACGTATTTCGAATTGTCCCAAAATATTTGATAATTCTGCCTCATAGATATCATAATTCAACTGAGGAATCCTTGCTTTCAAAGACGGAAAATGTTTCAGATCTTTTCTTTTCAGTTGATCTATCATAAGTTGCAATTTACTTTTGAATGCGTTTACTGCGCTTATCATCTCAATAATAGTTTTTCCTTTACCCTGAAGCTCCAAGTTAATGGTGTTTAAGTGCATTGTGATGTCAGTCAAAAATGCCAAATCAGTCAGCCATTTTCCGTTTTTCAGCATCTGAGTGTCATCACCTCTTTCGTCCAGAAAAGCTGTTATTTCGGGCAATAATTCTTGAAACCTTTCTAGGAATTTTCCGCGACTCAACCACCTGACGTCCGTGTGAAGAACTAAATCAGTGTGTTCAGCTGACTCACTATCTTCCAACTGCAATTTAAAGAGCCGCCGTTGCAAGCTACGTGCACGGATGGAATTCACAATTTTTGTTGCAATGCCCATAATTTCCTCTGTGTTTAGAACTTTTGAACACAAAACTTGTTGATGTATAATGCAATGGAAGGAAAAAATGAAGGGAAATCGTCATTAGCTCGACACAATGCCACAAAACCGTTTTTGTTTCCAGTCATTGCTGGTGCTCCATCGGTTGTAATGCACACTAATTTATATATTGGTAGCTTGTAGTTTGTTACAAAATTTAAAAAACGTCATATATATCTCGCACGGGTCTTTCCCTTCAGAGGAATGATTGTCAAAAACTCTTCCTTAGCCGACATGTCATTGAATACCATCCGAATAAAAATACAGAGCTGGGCAGTGTCTGTCATATCGGTGGATTCGTCGAACTGTAAAGAAAAGTATGTACATTCCATGATATCATGTTTTAGTTTATCTGCCATGTCCTGACTCATGACTTCAATACGCCTTGTGACAGTCGGACGAGATAACTGAAGTTCTCTAATAGCAGACATAATTTCTGTTTTATTTTTAAAATCTCCAAATAAAGTCTCACCCGCTTCAATAAATGCTTCCTTCACAACCGATCCATCTTCGAATGGTTTCTTGTGTTTCGCCAATATATGAGATATTTTAAATGACGCGATCGTAGCAGCTTTTGATTGTTTGGCTGGTCTTGTGAACATGGTTTGTTCTTTTTTCAAACTAGATATCAAATCACGTACTTTTCGTTTTCTTAATTCACTCTGTGGCGGAAAATCCTTTTCATAGTTTTTATGAACCGTTTTATGATGCCTCTCTAAGTTACCACGCTTAGGTATTGCAGCTGACGCACGACAAATGAGACAAATGCACTTATCCTTCACCATACAAAAGAAAAATTCTTCCTCCCAATCGTTATTAAAATGATACGTTTTACATTTCTTCGCTGCACTCATTTTGTACTATTTGACAATAAACTTTGTATCGACGTAGTATTGCCTTCAAGTTACATTTCAGACTGACTCAAATTCCTGCAAGCGCAACATTTATATCGGCGTGAACGAAGTCTCGAATGTTCCTGTCAAACGCGCCGCCCGAAATTTCTAGAAAAAGCGGCAGATAGTGTCGCACTTTGATCTGTACCACCGTGACACGTGCGGCTCGCGTCAAGGGTCCCCCCCTTTCGCGCCCCGGACGCCAAACCCCCCCCCCGCCCCCAAAAAACAACCCCCCCCCCCCCCCCCGGCGCCCCCCCCCCCAAAGACAACAAAAAAATTTTTCCCCAATATTTTTTCTAAACATTTTGTTATTTATAATCGTATTTAATACAAAATCCAAAAAGCCTGCCGGGGGTCCCACCATTATCTAACTAAGCGAATGTGTGCTATACCTACTTACTAAATTTTTTTCTTCTCGAGATCTACTCAAAAAGTACTCGCGATCGACTTGATCGCAATCGACCGTTTGAGCACCCTGCTTTAGAAGCAAGAAAGATATCTGAAAGATTTCCTAATTGTACTTTTTCCAAATTAGGAACATATTTTAAATGCTGTACATGACAATCCATCAAATGACACTCGGAATTTAGCACCACAGTTTGATATTTCAAAAACAATAGTACATGAAGTTCTTAAAGAACATCTGTTACATTTATATCATTTGCAGAAAGTACATGAACTGATTCCTGAAGATTTTCCTCGTATAATGGTTTGCAAACTGGCTATTGGATCAGGATAAAAAAAACAATGTAAACTTTATAAGCAATATTCTTTTCACAGATGGAATAATGTTTACCAAAAATGATATTACCAACTTACACAACTCCCATGCATGGGCTGATGAAAATCTTCATACCACTATTGTTTTACTTCATCAACATCAGTTCCAACCAATTAATACCTGGGTTGGGATTGTTGGCAATTTTTTTTATTGAACCGTTTGTATGACTGGACAAATTTATTTGCAGTTCCTCTACAACTATTTATACCATTTAACGGAGTACTTACTACTTGAAACCTGCCGAAACATGTATTTAATGCATGATGGGGCTCTTCCACATTTCAGCGTTGCTGTGCGGGACCTACTGTCCGGCCTTCTCGATCTCTCGACTTAACGCCTTTTGATTTTTATTTATGGAGACACCTCAAAACTATGGTATATTCCACTCCAGTGGGCATTAGAAGGAAACTTTTACAGAGAGTCATGTTGACACAGGTGATACGGAACAAGGCTGGGTTATTGTGGCCACTACAGCAGTTTTTAATTTGACGTGCCCGTGAGTGTTTTAGACTGCAAGTAGCCCATATTGAACCCTTTATGAAGTGTTTCAATAATGTCTTAAGGTACCTCTTAGGGCAAAACTGCGTTTTTTAAATTTGTCGTATTACCCAACTTAAACTTTTTTGTTATTTGAATGATTTAATAAAACAGGACGTCCGGAAAAAATGCCGGAAAACTGATATATTTGAAAGCCATTTTCTTTTGAAAATCTGCACATAGACTTATAATCTAATTCTGAACAACTTTTCTCTTAGGCATTTTTCAATATCTTGTCATCTAACCTCACTTTTTACATGTTTAAGGGATATTTTTAAATTTGCCGCCATGACAGTGGTCACATGACATTTGTCAAACTCTTTTTTTTGTGATTCGATATGCTGAATTCATTTGCCAAAAGAAATTTTCGGATATCTCAATTACCAAAATTTTTCCCATTTGATGCAAACTCTTTGCCGGTCACTGTATATGGTAATATTTTTTTATTGTATAGATGTAAAAAGATATATAATGTTTAGTATTAAGATATAAGAGGTTTATTGTATGTTGAGATATTATATCGTTTTTGGTGCATACCTGATCAAGTAAAGTGAAAGTAGGGAGGAGAAGGATTTGAGCAGTGAAGAATGACGGGTGTGCATTTTAGCCCGTGCATAAAACAATTAATATAAAAAGTTTCTTCGTAAATAATTAAAAAGTGTTAAATTTATGAAATTTAATTAATTCAGTTGCTTTTCTATTTTTCTTCAAACTTTCATTATCGGCAACACATTGAATTTTTAGCTCCTGGGTTTGCCAATTGTTAAATTTTATCACTATTTGGACTCTTATTGTTTTTTTTTTGTAAGGGTTCTAGTTGGGAACTAATTCTATACCACTCAATTCTAAAATAAACTGAGTAGTACTTCTTTTACGAATATGTGAAGAATTATTTGTTGTTAGTGTAACAAAAAGGGCCCAGTTAGGCTGAACAATTTAACGAAATTGTTGGTGAGGTCAGGAGGATTAAAGAAAAGGCGGCCCAATTAGATGATATATATTTAAGATCAACATTAATTTAAATTTGAAAGGGTGAATGGTGTTACTGTCACTATTGTTTTGAGAATTGTCAAATAATTAAATAATAAAAGTCATGTATTTTTATAAAAATACAATTTAATAAAAGTGTAATTTAAAATAAAAAGGTTTAGAAGTATAGAAACGGTATAGCCCAAAGTATAACATTTTGGTAGACGCAACTTGAGACAAGTAAATTGGAAATAGAAATGCATAAAACAAAGAAGAAGAAATGAGTGAACTAATGGGAATATGAACTAAAGAAATGGACAAAAAATGAAATAAATTAATTAAATGTGAATGAAAGGAAAAAAAGGAATATTTAGTAATGGAAGATAAAATGTGAGAAATTAGGAAGTAATAAAAACAAATCAAAACATAAATTATCTAAAAGAGAACGGTTAAAAATGAAGAATATCTAAGTTAATAGCAACATTGAAAGTCGAGAATCTGAATATATTCTATTTGGAAATGATCCAGAGTTCATCGAAATCGGTGTTTAAATTAAATCAAATTAAACTTATTTTTAAAGATGAAGATTTTGTTGAGGTGTAGAGATGAAATTAAAAACCATTACCCTGGTGTCGCCTTGACCAAACTAACGAGAGCTTTATCAAGGCTTCTTGAAATTAAGGAATGAAACAATTTAAAGGATCTGGTGATGCCCAATGCTTTTTTATTTAAATAAATATTATTTTCGTATTATTCGTGATGAAACGTCCAGGGTCCTAACGACTAGAGTCTAAAAGGCGTGTTTCTCAGTTAAACACTATGGATGTTTGTAATATTTTAAAAGTTTTAGAAACTTATTACTTACAATAATTTAAATTATCATTTTTGGTTCAGATCATCATTTTATCTATATCTATAGTATAGTCTGTACAGATCACATTAATTAATAAATAATTGTGTAGAAATGCGAAAGGCTACTTTAAAGAAATAGCGTAACTGGATGTAAAATGGAAGTTTCATTATTAAATTATAGTGGTTGACAACGATGCCGGACGACCAAGTACACGCAACAAAAATAAAACATCATCTCTTCTTTTGTTGAAATATTTGGTTGCTTATCATTCGTATTTTAAACTTCGCGATTCGGGCATAAAACCCTTACTCACACACTTGTACAATACATATTCTGTTATACACAAATATACATTATAAAATATTTGATGATCTTAATTCAGCTTCTCGTGTGACAATCATAGTTTTAAACTGCGTCAGCTTGGACATATTCCACTTAATCATAATCTAACCTTCATCACCAACACAAGAACCAAATATCATAATTCATTAACGATCATGAAACGGCCGTAGCGTGTTAAAACTCCATTAGGAATTCCTCAGCAACGCATCAAAACAAGTTGTTACTTTTATTAATGGTTCATTGTAACCTGTAGTAGTGTTAAACTAAGATCATAAAAAATGCTAATAGAATCTAATTTACAATGGTGAAGAAAGCCCCATTAGTTCGAAAAAAAAACTTTTAACATTATGAAGTTTAAGGTTGTTTTGAATTAAAATCATTACTGAATAACTTTATATGCAATCAATGAATTCTTTGAATACATAAAGGGGTCGGGATTTATTACCTTTCGCTGGATCAAAGGATAATTTACACTTTAATTTGGTTTTTTTAGTTAAAGACAAAAATGAAGCAGTGTAGGTTCAATAAAAATTAAATATTGCCTCAGTTGGCACAATCTCACAATTTTTAGATTTCTATAGGCTTACAAAGTAGCGAAAAGCAGGTACTGAATTTTTTTCAACTCGTATGAGTATTGATAGCTGAATTTAGTTTTATTTTTTTTTCTTTGTGGCGGCATTATCTCTTTATTAGTTCATCCTTCGATGATGACCTTCAAAATAAAAAAAAATGTTGTATAGTATGTTGAATGGCGTCGTCCTTGCTATGTTTCAGATTAAAAGTAAGTTTCTGAACATTTCTACGACCGCTGTTATATTCGTACCGCGTTACAAATTTAGGAGCAGACTGTATATGCATTTTGTCACATTTTTGAAATTTTCAGAAATAGCAATAAACTCTGACACATTGTTGTAGTAAAAATCGAGAAAGTAATATTCATTAAAAATGTAACAAAAACAACGTGTGCAAGTGAAAAGCTCAAAATATGTGTTAGACAAACTGCACTTGATTTGGCTTTAGAATTTAATCTCGATTAACTGTTGACGGGGGTGTCATCAAATCATAACTAGATACAATCGCATGGCACATCTTCGATATCACTACTTTTGTCATTTTGGCCTTGCTAATTTGAGAAAATGTACCAAATGAGGTCAGCAACGTTAGACTTGTTGCTCCCTAAGAGTGCAACTTGCACATAGTCAAAGAATAAACTGCTGTTAGTCTGTCTATCACCGTTGGACATACTGCACATAAGAATGTCCAAAATCTGCTCCTTAATTGTACCCAATTGCCCCTATGTATGGCATATCTTTTTCTAATCAAATATTACTTTCTAATTATTTTTGTTTTATTTATTTTTGGCGACAAATCTTTAAAACTTAAAATTTTCACTTTAGCGATTTTATATGCCACTACCACAATTTCATTAAATGATTAATAATAATACATTAAACTGTGACACTGTTACGATTCTCATCTTACAACGTAAAATTGTGTAAATTAAATAATGAGGCTGACTTTTTTCAATTTTTTATTCGAATAATTTTCTTGGGAAACCACACAATACTGACCATGGTTTTTCCAATCGTCATAGCAGTGCTGGCAGTCGGATACTTAAATAGCCTTCAGCTTGTCGCTTAACGCCGTTTGAATGTTTTCGTGTGTCCCAAGATGATTTCTCTTGATGTTATTTTTTTCAATTTCAGTTAGAGGAAAAAGTCACATAATCTCGTTTATAGAAATTGCTGTGTAACAGGGCGAATTATCGCGATGCAACATCCATGGTATATTGTTGTTTTATAATTTTTCAAAGTTCAAGAATTTCTTGATAAAAGTGTTGATTTACGGTTTGACCTTTGAGGCATAAAGTCTTTGTGGACGATTCCCAGGCTATCGAAAAAACAAATCATTCTCAAATACCCAGACTCATTACTGGTGAAATTGGGATCATTTTCAATCGATTTCAAAGTCACGACACGTTTTCCTTTTGATTTTCTTTTGGTCTTGCAAAGGTTTTTTGGAACTATTTTTGCGTAGATTTTTTTTCATTCCTAGTTCATTGATAAAAATATGATGAAAGATGGTGGGGGTCAAACTCAACCGTTCCCGGATCATTCTGACTATCAATCAACGATCTGAACGCATAATATCCCGGATTCTGTAGACGTTTTCATAGATTGTTGAAGAAGGGCTTTCTGTTCGTTGTTCATCATCAGTCGACTCTCTTCCTTCTCAAAATTGCCTGCAGACGTTTTGCCAAAGTCACTCATTTAATGTCACTCATTTTTAAAACGCACTAGAGATCGAATCCATTGTCGAAAATACTTATAATGTACACGCTATAACGTTAGGCATGCAATTTTCGCTGAAAAGCAGAAAGGATATTAAAATAGTAATCCAGTCGTATAGGCCACCTTTCATTCTATGGTGCAATTATGCGTTCATGATTGATTTCTAAAATTTTTCGGCCCCAATTCAACTTCGATTGGTAATCAATTTGGAGGATTTTCTTTCCTAATCGATAGGTGATGCTGACGCCATTTCTTAGGTGAAAAACCTCGCTGCGTTTACCAGTCTATTCCAGTGCTATCGGTGTTTACTGGGGTCGTTGTTCTCAAAATGGTCAACATCCAGTAAAGGAGTTTGTGGCGAAGCTTCTGCAGGTAATAATTACACACAAGGCTTTCAAAATTATAATACACACCTTGCTTTCTAGGGAATTTTCATCTTTCCTTTACTCCTTTTCTTCTTTCTCGTGCTTTATTACGGACGTTCTGGATAGGACAATTGAAACTACTACTTGACGAAGCTACCGACGTCTTGCGTTGCGACCTGGTTTGCTAGATGTAGATGATTGTCGGGGAATAATCGAGTTAAAATCAAATTCGGTGCTGACTGCTATATAATCGTGTTCGTCTTATGCCCCTAGCTAACCTTCTGTACGAGTATTGTAAGGGTATATCATTCGGGTTGATACACGACAAACCAAACTGCAGGTTTTCTTTATCGGCACACGGTTACTAATGGATCCATTCATAATTTGTTGTCCCTGAATTGGAAGATATAACTTTACAGTTAAAATCTAACCACTTACATAACTCATTTGATCTCTTATTTCTGTAGATTAAACATTTGCGTTTGTATTACATTTTATAGATTTAAAAAAACCATAGGCGTACCATTGCATATGCATTTTAACTACACGAATTAAACAATTTGTCGGATCACTTTGAACTTCTGTGTGATATGATCACTGTGATAACTATAAATTGTTTCTTAAATTTGAATTGAATATAGCGTGTGAGCTGTGTTTTCTGTCTTGTAATCGTGAATAATTTTGGTTGCTTCTTTTGTGCGCTGCAGAATAGCTACTAGCGATTAGTTCGTCCTTAGCTCTCTCTCTCTCTCGCCCTTAATAACTAACTTCTCTGGACCAGTTTCCTACTAGTCTAAATCCACGCTCTACTCTTTGCTGACCGGGGACAATTTCTACCTTCTGACCGTAACAACGCTTTTGACAACTTTTGTCAATATTTAATGTGCTTACATGGTATTGATCGTTAATAATTTGTATGCAACAGTTAACCTTAACGATTTAAATCTGAAAATTGTGGAATCATGTTCATAAAAGCAACCATTAAATGCCATAAACTTCATATATTCCAGTGTAAACACAAACGAGTAAAGTAATACGATACGAGCGGAAAGAACAAGATATGACTGGGTAGCGTCCAAATAATGATAAGAAAATATTTGCTCTGAAAGTAAATATAGTTATGTTACCGCAGTTAAAGGGTCATGAAGCTTCGAAGCCATAAGCACGTCTTTGCTTTTTTGCTAGATTATCCACCTAAATCATACTCTTATCATTAATTGCTAATAAAATATACATTGTAGTTAATGGTGGGATATAAAATCAAATGTATTCGTCAGATAAATCAAGTTACATCGTTGTTTTGTAGTTATTTGCGACGTTGATGAGTTAACATTAATTAAGCTTTATTTAAAGCATCACCTCGCAATTTTCAAAATCTTTAAATCAATATTTATTCTATTTTAAATACCGAGAATCGTCTCAAGCACTTGACTTTATTATCCTGATATAACCGCAGGATAAACACAATTTGCGTTTATTATTATTAATAAACTGATAAAACATAAATAATAAGCTGTATAGTGCTTTAGTACCATTTATTATGGTAAATCATTGACATTTAATGCGGGTATAAGGCATTGTTCCTTATAGGTCGGTCACGCATTTAACATCGCCTAGAAAAATTAGAAATTCTTCGGTGATTAATTAGATTGTTCCAATTACTTTTCTGGCGAGGTATTAACCTATATTACACATTTTAATCCGTTTAAATCTCAATAAAGCCTCTCAGACAAACAACATGTTTTCAAGTGCCTGTTGGGGTTGTAAGTACTTCGAGTTTATTATTTGTGTTTTCGCGCGCTCTTGGATTTAATTTAGAGCTCGCAGCTTAAAAGCGATATTATCTTAAATTATTGTAATTGGTTCGTTTTAAATTCGTATGGCATGCTTTCTGTTAATTTCGGTTTTTTCAAGCAGTAACTGATTACCTAAGAACGAATAATGCTGTTAGGGAATCGTCCAGAGGGAGGAGATGTAATGCAGACAATAGGTTAATTAAGTTAGGGTGAAAATAAAGTATACAACTACGGTGTTTGTGTAAGGAAGATATGACAAAACGCACGCTACCGAATGAAAATATTGCTACGTTTTCTAGAAGAAGCAATTTCGTTTATATGACACATCTGCAATATTACGGGATGCCAGTTTTATTTTCCACGGGCGTTTATTATCAAAGGAACGGGTGTAAAAATTTTTATTTTAATTGTTGTATTGACAAATTTTTCTTCTGTTTCCAATGTTTTTATTGAAAAAATCATATAACGGGTGTTACTCAATTTTTATTTAATATTCAACAGTTTTTCAAAATGTGGATCACGGGTGTTATACAATTTTCAATACATTTCAGGAATCTTTATAATTCAGAATAAGAACAATAGTTTAAGGAAATCTTCACCTGGGGCTGTGATTTTTGTTAGAGGTGTTGAAGTTTACAGATCTAGATAGTAAATCCTAATGTTAATTTCGCGACTCTATCTTATTTTTAATGTCGAGGTCATTAAAACGCAACTCATGAGGAATGCAAAGAGTAGATGTAGAACCAGAGACACTAAAACTTAAAAATTCAAAATTGTAACTAAATGGACTCTTAGTCAAGCTTCTTAAAATATAATATAAATTTCAAACCATTATTAATTATTTATAACATTAACGAAAAACAGAGCACTTGCATTGCCGGGATGAACAAAAAGAACGCTTTTTTACAAAATTTATTTTAATCTATTAATTTGAAAAAATAACAAAAAATTACAACAGGTACAAATAAAAATGTTTTAATTTTTCGGGGAGCGAGTTGACCTTCAGAACATACCATTTATTATTTGAGAATTCATAGTTGTACTTTTGTTCAAAAATGTCATGGATCATCTATACGGCAAACATTGACGTATGTTTATTTGTAAAACGAATCTATTTCAAAGTGTCGTCAAATTAGTTACGAAGCTTTTAGCTTTTTTTCGTACATTTATAGTTTCCCAACTGCTTGTTTATTTAAACGTATATATTTTTCAAATCCACTGACCAAATCGAATAATTCTATTAGTTCAAACCAGTTTCATGAACTTCTTTTTTGTTCATTTCTTCTAATATGTAATTTACAAATTAAAACCGCGAACTAAGCTGTCTGCATTTACTATTAGCATCGATCATAAAGCTGGTTGATGTATTGTAAAAAAAAATAAGGAACGGGTGTTTGCAAATTTTTGCTATCAGCTGATGTATGTTTTTCGCTAGTTACATAATTTAATTTAGGATGGGTACAAAAAAGTTAAATAGAAAATGTTAATTTGTTAAAAGAAAGCTCTTGAATAAATTCATTTGTCAATGCCAAACCCAAAATGACTTATGTACCGTTCATATGAATTATAATACATTTTTAATTATCATAAATAAAAATTAATATAAGAATATTATCTTTAGTTATTTATTTTTGATTCATACCTAAAATAAAATTGTTTTAATAATCATAAAGTAAATTAATCTTTAAAATGTTTGATACGGTATTTTAGTAGTTTTAAAGAATTAAAACAACAATATTTATTACAAAACAAATTCATAAATTTATTCTATTGTTACTTGTTGTTTGTGCACATTGAAGTAATTATTGCAAAATAAATAGCGTTTATATTGGGGTCTAACAGCCTTCGTTGATCGGAATTTCTTCCTAACATCCAGAAAACTTCAATAGAAAGAGGCTCAACCACATTTAGAATCGGCACCTTACGAAGATCCGAGTTTGATAGGCGCGGTGCAAGTTCCGCCCCTTTAGAACGAGTAAAAATACAAGCTGCGAAGTAGAAACTAGGAGTCGAAATTGTCCCAAACCACTGACATCAAACCCCAAACCAAAATGCACCAAAAAACCCAAGGACACCAGACCTCAAGAAAATATATGGACCAAAAGGAAAAAAGAACTCGCAAAGCAACAAGCAGAATCAACACCAAAGGAAACTGAAGAAATCAAACAACAACCACCAAGCACTAATACTATGGACAAGACGATAATCAAAGTTAGTGTTTGTCGACTTTGACAACACTAAGGCTACTGTAGTACGAACGAGAAGTTACTTTGGCAAACCATGAGCATCAAAAAGTAATCAGATAAAAACGAAAAATGAAATAGTCACACTAGCGAATAAGTTCGCAAACAAATACAAAACAGAAAGATAAGCAACTGACGATGAAGAGGAAAAAGAAAGAAATTTGAAACCTCATAAAAGTAAAGTATTAGAGAAACCACCATTCTACATTCAAAAAAAGAACAATTTGTCAAACTATAGCATTGTTACGAATCTTATTTCTTTGGTTTTCTTTCACAATCGCGAAGTATAAACACAGCTATTATTAAAACATTATTTATTTTAAGCATTCTGATAAATACACACAATATGGAACGACTTTATAATTTATATCGTCTTGCATTAAATGATAATTTGCAACTGACTGAATAAATACATGACTACGCTTTTATAGTTCTAAAATAATATTTTAGAAGATAATAACATTCAGGATACGGAGTTCTAGAACATCGCGATCATTCAAACTTATTCCAGTGGCATAACAGTGAATTAAACTGGAAATTATTTGCTCACAAGTTGCAATTCTTTCTGGTTCATACACATTCCCTTAATATACTATTATTTTTGATATATTTTGACTCAAAATATAAATTTTTCTCTTTTGGGTTTTTAGAGCCGTGCTTCTTAAAACTGTATGGATCTCCCTTAATCTTTGGATTAAATACTTTTCTGATTGGAAAGAAGGAAGTTGTATATTAACTGTTGTGAGTGGAGTGTGAGTGGAGTCAAGTTGGGGACCCGATGACACGTTTTTTTCATCTTGATGAGATAGATAGTTCGCCACCACTCATTTGACGTGCTCTTCATCTATGAAAATTCCGACTTGGATAATCTACCTAGTGTTTATCCAAACAGAGTCAGCCTTATCCTTTTATCCCATCGTACCTTAAAACTTTTTCTTAGAATTCCTTATTTGGGGTTGATTACTTGAGAGTTTGTGGCATGTGGTTTAATTTGTATTTTGGTCTGTCCAAATTAGAGGTACAAGTGGGTTTTTGATGTTTCTTTTCTTTTTTCTAAGTCCTTGTGATTTAATTTTTTTAAAACATAGTATGCCTCGTGTGTAGGTAACTTATGATGCATCGAGTTATTTCTATTAACGATTATAGATGGCAGTACTGCTTCTACGTAAGAACAACCATTTCTTACACTTTCAGTTAGATAAACACGTAGTATTTGCGATTTTTTTGCTTGACTATGAACAAAGTCCTTTTGACACGGTCGACACCTCAACTCGTTATTAACAGCGTTTGGCTGTCATAGCTGGTATTAAATACTAAATAATATCTGAATACAATATTATTTGGATTGACGGAGGCTTCATTCATTAGTACCACTTCAACGATCAACAATTTAAGATAAGTTGATACTTTTACTTTTAAATTGTTTCTTTTTGCATTTAAGACGGACAATCTGTATCGTCTTTGAATTACATAATTAGGAAAGCAAACAAATAAAAATCTAAGAAAACAGTGAAAACTAAAATAAAACATTTAATGTAAAGTCTTCATCTTAACCCATAGATGGGGCAAGATGGGTTGTACTGTGGAGCAAGATGGGACTATTCAGAAGAAGTGTATACCTGGGCAACATCTTCATCTTTACCACCTAGCACAACCTACACTAACACCCAATCTTTTGGTGACTTGGTTTAAAGGTACTCAAGCTTCAAGCACTCTGCATCATTTCTTCAGATTCCGATTTCGATTCTGCCTTGGTGTTCTTTACCTGCTTGGACTTCACTTTTTCTTTTTAACGACCATAGCTGTAGGCTCTATTAGAAATTGTTTCTTAGTGGTTGGTGGAACATTTTTTTTTAAGTTAAAAGTAGTAGTGCCGCTGACCCAATGTCTTCACGGTGCGAATAAAATACAACTTGTTATTTTTACTGGCATTTATTCATTTCTTTATGTTTAAAATGAAAATCCCGTGATTTACTTTTGCCCTAAGGTTCTAAGTCAAATTGATGTATACATTATGCTAGGGAAGATTATTATTTTCTGAGCTCATTAACCTCCAATTGGATAGTCAAAATTTCTGTTCAAGCAAGGATACACTTTTTAAAACTTCATTTTTTGTTTTGTATTTATTATCGACAGAGATATCTTCATAGACTTGCTGTTTGAAAATGAAGTCAGTCGACATCTGAGCTCTCTTCGCTCTTTTATATGTTAGCCACAAGTCATAAATGGTATAGAGGGACCACTTTACCTCTATTAGATTGTCTTGCCATTAGTCACTTTTACAGAATATTGTCGATGTTAGTTTGTTCTTTATGAGCTTTATTGGTTATGGTTTAATTCACTAGATGCAATGAAATTGGCATTCAGATTTTACTGCTGCGAACCCCTCACTCGCAACCAATTCACGTCAATCTCACTAGTTGACATTTAAGATATACTTTACGGAAGAATTCAGCGATGTCCGTATTAGACAGTGTTCCACAATTAACCTATTTCAGTGAACTCATGAAAGTTATGTTAAGGTTGGGTATGCTCTCTCGTGTCAGATTAATGACTGCTGGATTTCTGGTGTGAGTGTAATGACAACCCAGGAACAACAAAAGGACAGGCGATGCAGATGATCGTTCTGTGCTGGCGGTTAACCCCGAAATCGGTTAACTCCGGGATCGATTAGTCCCAGGATCGCTTAGCTTCGGAATCGCTTAGTCCCGATTTACTTTAACGCCGACGCCATATTGCTATTATTTTTGCCATTTTGAAGCACAAATATAAGTTTGACTCATTGAAAGTAGATTAAGT
This sequence comes from Abscondita cerata, assembly GCA_030710515.1. NCBI lineage: Eukaryota > Metazoa > Arthropoda > Insecta > Coleoptera > Lampyridae > Abscondita > Abscondita cerata. The sequence goes on from JALBCR010000946.1 coordinate 45,933, forward strand.
TAGGTTTTTTGTTTCTAACTGTGTCCGGAAAATTGACAGTTTCTACGGCATACATTTCATCGATAGTATTTTATATGTGATCGGCGTTAGTTGGGAGGATACAGTTATTACAATTTCTCTCTTTAAACAAATATAAAATGGTTTTCTTGGTATCGGAGGTTACATCGTCGGAGGGAGGTTCTTAAAAATATATACATTATTTAACAAAAAACAAAAATTTACGATTTTGGATTTTTCTTAATAAAATTAATTTTGTAAATTAAAATCTATCATAATTATTCTTCAAATTTTTTAAATAAATTATTTTGCATCTTTTGGCGATTTTTACCAAAAATTTTTATTCTGAGACTTAGTTGATAAAGCTCAAAAGCTCCAACTACTATCGGTCATATATTTGATTTCATTTTTGTTTAATATCAAGTAGCAATTCAGAATCAGATTTTAAGGGGTTTAAGTAATCGGGGCTAATGAGTACCTATCAGAGCTAATATGGCGTGTCGGGGCTAAACGTTCCCGGGGTTAATCGATTCTGGGGCTAAGTGGTCTCGGGGGACAGATCCCATTGGCGATTGTAAAACCTGCTAGCCCCTTGCATGTTATATTTGCAACAAGAGCAGAACTTTGTATTAACTTGCACTGCACATCACTTAGCTCCATCGGATCTACATTAATATTCTTTGATGCTGGATTTCTGAACGAAGTACTGTTCTTCTGCGTCTTTAAAAAGGGACATATCCATGTTTACGGGGCTTGCCTTTCAGGTTTCTTTTGGATGGATTTTAATTTGTAAAAAAACTTGTTTTCGGTTTAAACCATATTGAAATAGTTGTTCCTTTAACTCGGATTTTAGATGTTGCGAACCTAAGGATTTACCCCGTAGTTTTGGACGCTTCTACGTAGCTTATTTTTTCCTCGATCTTTGTAAAATAACTTTTCTTAGTTCACATTTTTGATTTGGGGCCCCAGTTCGTAGTTATTGTCGTTGTTTTTCGAAAAATCGTCATTACTCTCTTATTTTAAGGAATATTTGAAAAATATAAAAACTGTTAGCATTCGATTTTGGTTCACTAAAGGTTTGTAACCAGTACCGACGGCTTAACGTGCCTTCCGAAGCACGGTGGGAGCAAACCTTCTAGATTGGCTCGAGAAAATCTGTCGACATTAGTGGAATCGAACCAGCGGGCCGGCGGTGGCGAGTTTACTAAACTGGCGCTTTTACCGCTAGGCTATGCTCCCACTTAAAACATTTATAAAATTCTTAAACTATCTACGTGATTTCTAGTTTGTAACGGTGAAATTTAAATACTTTTTGATTTTGATTTACTTTATTTTGAAGAGTTATTTGTATAATTTGTGTATAAAAATGAACAATTATCAATACACTGAACTTATTGACATGTTTTTGATTTTTGGAGAGTCAAGGAGAAATGCACAAGAAGCTCGTAGAATTTATCGTCATCAACCAAATTGCTATATTTTTAGAAGAATATGTAGACTGGAAGTTTTCACCCAACAATTGGTGGGTATTCCAATAGATTACGGCGAACCCCTGCATTTGAGTTCTTAATATTATTGAAGATGAACTATAGACAAGCACAAGAGTAATTGAAAATAGGTCTACATCCATTTTCTATACAAAAAGTACACGCTTTGTGACCTGAAGACTTCCAGCCAAGATTATTGTTTTGTCGTTGGTTTCTTTAGAGGCGTTTTGAAAAGCGCATATTATTTACAGACGAAGCTGTAAGCTCAAGGGACGGTGTATTTAATTCTCGTAATAATCACATGTGGTGTGATGAAAATCTCCACGAAACATTTATTAGTGCTCATCAACGACGTTTTACAATAAATGTATGGGGTGGAATAGTACGGTAGTACGTTGTTGGACCCTACCTTATCTCAAACCGAGTTAATTATGAAAATATTTTACTTTCTTAAATGACGTTTTGTTAGAGCTTCTTGATGACTTACCGCGAAACATCAGACGAAGACTTTGGTTTCAACATGATGGAGCACCGGCTCACACAACCCGCGAAATCATAGCACTAGTAAATAGAATATATCAGATTGGGAAAGAAGGTCCTGGCTAGATTTCATTTTCTGGGGTCAGATGAAAACCTTTGTATATGAGACACCAGTAAACACAGAATTAGACTTGATGGTAACAATAGTAGCTACAGCAGAAGATATTAAAGAAAAACAGGCTGCCCTTGCAAGTGTTTCCTCTAATATTAAAAGACGCTGCCGGGCTTGCTTATGCTGCTAATGGCTGCCATTTGGAAAATCATATTTAATCGCTCCCTTGTTGCTTCATTGTTTAATTTTTCATATTTGCCTGTTTATTGTTCTTTTTTTTTATTGTATAGTGGCAGCAAACCTACTTTGTTTTAAATTATAGTTGTAGATTGTAATTTTTCTTGTAATTTAATTTGAATAAAAACTTTTGGACAGAACGGAAAAAAAATGTTTTACTTAAATGTTATAATAGATAATTCAAGGATTTTATAAATGCTTTATTTTCAAAATTTGGGAATTTTTAATCGTTTGCGATTTTGTTGTTTGATAAAATAGAAAATAATTGTAACTACAAATATTTTAGAGAACTGAAAACGAATGCTAACAGTTTTTATATATTTTAAAATATTCCTTAAAAATATGCGAGTAATGACGATTTTTCGAAAACAAAAGAACGTCAATAAATACGAACTGGGGCTTGTTACGGTTTTATTTTACAAACCGAGGAAAACGTGTGTCAAGAGCAATATGTTACACGGAATATAAATTTAGAAAACGCATGTCGCGATTAATACGTTGCCACGAAAGTCTAATTTGGCGCGCATTTGGCGAATTTTTGATTGGTTGAAACTAAATATCGATTTTAGATTCCGAGACGAAGTTCGACATTTTTGTCTTTTAATTTTTATTAAAAAATTACACAAACAGTTTAAAGGTGTTACAAGATTTCCAATAACAGTTGGTTAAGTTATATTCGGCTAAACCTACCGTAAGTACCCGTTCTTTTCTCTTTTTCTTTGTACAAATTTTAAATGAAACGTGGGATCTTTTTAGCACGTTCCTGTACCTTACGTTTTCTCTGCGTATTATATCTGGATAACCTCCTGGGGGTGCTGGAGTGGCTGATTAAGATCTTCCTTTTCGATTAAGTACCACACTACGGTTTTGCATCAGATAGCTGCAGTGGTTACCACGTCTATTAGATAAGGATTGATTATGCTTCATAACTTAAACGAGGGAGCCTAACGCCTTCCAGTTCTCTTCGAACACCTTCTCCAAGAAGAATCCTGTGGTGTGTAAGTGTCTTATTTATTGTTAATGCGTGTGAAGGTTATGTACATACGATATGAAACGGCTTTGATCTTTTAGTTTTAAGTAAAACCCTATTCGGTGGTACACTCAACAACCGAGAGTTTATAATCAGCTCAATTTGGGCTTGTGCGCTTCAATTTGAACGGTTGTCGCGAAATCAAAAGGCCTTTTGGGTTTGCGGGAGGTACTTACCCCGTTAGATAAGTTAGTTTAAGCGTAGTGTCGTTGCATGTTCGACCAGATAAATTGCCGTGTGTAAGTCATATATGTACACCGAGTATTCCTATCAGACAATCCTCAATTGGAACATTAATACTACGATTGGTGTTGCTAAAGCTTAACTGTAACTCCGGTGCGTTATTCGTATAAGTTACTTATTATTAAGCGAGATACTGCTAAATTGCGTGACGACATCCGACAGTCTCTTTCTTTCTCACTCTCTTAATACTATAGGAATTTTAAATTGTCTGTCTTCCTTTTATGATTAATTGTTGTGTTACTCTGTTCGATCTAGTGTATTTAGGCTTAAGTAAAACTTGTTGATCTCCTGTTGGTCGGTTTTATTTCTTTCTCTTACCCAGCAGGTGGCGCCTTGTTAGGACAGCGGTTTAATTTCTTCGAACTCCTTAAGGAACCCCCCATTCTACGACGACGCCGGGAAGCTGCTGTTCTACCTAAATAATATATTTTCTACGAACCTAATACGCTACATTGATCCGTATTTCCTTTTTATTCAATGAGATCTAGGTGTCGTTTTTCGAGTGCTACAACTTAGTATTAACACCCTGTATATGTAATTTATTAATTTTTTTGTTTGTGAGCTACTAATAATTATAGTATATAATATTGTATTGCTGCAAATATTTTTACTCAGTACGATTATCCCTCAGAAATTTTCATATTTCACTTTTAAAATAAAATCAAAAAAACGAGCAAATGAACAAGAATTATAACAATAACATTGACATCGTACCCTTTTATGGTGAACGCTAAAAACTGATCTTTGTATTGTTCTGATTTTGATGTCAAGTCGATAAGAGAATCTTGAAGATGTATTTTTTTTTAAAAATTTTTACATATTATTATTAATTTGTTTTCGTTAAAAAACGTAAAATTTTCACGTTCAAAGTGAATCTTGTTTGAAATTTGTTTAAATGTGTTGTCTTTTTATTTCGTTAATAATTATTGCAGTTTTATTAAATCTGTCGACTTTAATTAGGAGAAATTTTGTACTGAGTATCATATTTAATTATATAATTTAATTTATTTAATAAAATTTTTTCACTAATTACAAGAATTCAAGAATTTTATGGAAACTGAAAACAAGGAAATAAATTCTTATGAAAATAATTGATTTCCATAAGTGGAAATAACGGAAGCAACCCGACACTTTGCACAAACAACTTCGACCGTGCGACTTGAAAAAAAACTAACAAAAGAAAGGAAATCACAATAACTATCAGACATTATTAAATCTCGACAAAGGCACGCCTAAAAATGAAACGAAATTAACAAGCCTATCGAACACATCACTAAAGTTTATCTTGTAAATCTATAGACGAAAAATCATTATACTAATTGTAACTGGAGGTGTAGGAAGTAATGGCTATAAGAATGCGTGTATGTAACACTTCCGGAATTCAGAAATAACAAGTTAATTAGTAATTTGTTGTTACGAAAACGTGACGCATCTCGAAGCGAACCTTGCGCAAAATATTTTACATTTTATGATTAAAGTAAGTTGGATGAGGTCGTTTACGCGAAAAGTTTCTTCGTGCAATTTTAAAACTTCAAACCGGCACACTTAGTCTCATATTAAAATTATGCAAATTGTAACAAAACTGGACTCTATCTTATGATCGTCAGATAAATTACTTACCACAATTTCCCTTTGGTCATTACATTTTTGTGTCAGGAAATGAGAGTAGCATTGAATAAAAACGACAATGATAAATTTCTTAACATTTAAGAATCATTTATATTTACTTCTTCGGGATTTTGTTAGACATAAAATTAGTTTAATTGAGTGTATTAAAGAATTCGGTAATTAAATTTGGAAGAAAGTTGGTTATAAATGTTACTCAAAAGCAGTTAGTTACATTAAACTAAAAATATATATAAACTTGAACGTAATGTAATTAGACACGGAGTTACGTAATGAAGTGTACTGACCAGTAACAGTCTCATTATCATTTAATTTGGTTTTGAATTTTCTTCTTCTGCGCTTTATTAAGTAACTGTAATAAACGCGTTCCAGTGACCATAGAGACCCGGCTTAATCTAATTGCGTGTAATTTAATTTGTTCAATTGAAGCATCAATTAGAATAGTGTAAATGTTTATTGCGTTGTTGTAACAATAACAAACACGTGTTAATTCTTTTTATTTTTGTTATTATTTAATAATCGTAGGTTAAGTTCATTGAAATAAAAACGATTACATTTGTATTGCGTTACTTGTAAATCTGTTTTAAGCACAAGCATTGATTAGTTTAAAATTATAGACTATGCAACATGTAGTTATTATTAGTAAAATTATTTAGTAGTTCTAATTATTTATTTGTTTACTATTATTTTTGTAATTATCGTAATTACCTTATTATTATACTTTAAATGTCTCTGTTATTAAATGAGATTGTTTTTACTGGGCGCTAAATTAATTTTTCATTTTATTTTTCATTAAAAACGAATTTTCATTTTGTGACCGCATACGTTAATTTCAACATCTGTCGTGACTAGTACTTGAATGCATTTTAAGATCACATTTAGCTTCCGGACATGCATTCTTAACCCGGGTGGTCAAAATATTTTTCATTTTCGATTACAATTCTTATTTAAAAGATTGCAATTAACGAACACGTAGTACAAATAACGACACATTTATTAGCTCCAAGAATTTTTCAAAAAATTCGGAACAGGTACCTACTTGTGAATCACGTTGTATGATCTAATGTGTGAGATGTGTCTGAATGTCTACTAACACTCTTCTGAATACGTATGACTAATTTCACCTCGTGGTTCGGAGTTGTGAAACGTCAATCTGAAGTCTCATTGACCCCAGCGTGTTTTTTTATTACGCGAAAACCCAAGTGAATAAAACATTCAGATTGTATTGCTCAATTTTAGTGTCCCATCAAATTTTAATCTAATTCGGCGATCTAAAACCGTAGATTTTAGAGAAAACACAAAATCATTAAAATCCTTTCTTCGATTAATTAATTAGCATAATTGGAACCACTAATTTTGAAATTCAGTCTTCAAAGTAAGCCATGATTTTTACAAAAATTTTGTTTGTATAAATATAAATCACTAAAGACGATTTAATTGAAATTAACCGTTGAGTCTAATTAATGGAGGAACTTAGTAAAATACTTGTTAATACGATTGTTTGACTTTATATATTGTAGTACAATTTATTTAAAATTTTACGGTTTATTTGTAAACAAACTAATCAACTAACCGGTGTTAGAAAACCTTGCCGGCAGCTCCAGGAGTCGAGAGTGGTCGTGGGCTTATTTAGAATCGTTAGAACGAAAACTTCTACACTGCACGAAGAATTTATAAGGCGCCACCTAGTATTACGCGTAAGAGATCTTCTAGAGCCACTAAGAACTCGTAGACACAAGAAACAAGTTATAGCGATTAGACTTCATTCACAACGCACATAGAAATACATAGACACAAAAATATAATACGGTTTAGAGAAATGCCGTAGTATGGGTACATAAACGCGACAAAAATAATGAACAGACTATTTCACAAAAAGAATTCGTAAAGTAACTGTATTATACCTACTAAATTCTTTGTAAATGGTTCAAAATATATGGTCTAACATATTTGAATTCGGATATAGTATACCTATTTAGGTTTTTTAGCTTACTTTTTAAATTAAAGGTTAGAATTACGAGAGTAATATTAAAGTGACAATAAGTTCAAAATGCGTTTAGTTCCTTTGAGCAACATAAATGTTCTGATGATATATATTTTTAAATAATACCTAAATAAATTAAATTTAGACTCACAATTGTCTCTTTAACATCTTATTCGTTTTGTGCTAAATTTTTAATAGTTTTAGAAAATTTACCGCGCGGTCCTTGATCTTCAAACATCCATTATTCTCATTTTCCCAATATTTGAGGTTAGGAACGAGATTTTGAAAAATGGTTTTTCACTGGCCTATTTGGATGTTATTTATCATACTTTATCATAAAAAGTCATATCATTCCATTTGATTTTTTTTTAATTTGGGTCATGGTTGTCAAAACTAGCCCCCTGGCGGAGAAGGAATCAACTAAATTAACTATATTTAAGGAATGCTCTTTTCAACGATACCAAATTTGTTAAAATCGGTCAAACCGTTAAGAAGTTAAAGCAGATTATTGCAAAAACAATTGAACACCCCCGCCATCTTTGTTTTTGAAATAACTGAACTTTTGGTTTTACGAAAATGATAGATAACTGGTTCTCTTTACAAATGTGAAAAAAATTTTTTGTTTATTCTGCGAAATTTATAGAAAATGCAATTTAAAAATTTAAGATAGCAGTTACGCCCTCTGGTGGTCATTTTAAAACTTGAAAATATTTTCCTGCGATTCTTCATGGCCGATTTACCTAATATTTTTTTTACACCAAAGTCATACGACGAACGGTTCCCGAGATATGGCCGAGGAACAGTCTTATTGGGTCACCCGGTACATAAGAAGTTTTCGGTGTTCGAAGGTTAATAGATAGGGGTAACAGCTTTCGTATCCAAATCAGACAGTACTTAGTTTACAGCAAAGAAGGGAAGTGAAGATGGACTCCGAATTGATAACAGTTGGTGGACCTGCTCACAATGAACCACATAACAGTATTATCTGGTGTGATGTCTTTCAGAATGAAAGGGGCTCCAATGTAGATTTAAATTCCCACGCTGGTGACCTTCACTAATAATATCCAGACTCAGTTTCGTTATGTTAAGTAATTTTCGGATTATTATCCATACGCCAGCAAACCAACCATTAAGACAGACCTCTAGGAGAAAGCGAAGAGAGAAAAAAGGTATCTGCAATTGATAGAAAACCGTAATAGCGAATACTTCATTAAATAGTAAAAGTGTACTCACACACGAACAGGAGGTGAAAACTTATTTCCTTGTTATACAGGATGCTTTCACTTAGGTTTATACTAAATAATTAATGCATGTGTAGCTGTTCGAATTTCAGATGATGTTCATGTAGCACCTTTAACAGACGGGTCAGAAAGAAAAGGAAATGCGTCTTTTGACCGGCCAAAAAGGAAATTTTACAGATCCGGCAATCTCAAATTAATAAAAGTCCCTAGAAAAATTCATAACACCAAAATTGGAAGAGTTTCTTCCCCATCGCATAAGTGTAAACACAGTTGTCTATACTCTAGGGAGAAGTTGATTTACAAATCAATTTTTAATTACGAAATCTTGTTTGTTCGTAAATAATACCGTCACAGATCGTTTATTGTTTCAAGATGAAATCTGTAGAGTCACCTGGGAAATAAAGTCTTTTTGGTTATCAGTTAGATGATTGTGAAAGTTTGCTGAATATGTCACTCAAAGGGTTGTAAAACCTCATCCGGCAGAATTGTTAGTGCAAGTATAAGGTTTACAACATTTATTTTGCGTCGGGTAACCACAGCGAAGATGTAAAGAGAGTGCAATTTTTAATGCGTATAACAAATTTGATCATAAATGTAATAAACAATAATTATACAGTGACCGGCAAAGAGTTTGCATCAAATGGGAAAAAATTTGTAATTGAGACATCCGAAAATTTCTTTTGGCAAATGAATTCAGCATATCGAATGACAAAAAAAGCACTTTGACAAATGTCTTGTGGCCACTGTCATGGCGGCAAATTAAAAAAATACCCTTAAATATGTAAAAGTGAGGTTAGATGACAAGATATTGAAAAATGCCTAAGAGAAAAGTTGTTCAGAATTAGATTATACGTCTATGTGCAATTTGTAAAAAATTGTTTAAATTGGGTTTAGAATGGAAGAATTGATTATTTTAGGACTATTTAAAAAAAATTCTAAATTTGTAATTTCAACCTATTGTTTTCTGTAGGCCATTGCAACAAAGTCCGTCCTAAAAAAACAATGTTTTTTGTTCTTTAATGTCCATTGATAGACTAATAAATAAAAATTACTCGATTGTGAAGTTTATTTGTTGGTTTTATTGTGTTTAATGCAAATCAAACGCAAAAAATTTTATTTTCTTTTGAAAATTTGCACATAGACGTATAATCTAATTCTGAACAACTTTTTTCTTAGGCATTTTTCAATATCTTGTCATCTAACCTCACTTTTACATATTTAGGGATATTTATTTAATTTGCCGCCATGACAGTGGTCACATGACATTTGTCAATGTGCTTTTTTTGTCATTTGATATGCTGAATTCATTTGCCAAAAGAAATTTTCGGATATCTCAATTACAAAAATTTTTCCCATTTGATGCAAACTCTTTGCCGGACACTGTATAATACAAAGAAAACTGAATAGTTAACTTGTATGCAGCTAATAGGTTTTCTGCAACCCCCGATAGGCGTAGTGTCCCACGGCGGCGTTAGAAGATTCACAGCCGGCTGTCAACGGCGGTAGACCCCAGAGGTGAAATTGGAACCTTTACGGGTTGTTTATGTGAAAATATGTAGTGTGTTATTCTTACTACCTATCCTTGGTGGTTGTACACCAAGAAACAGAAAAAGGTTTGGGTTCGTTATAACTAAGCGATATCCTGAGCTTGCTTTCTAGATATGCTTGTGTTTATAACGCAGGGTAGCTCCTTCACGGGGCTGTGAGTCTAGTGATAGGTCCCGTATGTGAATCGTGCTGGTGGACCTGAGTACTAGATGTCCTGTTTGAGCGGACGGCTCTGTAACGACGTTAATATACGCTGTGAAACGTTGAAGGATCTTTGAGACGGTTATCAAGCCATGTATATAGTGTTTTGGATTACAACAGGGAGTCAGAGTATAGTATGAAAGAAAGCATTTAAACAACGGCCGAACGCAAATCGGTGGATGTTAGACAGAGCGAAATAGTTGAAGGGTTACGTTATTGACTTTCAAACGCGGTACAATATGGGCTCTTTGATGCCGTGGACGTAACACAAGAAGAAGTTCGCACTTTTGTCCGCGACAAATTGAATTGAAGGGGAGTATTTGAGCGTAATAAGACAATAAAAAAAATAGCAGGTTAATCAGGTTTCGTGTCAAGTTCAGGCGGTGGTCAATAGTATTTAAGCAGGATATCAAGAGAATAATCAGGTCAATCGGGTTTATTTAAACGGGTCGGAATTGTTCTGGATTTGAAATAAAATGCAGAAAACACTCTTAAGTGTCTTAAACTACGGAAAACAGCCGAATTTATACCAATTCTCATCTGCAATTTTTGTCGGGATTAACAACGGGGGAATTGTGGTGAGAAATAAAGCAGGGATCGGTGACGCAAGATATCCTTATCATAAAAACGTCACCAATCTATGACCATTACATGGTTGAAGTGCTGAATGCCTCTTTTAATTTAAGAGTTAACTAATAAAATGAAGTTGAAGTCCATCGGATTTAAGTCTCACGAGAATCGATGCCGCTTTTGCGAAAAAATTAATTGTCAAACTTGATTTTTTAAAATTGTTGTGTTGTACGAGCTATGTGGGATAGTGGCGACTTCTGTTGGTGTATCCAGGAGGGGTTCCGGACAAATCTCCGAATGGATAAAAATCGAATGTGGTCAAAACGACGAAAAGTAAAAAACTACGCCTTAGGAATCGTAACCTGTCGTTAAGTGTAATTTAAAAAAAAATTGTAATAACTGTGACATACATACTCCTGATCACATAATAACAACTTAAATTGATTCTTCACAGAAGTATTTTCGGCGACTTGTTCACAGGAACATTTTTGTCGTTTTGCCACAGACGGATTTTCGGCGTTTTGTCATTTTTCGGTGATTTGTCTACAGAAGTTTTTCGGCGATTTGTCCACAAATTCGGCGTTTTGTCCATTCGGCGCTTTGTCACAGACCCTCCAGAAGTGTCACCAAATTGTTCGCATTTCAAAGAGATCACTACATTATTGAACGGTGGTTCAATAAAAATAAGTCAAGTGCGACCATTTGCAGTTGCATGAAAAATTTTTTATAAGAAAATATCAAATTTTCATGATCGCAGCTTGTGTGCAAAGTGCTCTTGATTCTTGAAGACCAACTTTTTACTGGTGTAAATCCTCTGCAGTTATATGTTCTTAAGCCATTTTGAATTGGTAACTATTCGAGTGATGGACAATTCCTGTGGATTTTGTCTTAGATTGGATAGTTTGAATTTACAGTGTAAAGCTATTAAACTTATATGTTCCACCACTTTTTCAATGGTGCAACATTTCTAAGTTTCAGAAATATAATAAATGATGCACAATTTTAGAACTTAAGGTCATTTTTCTGACAAACACCAGAAATCAACCAAGTGGTAATTATTCAGTCAATTGGTGCTGAAAAAGGAGGTTTCCTGTGAAGTTTTAGAGCATTTTTGATAATAATTGGTATATTTATAGATTTTACTTCACTGAATTTTTGTTCTCGAAAACCGGTTCCATATCGGAAAAATAACGCTTCAAAACAGTTTTTTGACGATATTTCCTTTCTGACTCAGTTTACGGTGAATGTCCACTCCAACACGGGAATTGACCAAACATTATTTTTTAAATCGAACAATAGTATGATTATTGAAGTCACCAGGATATGAATCGAAAATATACCTTTGTGGTACTAGTACTGCAAAAATATTTTTTGCAGCCTTCTGCAACGGCGGAAGATTTCCAACTGCCATACCTTTTTATGGTTGTTAGATTTACCCTACCCACTTGAGTCCTGACTCTTACTCACACTCTAATACCGGGTAAGAATCGTGTCCCTAACCTGAATCATATCCCAAGTCAAATTTCCTTTCTATATCCTATACCCAAGATTACCAATCCGCCTAGCAAGTGTGGTATTCAAATGCTAATAAGTACCCCTCATGAAAACGACAACCACAAACAGTCCCGAGCAAGTCTGTGTATCCTTGACCAAGGTAGCAGCCAGAAGTGATCGAGTAGGCTACCAAAGAAAGACAACACTGGCAATCCGAATTATAACGTAGGGTTAGCAAAAATAAGACGCAAGGGAGAGGAATGTATAACACATTCTATATTACAAAAAAATATCGACTCACATTATAAAATTTGGTAATGAATCAAAGAGAGTAACTTCAGTAATCATTCAACTCTCACCGAAACACAAAATAAAAATAATTGTGTTACACACCAATAACCACTCATTCAGATGAAGAAATGGAAACTTTTTATAATGAAATATCAGATAATATAAAAAAAAACAAAATACTACCTATACAATAGTAATGGGAGACTTCAATTCAAAAGTAGGGAAGAAACAAGAAGAAAACAAAAAAAGAAAAAAATTATATTATTCATTTTATTTCAAAATACGCGTTGAACTGCGCTCATACGCATGTGCCTTGATAAACCACAGGGACACTTTGATAAATTGGAAAATTCTCGTAGTTAGACACCGTGAATTTGAACTTTAATCTTTTCACGCCCCTCGTGCTGATGCAGCATAGTTTGAGTTGCTGATAGTTTTTCTTTAGTATTGCAAACGCGACAGAACCCAATATCTTCCTAATTAGGGAATACTCTCATGTTAAGGAGCCTGGATTTTGGATGTTTGAAACCATTACCATCCCAATTTGACATTGAAACAGGTTGTCGTTTACAATTGTTTGGCTGGTTACCCTGTTTGTCATTCTGCGAAACTAAAGAAGTTAATATCTGCGAGCTTTATTCCCCGATTATGCAACCGTTCAAGACGAAACTTTAGCGTTTTAGCTTCTACAACGATAATCCGATCTACCAGAATAACCTTCTATTCTCACGACAACATCAGTATTGAATTACATTTGGTTGTCGAGGATACAATAGTACGTGCTTAGTTATATCTTACTTTAAGACGCTTTACGCTTTATTAATACCATTAGTTTTGCTGAAACGATTCTATCTTTCTTTGTTTGACGAACTTTCACCGCATCTCCAACTACTGGGGATTAATTACAATTGATAGTTAGTATGGTGCTTTTAATTTAATGAAATATATTGGTTGAAACGACACGCTCCTCAATCCTCAAATGTTTAAACGAAAGAACATGACTATTGGGCAGATTGTATTATTACTGTTGTAAAATGTTTGTAAATTTTGTTCACGTGTGTTATCGTTTATTAGATAAAAAAAGGAAACGATATTTGTAGTAAAGTGTTACCCGCCTTAGATTAATTTTACTGTTATAGAACAGACTCGCGAAAATTGTATTTAATGAAGAGTATTGTTAGGTTTTCCTTTCTTGAGAATAACTAATTCTAACACCATGAAACTCAAAACGCATCTAACTGAACGATGAGGACTGGGTCTAGAAAGATGTCTCCCACTTACCTTTATAGATGACCAAAGGTCCTTATCATGCGTCAGATTCGGGTTTTATTGGGCGCCACTCAGATCTTTTCTAAATGCTTACTAAAAATCCAGGAAAACGTAAACACTTGAACGGAAACGTTTTTAAAGAAAGAAACATGAATTACGTGCTATCTATTGAAATGCAAGTTTAACTACAAGTCTTTGATTACACCTCGGTCGTGTTCTTTTACATTAAACCCATCCTAAAAGCTAAAAGCGGTACCGCGGGCAATTAACTTTCTTATAACAAGGATTATACCTAAGTACTATTTACTGGTTCACAAAGTTTGTAAAACGAAGTGTGACTGTGGTCTTTATTTAAAACAAAATATTACTTTAACTTCAACTTGAAATTCACAACCCCCGTCTCAATTCGTTTCATTTCGAACAACAAAACTAACAAACAAAAAAATATACGCAAGGACGTCCTAATTTAATTGACTTATTCTTAAACGCCCACCACTCACAATATACGATAATTCTCTTAAAGTAAACAATCAATTTACTTACAGTTGCTTGGTTTTCTTCTGATGAACCCAACACTTCGTTAGTCGTTACACTTAATTTCTTTAAGCAGGAACAGTTTATTACGCCGGTTTAACGAAAAATGCATTCTACGGTCTTGCATTTCTATAATTTAGTGTGCTGGTACAAGAGATAATCAAGAAGTCCCCAAGCATTATTTGGACTTTACTTTACTCAACGATAGTTCTCTTTAATTTCGCGAACCGAGTTGTTCCCCGTACGTTATCATCAACAATATTTTAACCCTCGCATACAAAGCACTATTTAATATTTCGCGATTGTTAAAAAAATATAACAATTATTATCCGTAAGAGTTTTGTACTTGTTGTTAGTTACATAGTACCACGAGTTTTGAATCTGCTTATCGACTCTCGACTGACGGAATTTAACCGGGGTGTAATTTTATTAATATCTAGGCCAAATAAATGTGAGACTTTACGTTTAAAAACAACACGATTTTCACTCAAGTCATGGAACAAACAAAGAGTTCATTGAGTCACCGAAGCAAAGTGGCTAAGCCTTCTAAGAGAGCCTTTTATAAAAACCATCGAAATAATCATTTCCCTCAAGCCTAATTGTGAGCACGACGGATTTAAAACATACGTGCTTTTTAACGCCGACAAAATATACTTAAAACTACAGTAATACACCAAACAGGTGACAGGGGGGACGTAACCGATATGTTGCTTTGGGTGCTAGTATCATCGGTTTACATAATTGGTATGACTCTCTCATAGTATTTACCTGTTAATTTATTTTGTATTTGAATAATTTATTTTGTATATGAAGTATCAGTCCTTTGAAACCGGTAGTACGTATACCAATCCTTAAGCACTCTCACAAGATATATTACATTTATTTCTTTTTATTAATATGAAAAGTAAATATTATGTACTTTAATCATCATAAATGATTTTTGAGGTTTCTAGATTTAAATAGTTAAACTGTATGTGTTAATTTAGAAGTGATCATGATTCTGCTTTATACAGTAAGGCCGAGAGAATCAACGATCCTTCGAGATGAAGATAAGCGTTTTTTCCCCTAAATGCACCTTGTCAAATGCCCAAAAACTGTAGGTCGTATTATCTTCTTTGTGATGGTTTTTTTTCTAGAATAATAAATCGGACGTATTTGGAGTGCGACACTAACTCCAGTTGCCATCTATACACATAAAATCGAGTTTTGTTTTTCTTATTGTGTGTCTGTTTGTTTGTTTGTCCACCTTCTCCTCCAAAACTACTCAGTCGATTTTGATGGTTGATGACTCATTTTTTTTAGGAGGTCAAGGCGGTGAACTTAGGGTTATTTACATGTTGACCTGACCTTTGACCTCTGAGCTGGTGAAGTCAAATCTTTGAAAATTGAAGGAAATATAGGGATGTGATATCTCATTTTTTTCAGGACGTGAAGGCTGATTTGATCATACACATGAAATCGAGTTTTGTTTTTCTGTTTGTTTGTCTGTTTGTTTGTTTATTTGTTTGTCCGCCTTCTCCTTCAAAACGACTTAATCGATTTTGATGGTTGATGGCTCATTTTTTTCAGGAGGTCAAGGCGGTAAGCTTAGGCTATTTCATTTCGATCTGATCTTTGACCTATGAACTGGTGAGGTCAAATCTTTGAAAATTGAAGGTAATATAGGCATGTGATATTTCATTTTTTTCAGGACGTGAAGTTTTATTTTTCTCTCTGTCTGTTTGTTAGTTTGTTTGTTTGTTTGTCCGCCTTCTTACTTAGGCTATTACATGTTGACCTGATCTTTGACCTCTGAGCTGGTGAGGTCAAATTTTTGAAAATTGAAGGAAATATTAAGCATTTGATATGTCATTTTCATTCATTCCATTTCTCTTCACTTCTTTTCATTATTCTATTCTGACTACCTGAAAAGGTTGCAAAGTCTTTCAGGTAGAGATTGGATTAGGAACACATTCCAACGCTCTTATCTCACTCCGACTTATTGTAGGCCCATTCTCTGGTTTGAATGGGCGTGGTTCACTAGTATATTCATATGAACGTGAACCTGTTGATTGTGAGCTTCTTGGTTTTACCTGTAGATTTACTTCTTGTGTGTTGTGGAAGATACTAGATATTGCACTATCGACCGAGTTGTCGACAGATCGTTAATAGATCACCTTTCTGTCTGTCTTCGGAGGCGTATCATCTCCGGCTACTGTAAAGATCGTCCATCAGGTGATGTACACTTATTTCTACAAACTCTCTCAGGACAGAAAACAGTCTCTTCTCTTGGTATTTGCTGACATTGCCTGTCTATTAGAAATTTGATAGTTTATACTATGAACACAAAGTGAATTACAAAATTTATATAACTTAAAATTGTTATACAATAATACACAACAGATACTGGAAAGAAGTGGGTGTACCCTATACATACTTGGTTACAATGCATACAATTTATTTTATAGATACCGAATTTATCATGCACATATCTCTGGTGGTTGCTTCGGATCGTCCTGGATATTTTGTAAGCTGTTATTAGTACTAGACCCTACTGTTTTATATTGGCACTATCCAATAGCGTGGCAAATATTGCGATAAAATGCCTCCTCCTTCCGAAAAAATTTCTATTCCCGTGAGAAAGCGGACCGGTGTTGCTTTCATTGTTGTTGCAAACAAACTGCACTTCTTATTTTTTTCTAAATTTTACTCAAAATCTCCATATGTATTACATTTGATATTATATCTGAAAAATCTAAAAATCGTCCTGTTCGAATTTTCCCTTAAGTGAGTTTTAAAAAAAATTATCAAAAGCTAAAAGTGGATATGTATTTACAGACTTTTTCCCAAAAAACCAGTTTTACAATATCACAATCCTTGTTATTCTATAAAACCTGTAAAACTTAAAAATAATTTTGTAATAAATTAATATTATCGTTTATAAGTTGTATCCTGCAATACCACTAATTAATTATAACGAATAAGGAAATCGTTTTACACGGAAAATGTTTTTATTGTTGTGACGCAAATATTAAAATGTATAATACAGGTTCACAGATCAAGGATTAATTATTTTGTACTTATTTTATGATGACCATGGAATATGATCAATGCATGTGAAAACCGAACCAATGATTAATAACTTGCGCGATTAAAAATTGTATAATATCACTAATTTTATTACTTTATAAAAGTAATCATCTTAATTGTTCAATGCTTTAAAAAGCAACCACCCAAACCATGTCTAATGCTCAAATTATTTTCGTCTCGGTTGTAAATCGATATAAATTACATTTGGGTAACGTTTTATTTAACTAGAGCTAATTGCGTTTAAATTGTTTACTGCAGTCCCTAGGAAATTGCTCTTGAGCTTTTTAATTTTTAAATGGGAGATGTTATCGAATTTAAACAACTGTGTACGCTCGAATCTTTCTATTCATTTAAATAATATTAAAAAAAATTTATTTTAATTATAGGAACAACAGAGAAAACGGTTTATGTAAATACATTGCTTAATTTTTTATTCCAGATCTTATAAATCAGTTTATGCGACGGTTTCCAAACCCAAAATTTTAACGTTTTAGTCTATTTTTTCTTTTTACTATTTTCAAGAACCTGTGCTTTCTTTCTGTGCCCATTTTTGATTTTTTAACTCAATAATTTTTTTGATAAATTGAATCGCGTTTTGAAAAAGCACCAAAGCTTTGTTAATCAATTTTTCAAATATGTCGATTAATTGACATTGTTAGAGGGAATAATTCTAATATGTAACCGATTTGGTTACGTATTATCGTTTTTCTCTTTTTTTATAACATTCAACTGATTTAAGAATTTTTGATTTTGATTTTAGGTATTTTTATCTTTTTAGTAAATATGTTTAATCTTTTCCGAATTTTGAATGGCTAAAATACTATCCATTTTTTTTGTTATTCAAACGTGTTCGAGTACAATTTTGTTGGTGTGGCCGTTTATGTAATAAGTTTCTGAGGTACCTACTGGATTTTTCTTTACACAGAAACTAATACCATAAAACTGAAACAGGTGTAGTAATCTTGAAGTGATAAACTTCACAATAACTACATAAACCTAATATTTTTCTTAGTTTAGTTTAGTCGGCAATTTTTTTGTTAGATGTTTTTCGTTGGAAATGTTTTAATTACGCTTACTGCAGGTGCAGAAATATCAATCGTTTTTGTTTACATTTACGTTAACAGTTTTTGTTTGGTTAGTTAAGGGATTAAAAATTAAGAAGGGGCAAAAGCGCTTCTGAATCTTGAAAATCAGAAAGATTCCTTTCTGAATCTCGATGTTAAAGGTTCGTCTTTAGAACTATCACGGGCAGCGTTATATTTTTATGCGACGAATTGTGTATTATCAATTACTGATATAATGGTTAGAATGTAAGTGAAGTTTGTAATTATTGAAATTATGGCGTATTTGCAGTTGTTTAGGCAACTCCCAACAAAATATGAACTATAGTATGTTTGTGTAGTAATTATGAAGAATAATTGAGTGTAATCGTAGAGAGATTATATGGTAATTTTCAAGCCTACGCTTGTCTGACTGATAGTGTGTCTGTAATGCTGCTTTTCAACATTCAATTTTTATCAAAGTGTTTTTTTTTGTTATTAATAACAACAATTACTCTAACTCATCAATTACAACATGTTTGGATGCACAGCTTTTCTTTGATATTGTCTTCCTTCCTAACTTGTTCCATCCGGAAGAAGGAAGAAGAAAGGGACCTGACATAATCTGAATGCAAATAGACTTTGGTTTTCGTCTTGTTATCTTTTAATGCTATAGATATGGGTTTTGTTTCGCTGATTGTCTTACGTCTTACTTTAATCTTTAAATGAAATTAATAAATGAGAATGTGACAGAAAGTTAACAAAACTAAGTACATTTTTAATTAAAGCTTATAAAAACGTTAATTGTTCTAAAGTTATCAAATATATACAGTATGTCCACGGATTCAGTGCATATAAGCTGTAAATGACAAAAATGTTTGGAGTTTTGAATCTTTTGGGGATCAGCCCTGTTTGTTCTGGAACTAAGAAGTCAAATTCATTCATCTATAGGGTGTTTTCAAAATTATCAAGTTTCTTTATTTTTAAAAATATTAAAAACTTTTAGTTATATAAGTTGTTCAGAATTAAAAGTTACGGTAGCTTGTATACATTAGGTCATTTCTCACGGAATTTTGTTAGCAATCTATCTTACGAATCTTCCATCTTTTCCCGAACATAACATTGCTCAATAAAAAATCTTTGTTCTAGCTTTAACAGCAAAGTTGAAAGAAATGATAATAACGTGTTAATTTGACATATGCAATTTCCTTGACAATATTATAAGAAGTTCCACTTTAATTCACTATACCGTGACATATGAATTTACTATCTTAAATTAATAATTAACATATATCTTCCTTCTCCAACAATTAACACAAAAAAATGTGTTAATAATGAATATTCAAAGCGTTTTTTACTAAAAAAATCAGTAAAATAACGTTTAACTTCATTGTCGGTTATAACAAATATGTGCCCCTTTTTTTGATCTTCATTTATATTTTGTATTGTCTTAAATCTACTGAACAGTTTAAGACGTGATCCACGATTTTGTGGAATTAAGTCTTTATACAGGGTAGCTTTTATGTATGGAACCAAGGCTCTGTAGCCAAAACGGTTGAAGGCATCATTCTGGAAATTTTAGGATCAAATCTGAAGCTATTTCACATAATTTGACACAATCAAAAAATTTCTTTGTTCGATAATTTTTTGACACGGCCGCCATCTTGAATTTTTTAAATAGCAAGATGGGTCATGTGATATATCATTTGAAAGCTTATTTTATTTACTTTGCAACTGACTAGAAACATTGAAGTTGTATTTGGAGAAAATACCTAAAAAATTTATTCTAATAATTATATCTGCAATTATTTGTATTATCGCCTTTTTAATTTAGGTGGCGATGCTTTTGACACGTTACCTAGGTGACGTTACCTAGGTAACGTTATAACGTCAAAAGCATCAGTTATTCTCATTACTAGTTCATTATTATTCAATAATTAGAACCGTCTCGTAAAAATGAATCAGCTAACTGAATCAGAAAGATTACAAATTCTTATGATGGTTGGTTACGGCGATAGAAAACGCACGCATAAAGAAGTTTGCCAACTCTTCAATGCTGAAAACCCTGATAGGAATCCTATAGTGAGATCTACTGTGACCAAGACTTTACGACGGTATAATATCACTGGGAGTGTTAAGAACCGTCGAAGAAGTGGCCGACCAACAACAGTGGCAGAGGATAATTCACTGGCAGTATTAATGGATGTAGTTCATCAGCCCAAAACATCAGCATATCAGCTTGCACTAAACCATAATATGTCTCGATATTCAGTTCTGAAAATTCTAAAGCATCACAAATATCATCCTTACAAGGTACATTTAGTACAAGAATTATCGGAAGACGATTTTGATAGACGTGATCAGTTTTGCGAGAACATTATGGAAGCAATTGCGGAGAATAACAATTTTGCAAGTTCCATTTTGTTCTCTGATGAGGCCACATTTACTCTCAATGGCGCCGTAAATAGACACAACTGCCGATATTATTTCGACACGAATCCACATTGGATGGAAACAGTGTACATCCAGTATCCTCAAAAAATAAATGTATGGTGTGGCATAATTGGAGGTAGAATTATTGGACCATTTTTCATAGAAGGGAATCTCAATACCAACAGTTACCTCAACATCCTACAGGAGAATGTTATCCCTAGGATTGTGGAACTTTTCCAAACGTGGACGACCCAAATGCTGTTAGGGGCGATATCTGGTTTCAGCAGGACGGTGCCCCACCCCATTATGGGATAAACGTTCGAAATTATCTAGATGAAACTTTTCCAAGACGCTGGATAGGGAGAAGGGGAACTCTCGATTGGCCAGCCCGGTCACCTGACTTGACCCCTCTGGACTTTTTCTTGTGGGGCCATTTGAAAAGCTGTGTATACAAGAACAAACCCTACGATTTAAATGAATTGAGAAACCGTATTGAAGCTGAGATTGCAGCTATTCCAGAAAATTGGTTGATAAATTCGATTAATTCTTTCCTAAATCGTATACATTACTGTCAGGAGGTAATGGTTCACATTTTGAGCATTTAATTCGCTAAAGTATTTCAGTTTTCTTAAGAACATTGACTTTCTACATACGATGTTATTTAAATCTAATGATTCTTGTTTCTCTATGTAAGTCTTATTGTTCCTTTTTTTCTCGATAATTATTTCGTGAGCAGTAAATTAATTTGTATTTTTTCTGAGCGTATTTTTACCATCCAACTCAAATATTCAAACTCAGTTACAAAGTAAATAAAATAAGCTTTCAAATGATATATCACATGACCCATCTTGCTATTTAAAAAAATTCAAGATGGCGGCCGTGTCAAAAAATTATCGAGCAAAGAAATTTTTTGATTGTGTCAAATTATGTGAAATAGCTTCAGATTTGATCCCTAAAATTTCCAGAATGATGCCTTCAACCGTTTTGGCTACAGTGCCTTGGTTCCATACATAAAAGCTACCCTGTATAACTAAATTTTTACATCGTTTAATTTCGAACCATGTGGTCAACCTACATTCATTAGTCAAATTCATGTATAGTTTACATTTTCTTATTTACTTATCTGAAGATGACAATTATGTAAATTAATGTTGTCGAAACTAGTTTTAATTTTATATAAGAATTTTATCAAGTATTGGGCAATAAATTGATTATAAGAAAGTTTTTCCATTATTATCAGTGAAATAAGTTATTTTGTGTTTTATTTATTAGAGAAATTTTGGACCACTTAAAATAACGTCAAAAACTCTGTGGTTATAAATAACGATAAAGTCGAGCGATTTTAATAGAGGTTTCGGACTGCATTTAACAGAACTGTCAGTTATTACACTTTTCCCTAATCTAATTTTTTGTTTTCAGTTAATTTGACAGCGCTTTGAGGATTGGACGCCGTATAATCACACTAAAAGTAATTAACATTTACCGTAAATAAAGTTTGGCGTTATCGTTATATCTTTTAATCTTAATCTTTTTCTTACTGCGCATGCGCACAAATAACGATAACTGCGGAAACTGCTACTTTAGATGACCCAAAATCTCCCTATTAACCGAATGGATTTATATTTATTAAGCGACTATCTAGGATGAAACGGTTAATTTGTTGCCTAGTAATCCTCTTGCACTTTCTAACTAGGGTTCAATTCTGTTTGCAGTATTTTTTTATTAACTTTATTATCATTATAATACAATTTTGTAAAGTGAATTTAACATATCGAAAAAGATTAAACTCATTTTATAAAAAATTGTATTAATAATATCGATTGTATTTTATTAATAAAAAAAATTACAACATTACGGATTATTCTGCGTAAATCACTACAAAAATGTTACTGCTTTTTTTATTAAAATGCTCTTTTAAACACTTACATTACTACATAATAGTTATTTACGAAATAGCGCGAATGCTAGAATAAACTTCCCGCAAGGGGAGTTTGTACAATATTTTGTATTGAGCAAATATTCCGTTAATAAATATTAGCAACTATTTTACATTAATGTCAAATTTTAATATAGTAGAGTGATATCAGTTGACGTTTTTAGTTGTAGTAATTTACATAACGGATAGATGGCACTATAAATTTTTAATAACTTTGTGTAGATTTTTCAAGGTCAATTCTTGTTTTCATTAACAAGAATCATTGGAAAAATTATTTTTAGCAACTAAAAATTATATTCGGATTACGATGTTATTATTTGAATGTCTGCGAATGCCAGTGTTTTTGTAAATTTTCCCGAGCTGATGCGGGAAAAATAGCTTCCTGATTGGCTACACACTTATATCAAATGTCATTTCCCAAGCGGCGAGTACAAAAATGTATTCTCACTTGTCTATCTAATAAAATATGTTCCTCTATTGTGATCAAATTGTGCCGGAAAAAAGAGGTGCATTAATTTTGAATTTAAACTTTTATGTGGGACACACGGTATAACAGCTTGCCATTGTTTTAAATACAGGAAGATTAAAAGTCAAAATTGGCCGATCAAAATGATAATTCACAATCTGACGTAACTTTTAATTTTAAACAACTTATGTAAATAAACATTTTAAATATTTTTAAAAACAAAGGAACTTTACTTTTGACAATTTTGAAAATTAATAGTAAAAAACACTATGTAGATTAACGAATCGGAAGGATTTTCTCTACTTCTTAGTTTTAGATCCTAAAATCTCAAGTTTCAACTGCAAACTGTTTTGTCATTTACATCTTACGTGTACTCAAACCGTGGACATACTGTACGTAAATTCGAAACGTAATTTTTTACACATACGAGGATGTATTGATATCTAGTTAGCCTAGACCAGTTCCTTGCATAAACAAAATATTGCGTTACCGTAGCAACGAACAATAACTTATTTGAAGTGTCAGTGTAAAGTTTGACGTCAAAAAAGTAAACCAGAGTCACGCAATAAATTAAATGAAAAAGATGTCCACCGAAATTGTGAAAATCGAAAAATTGGAGTATCGAGCCATCATCAAGTACCTGTATTTAAAAGGGTTAAGAGGTAAGCAGATTTACGAAGATATGCTTAATACCCTTGGTGATCAATGTCCTTCGTATGCGACCGTCAAAATTGGAATGCAAGCTTCAAAAGAGGTAAATTTTCCATTGAAGATGATGACCGATCGGGAAGGCCAGTTTCTGTGTCAGTCCCCGAAAATATCGATGCAGTTCATGACATGATTTTATCAGACCGTCGAATTGGGCTAAAACGGATATCTGAAGCACTGAATATTTCATACGAACGCGTTCATCATAATGAATATGGTTCACGTCAATTTGGACATGAGAAAAATTGCTGCAAAATGGATCCCCAAATGTTTGAATGTTGACCAAAAGCGTGCAAGGGTAGAAGCATCGCGTTCGATCTGTGCTCGATTTGAAAACGATGTAGACTTCTTAAACCGAATTGTTACTATGGATGAGACTTGGGTACATTTCTACGATCCAGAAACAAAGCAACAATCGATGGAATGGCGACACTCTGGTTCTCCAAGACCTAAGAGTTTCGTGTCCAAAAATCTGCTGGAAAAGTTCTTGCTTCAGTTTTTGGGATTGCCATGGAGTAATCATGATTGATTTTTGGATAAGGGTAGAACAATAACTGGAGATTACTATTCGACATTACTGACCACTCTACGGGAAAATATTAAAGAGAAAAGACGCGGAAAGCTATCCAAAGGTGTTTTGTTTTTGCAGGACAACGCCCTGCACACAAATCTCATGTTGCCATGCAAAAATTCGTGATTTAGGGTTTGAATTACTAGAACACCCCTTTATTCACCCGATTTGGCTCCGTCCGACTATCACCTCTTTCTTCAACTGAAAAAAAGTTTAAAAGGTCGTACATTTTCTTCCAACAAGGAGGTAATAGAAGCTGTGGAGGTCTGGTTTGCAGAGCAAGAAGAAACATTTTTTTGAAACGTCTAGAGACGTTGCAGGTTTGCTGTAATAAATGTATCCAATTAAGAGGAGAATGTGTTGAGTAATAAAATATTTTGACATTGAGATTTTGTTTGGTTCTATAGTAGGTTAATAATTTTTTAATATATCCTCGTAAGCCTGTCCGTGTAGTACGCGGACCTTTGATATTGCTTTTAAAAAGTAGTTTTTTTTAAATCGGTTTTGATCAATCTAAAAGATATAAATATTGGGGACCGCGTCTCTGTAAATGTTCCTTAAGTTGATCGTAGTCCTCTAGATCCCAAAAATATATTGGATATTGTTATTAATCACAAAAATAGTGTGTACCATATAAGACAATATTATAAGATTAAGGAAAGCAGTGTCAAATTCGTCTAAGTTTGGTGGACAAGGTTTTAAAAAATTTGTTTGTCGACCGAACAAATAAATAAGTTTGTAGAAAAGAATGTAATTTAATTTAAATTAAGTAAGGTATTTGATATGTTTATGTCAACTAGTTGTATAAAAATCGGCCCTACACCGTTTGCGGTACTTTTTTGATAATATGTACAGGGTCCTGCATTAGTACGTCGTTCTTGCCTAGCAGCTAGCCATTGGAGATAAGTAAGAAAAATTTATATTAAACATAACTGGTTTAAAAAGATCTAGTTTGTCAAATTATTTTTAACAATACAGGGTGTCCCATTTTTACGGGATGCCAAATGTTTTTTTTAATGGAATTCCCTGTATCTTTCAAGATGTTCTGGGGTAGTTTCTCAAACTCTACATAGCCATTTAATTATTTTTTGATTTGCTGGCAGTATTACCAACTTATAATTGTTTCTCTGAAAAATTTTCCGTAAACAGGCTTCACTTTAATAAATCAAAGCGACTTTGTCTTGAAAATTTAATAAACTAATTGTCGCACCGACGTTAGACCCAATGAAGGTTAATATTTTAATAGTTAGAAATTTAGATTGTGTGCTACGGGGTATTCTATAAAAAATCCAAATTTCTTAAAACCTCAAAGTTCAGAACACAGTTTTTAAAATGAAATGACATTTGTTTTATTCTACTATAAGATGGCATTTTTCTTCTCTTTGATTTTTACTGAAGGTGTCCTATGCCTAAACTCCGTAGTTTTTGTGATATTTAATAGTTAAGAAAAAACCAATTTTAATTACAATAAGTTTTGCGACATCTATTGTATTATATTTTTACAACGAAGAAGGCCGTTGGTGGAAAATAAATTGCATACTAGCAGATGCCATATATTAGCGTTCAAAAATATCGCCTCTTAACATTCTTTGCAAGAACATATCTCGATGAAATCTTTCGAATCATTGGATTGGCAGGAATATACTCACCAGGTAACCGGCTAGATCACGTGATCTGACAAAACTAGACTTTTGTAGGGATTTGTAAAAGAAATGGTGTATAACGATTAACCAACAACAAATATGCACCAAAGAATAGTGGACTCGTTTGCAAGCATTTCTCCTCAAATGTTGGAAGAGAGGGAAAGGTTTTTTCAGCAGCGAATCAATTGGTGCTTCAATAAAAATGCAAAACATTTGAAACACTTATTGTAGTCATTTCTTCAATTTTGTTTCTTTTGACAGTTTTTTTAATGTATTCAATTATTTTGTTAGGTAAATAAGTAATTAATAAAAAAATCTTTAAGTTATCCAAACTCCAAAGTGACACTAAATCATCGCCATTGCTCTCTTGGGTGTATAAAAATGTAATTAAAATTGTTTTTTTTTAACTATTAAATATCTCCAAAACTATGGGTCTTAGCTATAGGATACATTTAGTAAAAGGCTAAGGGCCGGTTATTTAAGCTAAAAATATGACCATATGACCCAATATTTCTTAATAAAATTTAATTAAAATTGTTTTTTTCATTTTGTTAATAATTTCACTGTAAATTTATCAATTCTTATCAAAATTGGCAGAGAGCATAACTTTAGACCAAGAACATTATTTGATGAACTATTTTACAATTTGTTGTAGGAGGCGCCACGTGAAAGATTCCTGATGATGAAATCGACTTTTTTTTTAGAGAAAACTTTTTAGTGATTTTGATTAGAGAATATGACGTAAACGTCATTTCTACACAATATTGGTACTCTTGTTTAAATACGATAATTTCATCTGTTTCCGAGATTAACGCAGTTGAACAATTCGTAGTATCAGAAGGGGATTTCAAATATTCGTTTTGGACTGTCAGATAATTATGCTTTTCTGTAGAAGGCATATTGTATCTTATGGTCATATTTTGGTCTAAATAACCCGCTCTTAACCTATGTCCCAATAGTTATGGATCACCCTGTATAATTCCATTTTATGTTTTTGAAAAAGAAATTTATTTTTATTTGTTTTTATAACTGTCGTTTTCTTATACACGTTTTTTTAAGAATTTGTTTGTAAATTTGTGTTATTACGTACTTATAATTTATTTATTTTGTTTATTTAATTTTAAATAAAAGTTCTGTTTGTTTTACAAACTGACTGAAAGTTTCAGTCGAATTGTAAAATAATCTGTGTTTTAGAAAATGTCGTTCAATCTAACCAGGCGGTTTGCAAACTGACGGATTTTGGCATCCGACTGCGACATATACATAAAGTGGAACACCTTGTATAATTGAAAATATTCTTTAATTGTAGTCACTGATAAATCTAAAAGAATGGCCAAAACTGATTTTGAATAAATCTACTATCTAAGGTACAAACTGTATATGAGATAAATACTGGAAGCTCCTGTAAAGTGTTGAAAAATGAAGACAATAAGAGTAAATTGGTTTCTCAAATTAATTTTAGCTTGGGCTGAATTTATCGGGGAAGTAAATTGGACTCGATTTAATCACTCAAACCTCACAAAAGTTATTCATTAAATCGCGCTGCGGAATGCAATTATTGATCCATCGCATGCAATTCATAACGAAATTTCCATTTTTTCGCTAGGCACGTGCTTGTACGATAGATAAGGATTAATGCTTTTTTTTTCGCTTTTACGTATCATCCCCGATTAGATTGTACCAAATCGTTTTTCGAATTCTTCGACGGTCAATTAACCATCCGAGCATAATTAGATGTACGATGTGATTCAATTTCAACATATCACATTCTAATAAAAACATTCACTTCCGCCCCCGACTTTATATAGTTTCCCCCTTTTCTGTTTTCCTGTTGCGGTTTTCCAAATGAAAATTTATGATTTTGAAGTTTTATACTCATATATATTTATTTTCGATTTAATTAATGCAATTTAACCCCGGTGATCCCTATTCGTATCCCTTACTTGTATTAAGATTTTTCGAACAGACATGTGGCGAGCGTAGTTTATTGTTTTCAAATGACAGGCAACTGCCACACCTACATTAGTGAATCTCTCGCAGGATTCGGGTCCTTTTTTTGTTAAGTGGCAGAGGAACTTCGAGCTTCGAAGTTATTCTACTAGTTAGCCCTCTGGTTTTCATCTTTCTACCGCACAGCCACAGCAACAGCAAATCTTGTTGTTGGTTGTGGGGAGACGGCAAACCGTACGTCGCGTCGAGTGCATTCACAGCAATCACTACTACCGACCTCAACTAAAGCTTAACGTGCCGACAACGTTTAATATCGCGCAACTCGTAGCCCCGTACGGTGCATGTCGATGTCGTTTACCTGTTATTATTAGTACGATATTTTGTTGTAGTTTCTTCTTCGGTTTAGTGCGTTTTGTGATGCCAAAAACTAATTATAGACCCAGTGTTGTTTTTACGAAAGCGAAATTGGTGTATAGAATTTTTATATCTAAGTAACTTGTGTGTGGTGAAAAAATTTTTGTTTACCTATGTAAGTACTCATTTTTTTTTATTTATTGGAATAATTATCCTTTTGTGCAATTGCAAAAAAAAACAAAGTAATCGGAAGTTTACATTTTTTCGTGCCACTGACTCGGCAAGGACGCGAATAATTTTATTTCACTTCGAAAAACTAAAATAATTATGCCCGTAATTGTGTAAGTGCATCCATCTCATTGACACAATATAAGTACCTACGTACATAAAAATTTCTAAAGTTGCGCATCTTTTGGATAGAATATTACAAAAGAAATAAAAGTGTTTGAGAAATCAGTTCACAATTGCGTTAATAATATTAATAAGAGACGCATTTTGGGTAAAAACTAAAAAGAAATGCATTTTAAAAAGTATACTAGGTATACAGTTCTTTTTATTTAGCAATTTCCAATATCCTACGTTATTAAGACAAGACATTAAATCGTAAAAGTATAAACTGAATGGCAACTATAAAGTAATAAAGCGTTTAATTTGAAATCAGTTATTCTTTTTTAGCATGTGTTGTTCTAGTATGAGTTTGTAGGGGGTGGGTTTGGTTTTATAGCGTAAATTGCGAACTAAAAAGTTAGTTTTCTATTGCATTGATGTTTATGTGAAAGAAAATTTATAAATTTTACAGTTTTAATAAATTTGACCACATTTATTTGTTTTTAATCCAAATTAAAAAAAAATAAGAAATTTTAAATTTTTGTTCGTAATCGTATTAGTTTCACAGAATCTCATCTAAAAATAGTTGTATGGTGAATGATATTTATGTTTATTATCGCGTGAACTTTTAACAGTAAACTATTGTTTAATTATCAGTTACCAATCACAAGGTTATTCGAACTTGATACTTGCATACGATTCTAATTTGGATAAGGATTGGAGGCTTGATTGAATTTAAGGCGAGGTAATTGTAATAACACTGATATTTGTTACTCAAACCGTTATTCTTGTGAACATCTTCAATGACCTTCGTAATGAGAGTATAATTTATGCATTGTTTAGATGAACTTGCATTGCATCGGTATTTTACGATTTGCAATTGCTTCGAAATTTATCTTTAAATGTTGTAGGTTAGTATTTCAATAATCCCAAAATAAACACAATTTTTGGATTTATAAAGAGATCAGAAGTCTTTAAACTTTGATTAAAGTCATTAAAGTATAAAATTATTCGGAACCGGAATTTTTTCATAAATATGTTGTAACGAAATGTCGAAGGTAAAACTTTTAACTAAACAATCAGAAAAGTTTTCTCATTCGTATCTGAATTTTAATGTAAAAGTTGTTGGGTTGAATAAGTTGCTCATTTTATTAATAAATTTTTTTTTCTGGCACAATTTGAGCAGAATGAAGTATGTTTCATTAGATCAGATGAATGAGAACAAATTTATGTGGTATTGTAAGTATTTAAAGCGTATTTTAATAAAAAAACAATAAAATTTTTATGATTTACGCGGAAAAAATTGGTTTTGAGCCCGATTTTCGTAATTTTTTTCAAAATGTGAAATTTACTTAACAAAGTTTTATTATAATGATAATCAAATTTATAAAAAAAAATTACTGCAATTGGAATCGAACCCTTGTTAGAAATCGCAAAAAAAATTCTAGGCTACAAATTAACTAATCGCTTAAGAAATGAAAATCCATACGGTTAATAAACAAAAATAACTTTTTCTACGATCATGTAACTACTTTCTGCAGCAATTATTGTGCCAAAAGTTTCACTTTTTGTAAAAAGGTAAATTATTTTTGCACTAGTGTAAAAAGTAGTTTTTAAAATTTTATTTTATTTTTTTATTTTTCATAGAAAAAATGTTGTGTGCAAACATGGGCAAAAAGCGTATTTGTTTGGAGCTGCAAACTTCATGCATCGTGTAACAAATATGCACTTTTTGCATTAGTTACACAAATAACTAATTTTACTGATTTTTTTTTTAGTAAAATACGCTTTGAATATTATTATTATTATTTTTAATTTAAGATAGTAAATGCCTATGCCAACTTTTCCGTGGGAAACACGGTATATACTATTTTTCACCATTTTGATAAATTCGTATTTTTTGAATAACATTGACCTAGAGAAATAAACCCAAAAATATTGCGCAGAATGATTCTAATAAGCGAAGTACCGTTTTCACTAAATTCAAAAAAACGAAACACATTTTTTTCTACGAATTAACTCTAATTAACATCAAGATAAATGCAATACTATAAGAGGGTTTTGTTACCGCCACTTTAAGTTTTTTAACGAGGGGATGATTTCTAGTGGCACAAAAAAAAAGAAACTGCACAGCACGTGCACGGCCCAGATACAAAGATACATATTGGAGGGAAATTTATTAAAACATATAAATAACATTTTAATATAGTGAGAGATAACTCAAATAACTGACTTTTGATAAGTACAAGCGACAAAGGCAAGCGATAGCAGTGCCGCCACCTCATAGATAATTGTTATGTGTTGGATTCATCAAATTGAAAATTATTAGTTAGTCAGATGCCAGCTATGAATTCAATTTCAAAGTTGCGAAAAGTCATGTTAGTTTTTAATGAAACACATTGAATTCCTGTTAACGGAATAAACCAGTAGCCAGTGATAATTGCACAATCACGAACGTGTTTCGCCTTATTGCGCCTCATCAATAAGTCTTCAAAAATCACTGGGAAGTGATTAATCCAATTTTTGATGAATAGCCGGCATCTCACCAACTACAAAATTCTACAAACAATTTTCAATTTGAAAAAGAAATAGCTACTCATAATAAACTACAGAATTAAAATTTGACATAATTTTGCGTTAAAGGAGGTTTAACAATACAGCTGTGCGCGACGTACGAATCCAAAAGACGAAGAAGACACACACGCGCATCATATTTATCAAACATCACAACAAAATTACTCAAAAATTCAACCGTTTTGAGTTGCATCTTCATACCTCCGCTAAAGGAGGTATCTTAATGATCATACATCAACATTAAAACAAAAATAACATAAATTGTTGCTCGGAATATATTCTCCATAAATGAAAAACAGAAATAGTAATCGAAAATGGAGAGAAACCGTTTGTAATGATTGCAATAAAACACATTTGAGGTTCATCCGTCCCAAAAAGGGTGTGGTGTAATTGATCTTGCCACACTCGCAATCAAAAACCATTTTTTCAATAAAAACCCGCCGATTTTCAAAATCTTTTCCACGGTTAATTCCACGGTCGAACGCAATTACCGAAACGAAATAATTGAGGACTGAAACAGTAACTATCACTGTAGTGTAAAGTAGTTAATAATGTTATAAGCAGTTACATATTTCGATCCTTCGATAATTATAGCCAACTAAGTGTTAGCAAAAGTAAAAATCTCGAATCGCATGCTGTAAGTTCGCAAGAGGTTGTACAATAGCAAACAAACACTGAGAATCACTCGACATCTGTTTCGTCCTCTTGAAACTCTTCAGGAGGGAATATAGTTGACAGCGCTCATTTGTATTTCCCTACTGGAGGGAATATAGTTGATAGCACGCGTTTGTATTTCCCTACTGGAGTTCTCTCACTCCCGAAGAGTCCCAAAAGTACGAAGTGATTCTGGGTGTTTGTTTGCTATTGTACAACCTTTTGCGAACTTACAGCAGGCGATTCGAGATTGTTGCTAACACTTAGTTGGCTATAATTATCGAATGATCGACTTGTGTAACTGCTTTTACATATCTGTCGACATAGTTGCTTAATGCGAATGTATTTACGTACGTGATTGTTAACACGAGCCGACACTAGGTGTCGCAAAACTTATTGTTTAATAATTTTAATTTCTACCACAAATGTAGACTGTATTCCACGGTATTTCATGGACAACTGATCTTCAAAAGCACCACTATCACTATCACTAAAATCCTCCTCAACCTCTAGAAAACGTGGAATGCACAATTACACATCTACCGCCTTATGCATATAGTCTGAAATTAAAACGGTACTAACTTTAAAACAGTTTTACCTCTAGGTTTACCGTAAACCGTATGAATAGACATAAATAAACTGTACTAAACTCGGTTCAGTTTTAAATATTTAAACCATTAATGGCCAGTTGCACCAATCTTGGTTAAATTTAATCTTGGGTTAAATACAATGGTATCCAAGAATGAAACATAAGCAACGATTGTTCTTAACCTATGATTAAAGTTAACCGAATTTGGTGCAACTGGCCCTGAGAGACAGTTTTTCAATCTTTAGTTAAAGTTAACTTTAGGTTAATTTCCAATGAGACAATTAGACAACAATTATCACCATAACAGTAAACCCAAAATTAAAGTTAAACAATGATTGAAAAACTGACTGCGAAACTCCAACTTTAAATGTCAGTTTAACCTAACTTTTTTGTCCAAAAAAATAACTCATAAAAAATTACCATCCAGCAAAAAGTAGGGGTTTCCCAGTTTTGTACGATATTGACGAACGGCGAGCAAATTTTTCCTAGTTTTCCAACACTATTTTATGAAAATAATCAAGAATGAGATATTTTTTTGCAACAATGGCTTACTAATCTTAGCTTCTCGTAGAATAAATCATTGTAGATTGAAACATTCCAGTTCCACATGTCTTTCCCATTTTCTCAATCTTAGGTTGGCAAGTCTGTTTTAAGACGAGTTGAAAGTTTTCTAAACAAAAGAAAATGAAAATTGCGTTTTATAAAAAATAGTTCAAACAAAAGTTATACAAAATAAAATTTCCAACAACTTTTTTTTCACTACTTAAAATTAATATTGGTTGAGATAAAAATAGTTTAAACAAACAACTCTTATTTGAAGCATAAATGTGTAAAATGAATATTTTTGAAAATTACGGGCCCTTTAGGGCGAAAATTTTTTTTAAATTTAAATATAGAAAAGGTCTTCCGATGCTAACTTGACGGTTTTTTTTCTCTCTCTCTCTCTTTCTCTAAAAGTTGTATATAAATTATATCTTAGTTATTTAAATGCATAATAATTATGATCATTCATGTTCAGTATTATTTTCTCTTGTTCATTTTTATTTACTTAGTTTCTCTACTACTAGTTGTACAGAAGAAAAATAAAAAAAGAAACTCGAATGTATTGACTATGTTTATAATACCAATCCTTTTGAAATTGCCTGGTTCAATATGTACTAATTTTAATTTTTTATCAAAAAGAAGAACTTGTTCACTAGTTCTTAGCCAACAAAATTTCTTCTTCCTGTTTTTGTAATTATTATTAGGTAGTCACGTTTGTTTTTTTCTTTCTTTTTAATCAATGGTTCAAACGCTGATTCGAATAAATTATTCGTTAAAATAAAATCATGTACTGTTCATTCGTGCACATTCATAAGAAAAAAATTTGCAATCAGCTATCGATGAAAATATGTGGGAATTTAATATTCAACATTACAGTAGACTGCTGTGTTAACGGTTTAGTCATCAGTCAGCAAATTCACAACAATTTCAAGCTGTATAGAACAATAATTAGATTAAGTTGTGATAACGATCGAACACGTGATTTTGAATACAAGTGAGTCTAGTCCAGTACAACCAATACAACAAATCACAATAGGGAACGTAAGAAAACAGTGTAACGATTTAAAAATTCTATTTTTAAAGAGTGTCGATGAGTTACAGTTACATTGTTTACTTTCACTATCTTCTTTGAATCCTATTCAAAATCTTGTTGTCTTTTTGCAGTAAATCATCAGTAAGAAACAAATCTCTATATTTAATGTGTCTTCAATACAATAAACAAATTATGACTTGCAACAACAATGAATTTGATAATCTAAATAAAATTAACATATAAAAATGTAAATATATATTAATTTGCATACATTTAATTATACCATTTATCATTTCGAATTCTAACGGTAAAATATTTATAAATAAAAACAAGAAAAATAGTGGAACGGAGACGCTTTGCCGCCTTTTCCTTCATTCAAAATTGTAAATCAACTTATGAATTATTCAGCTGAAAACATTAACTAAATTAAATGTTTTAAAAAATATATAACTCATATTGCTAAAAGTGTTAGTGTAGGTGTAGCTCTTAAAAAGCTTTTAGTGAGATGTAGCATTTTTTTTTAAATAAAATCGAATTTGAAACTAGATTACGTTACATGTATTCAATCTAATTAATTAACTTTTAAAATTCACGTATTATGACGAAAGGATTAATAAACATTAATTGATAGTTGTTTAATGTAAGTTATAATTATATACCTACGCCTTCATGTGCGCACACGTTAATTAAAGTCCACAATAAATTGTCTCATATGTTTTATTAATTCTTTGCTAACGAACAATTAGTTGCGTACGGTTTTTTGTTGAAGTTTTCAGCAAGGCTCGTATTTATCGTGCTGACTTTTAAATTACATTCAAAAAAGTAGCTGGGTTTGTTATTAAAGATAAAAACAAATACGTGCTTAACGGAACCTTCCTCGAGGGTTATTTTAATTTTAATAAAGCAAAATTATTGTTTGTGAAGTTTGACTGATTTTTTCTTCGATTGGTTTTCAGATGAGACTAAAGTTCAAGAATTTATTTTGTTCCGGTCTATACTTTTCTAATGTAGTGCTTTGTAATTGTTATTAGATTTGATTTGTTGTGCTGATTAAGTGATGTGATGAGATGTATTTAATTAATAAGGTGATGAGTTAATAGTATCATATATTGCTTGTTGACGAAGTTCTTTTATACAGGTGTTCGTATTTTTTCTATGAATCTGATGAAAAGTTAATTGTGACGCAACTTTCAGTTTCTTTATTGCATCACACCGAGATAAATTAATAATTATTATATGAATTACTTCACTCTGTAATTTTGTATGATTTTTGGAAATTTGTTATTGTTTGAAACAATTATTAATTTGTTTGAGTTTCGAACATCTATTAAAGCACCAATTTGAAATTCCAAAAGTAAGTGCGATTTAAGGAACAAACGTACTTGTCGTTATCACTATATCAATAAAAAAAGTAGAATTTTTATATCTAGGAAAGTTTGCAGTAGTGCAGAGGCACAACTTATGTCCATCTTAAAAATTTTTTAATTCTTTTTGTATTTGGAAAAAAATTGGTAATTCTCTTTAAATTCTGATCTTTCAAACAATTAATATTAAAGAAAGTGAAAATGTTATACAGCTTTATGTTTTCAACCGCAAAATTTCTTATTTTGTTTCAATTATTGATTAAATCATCCTATATAGTAAAGCGCCTCCGAAATTAAACGGGTACTTCCAGACGCCGATGGGTCTTGCCTTCAAACCAACGGAAAAATCCGAAAACCGGAAATTTCCATTCAGGGACAGGGCCAGGGGCGTCTCCGTCCGCCATCTAGCATTATTAAATTCATGCATTAAAATTTGCACGTCAATCGACATGCGTATAATCTAGTTATTCATAAATTTCTAGCAATGTTTGTTTGTATAAGCTAGTACGTACATATTTTCAAAGATGTCTGCTATGTTTGAAATTTTTTATTAGATAAAATGCCTTTCTATATTACCACTTTTAAAACATTGTACGTGGTCTTTTTCTTCATGATAATGCGTTCAATTACTAGATATAATAACCCTTGGTGTGTATTCTTGCTTTCTTTTCTACTTTAAGTTTGATTCCTCATGTTGATGGTATAGGAGCACATTGTGGAACACATTTGAACAGAGTGTTTTCGGCGCATAACAAATGCTACGTACCCTTCTTCACGAGATGTACTAACAATGGTAATAACTCTATTATTTACGGCCAGTTTTTCAATCATTGGTTAACTTAAATTATAAGTTTACTGTCATGGAGATAATTGTTGTCGCAATTGTGTTCTTGGAAATTAACCGAAAGTTAATGTTAACCAGAGATTGAAAAACAGCTTACTGTGGTTGGAACTTGCTCCTTTGAATAGTATGAAATGGAAACATGGGGAAACACATTACTCAACATGCTCTCATGTAGGGCAGACGCCAGGAACATAAATTTGGAAATTCATCGTATTCAGGATCAGGATCCTCCCTCATCATAAAGTTGGGTTAACTTATAGAGGTGAACACTGAAATTTTGCTTTTCTTTTCTGCTTTTATTTGTTTATTGCCTTTGACGTATTGACTGAAATAAATAAAATATATTTTATGTAAAACATGTTGAATTATTGTTTAAAACAAAAAAGGCAAACTGGCCAAAAATGGTTTTGACCTATCCACTTG
Organism: Abscondita cerata; assembly: GCA_030710515.1. Classification (NCBI taxonomy): domain Eukaryota; kingdom Metazoa; phylum Arthropoda; class Insecta; order Coleoptera; family Lampyridae; genus Abscondita; species Abscondita cerata. The sequence goes on from JALBCR010000946.1 coordinate 82,798, forward strand.
TGGTCAGGGGTATGACTATAAGTGGATAACTAGTCATTTTTTGTTTTCCACTAGTAGCCACCTTCATTCTTCAAATGTCATATTGAATCTACCCACTTACCTGAATAATTGACTCTGTCAGAAACATAAATAGTTGGTATCGGATTTATCAAAATGATTTAAGATAACTTACTTAACACAAGCGATTAATTTTTTCCCATATGCAACACCGAACCACTTTAAAACTGCTATATTGCAACTAATCTACAGGTTAGATATGTTTATGTCAAGGTATTCACTTATTCTTGAATGAAATGATATTTTATCAAATATAAGCTCATTGCTGGACAGACGCCTAGTGTCCATAAGTGTGCCTCTTCCCTAATTGGTGACCGTTGACCAATATCACTACACCAAATTCTACTAGTTTATTTACGCATGCGAATGGCTTATTATAACACTAGATTGACGTCATTCGGTGGTACAATCGGCTTATTCAGAGCCGAAAGTAGGCAAAAAATTTTAAAGTTTATTACCAAGTTCTTGGGTTAGATTAATTCTTTGCTTTGGGCTTTTAATGAAAGTGCATGAGTAAAACGTAAACGTTTAAAAAAACTTTAATAAGTTACGAATAATCAAATCGTTTAATTTTATGGATATAACAAATTTTGGCCAAACCAATAAAAAAAGGTATACCTCGGGTACGACTAAAAAATTAAAATGTTGATCAAATGTATTCTTGAAAATCTTTTCCTAGGAAAAAATTGCATTGAATGACATTCCATTCACAAAATTTAATTGGTAACATTTTCAAACCAAGGAATTTTCATATTTCCGGGAAAATGTGGGAAATCTCTACGATTCGGATAGAGCATGAAAAATAAAATGACAAGTTCCTTTAAAAACATTTTCTATAAACCCTGCCTACAAAAATATGTGCCTCTGAAGAACTCAGCTGGAAATAAGTTTTTCTTGAATAACTTTTCAATTATTTGATGGAATTTTACAAAATTTTAATATGATGAAAACTAGTAAGGACTTCTTGAATCATAACTACCTTGTTTAGTTAATTAACTTAATGTTACTATTTTAACATCCTCTGTGATAAAGGCTTCCAAAATAATAAATTTAGTTAGTTTGAACTTTATGTTAAAAAAGGTATTCTTGTTTAAGAAACAATCTTGAATGGAGGGCTATTTGATTCTAAAACTTCATTCGAATAGATGCTACCACATTTGAAGGTCTCGTTGTGAAGAATGGTTCTAAAATTGCATCTTAAATTTGACAGTTAAACTGAATGTTAAATGAATGTAACTGCAGTAAACGCATATACACTGGCGATACTGTTGAATAACATATTCTTTAAAGTACTGCCTCGTAAGCGAAAGTAGTGCAACAGATGGTCAACAGCGGTGCAACTGTTGAGCAACGGGTACAAACTGAGCATACTAGTGTGTTGCCCAACTGTTCTTCAACAATGTCTGTCCCTCACCTTTACAGATACTTAAAAGCTATAGAGTAAACTTAAGGTGACTCCTGAAAGAGAGAATGAACAAATTGATCAGGTTTGATTATTCAAGATGCTCATGACAACTTTGAGGGTGGCGCCGTCTATTAATATTTTCTTAACTTACATAACGATAATATCTACTTTACCGCCAAAGTAATATTTTCCTTTCAAAGTTACCTTCACTAATCATAATATCTAATGAACCTTCTTTATAATAAAAGTCATCAAAAAAGGTTGTGTGCACTACTGCCAAAAAGTGTTATTTCGTCCTTATTTTATTTTTTGTTAATCTCAAACTCAGGCGTAAAAAAATACGTTTTGACCTCGATCATCATCATCACATGTAAATATTTTCTATTTTGCAATTTTTATTGCTTCGATTCCACATTACAGTAACAATACGGAAAGAGATCTTCTTTCCGTAGTGTTTTAGTCATTTTCCGCCGACACTTTTTTGAGTCTCATATCACGTTTTAATGAATAAATGGAGTCAATATAGTATATAAGGGTCTCCAAAGGTTACTTTTTTTTATTTATCTAAAATCAAATTTGTCCCTGGGACATATTGTCTCGCCAGTCTTTTGAAATTGGACATGAAGGTATATTGCACATAGTATACGAGCAGATTGTTTTTTTCTGCAACCAACATCGGCGGAATCATCTACGAGAAGTTTCCTGTAGCTGCAAATGATCGCCGACGTTTAGAAGATCTCTTACTGTACCAGAAGGTCATTCTGATCTTCTCTTTATAACAACCTTTTCCACTCAATTCGTCCACCAAGTCAATTAGAAATGTATGCCTGACATACGATTGAAATCGTATATAGTGGTCAACTGATTGGGCAGCTCAACTTCCTCCATTAATTTGTTGCAATCAGCAATAGCCTGAGGACATCCTAAAGTAACTTTTTTACCATTTTTTAATGTACGATTTAATGAAGAAAATTCGTTTTTATGGCAATTGCTGTGGACTAGGACTTTCGTAAAAAATAGGTCGCAGAAGACAAACGCATCGGTATAAATCCCAGCAGTTCAGTCTCCTAGCGTGAGTGTCCAAGATAAGGAGGGCCACTATGAGAATTTTGGAAACGGTAAAGAAGTAAAAAATACAGATTCAGTTAAATGAGGAGAAAAGTTGCGTAATCAAACGACCAAGAGAACGACGTTTAGAAATCTCCCAAACATTTAAATTTAAATGGTTTTTTAGATTTTACATATTATTTTTTTCTGGAGTTAATATTAGAGTTAAACCAAAACGGATAGCATTTTCCCACAGCAACTTTTAATGCTCTTCAACGTGGAAATAATACAATACGACGTTTCGTCTTTGGGGAACCATTAACAACTTCATTTTTTAAATAGTGTCCGAATGTTCCGAAATCAACTTAAAACAATCTCTTTTTTAAAATTGCAATTTTTTCGGCTTTAATCGAAAAATATCCTATTACGGATCTGTATCCCTTGCCGTTTCCAAAATTCCATGGTGGACACGTTGTATGTCAAAGTTGTAGACGAATCCTGTTTTCGAATAAGTTACCAAATTTTTATTTCCCGTTTTATGGGTTTTAGTAGCAAGTAGTGCTGATTGAAACGTTTGTTTCAAGTACTCGACAAACTCGTGGACATAGTACGTCTTGCTGGTGTTTTATGGCATTTCATGATTAGCGTTAAAAAGTGATTGTAGCTCAATACTAGCATACGCTCTGTTACTACTATGATCTCGGAGCATCCGTTGCACCACATTATGGTTCCACTTTTCGTAAGTACTTGCAAAAAGCGCTTCTATTCAGCGTTGCTAATACAATTGCTTTTCTAACTTCAGGTGTACCTCTTCTAGGTTGAAAATTTGCTATTTGGTCGATATCATACCAGTACACCACACCATCGTTATTGTTGTTATTTTTGGTATTCTTCATCCGAATTGGAAAAGGAATTCGAAGAGCTATCTGATAAAACTTGATCTTCTCCAGAAGTATCAAAATCTGAATCCGAGTCATCACTACGATGGAATGAATCCACACCTTCCTTAGAAAGTTTATGGATTTCTTCATCCAACTCTTTTGGGTAAGATATTTTTAGCCATTCTGCAGGATTCAAGAACCATGATTGCTTTTAGCACTACTGGGATTGATATGGCCGATGAAAAACACTGATGGGACAAATATGTCACATTTTTGAGCGAAATTAATCGAAAACATGCAGATATCCATACATATACTTTTCAAATCTCTATGACAATAAAATTCTATTCGCATTGGAAACAAACACAACCTGAACAGAGAAGAAACGACGACAACGTGAATAGTGGTGGTACATCGATTTACTGTAGACTGGCATACCTACCGAGCCACTAGAATTTTTCAAAATCTCAATGAGACAGGGACAGGCGCGAAAGGGAATGAAAAAACATTTTTAACTTTATGTTTAGGTACAACTGAAATTTTCGATTATGAATACTTCGCTGAAAGTTTGGTACGTTCTAATTTAGTAATGATCGAATAGGAAAAGTACTCCGACTACAAAGCTATCAAAGAAACATTTCTTGAGTATTTTAACATAGATGGAGCAGTTCCTGACAAGTAGAAGTGTGGGTGTTAAATGAATTTAGTAACTTGACTTTAATGGGGTTAAATGTCTATAATTTCCTCACCTTTATTATGTAATTTTGTTTACTTTAATTACAAAATGCGAATTCTTTTTCTTTATTAGATATTGAAGACTGTTACATTTCTTGCACAATAACGAATACCAAAAATAGAGCTTATGTAAACTTTATCAGCATCAACCTCAGATTTTTGCGATTTCACTTTTGTCAAGTTATCAGTGAACAAATTATTTTCTGTGGCAAACAAATCACGACCAAACTTATTTGTCCAAGTCTTATCAATGTTGTTTATTACTATACTATTGCCTTCCTGAAACAAATATTTTTTATCACCATTCTTAAAAACCTTGCCTGTGCGACCTATATCGATGAAGTTCCGTTGCGCAAAAAAGTTTTTGTTAGTGATTGTGATGACACAAACTCGTAGAGCTGCGGTCATAAATGGAGTGATTTTGTGTCCAGGGCATTTATTTTCTTCCAAGAAAAACTTTGGAAAACACTGTTATTTGGTGTAAAGGTGTACCTACATAAACAAATTTAATTAATGTGAGAAATTAGGAGATAACATTTTATAGACATATTCAAGGGTTGTGCATCATAGAAAATGTGCAAATTTAAGAAAATTCGTGAAAACTCAAGGACATGTTACGTCACTATATGTCAAATATTTACAGAATCTTAAATTAAGAATACCTCCTAAACCGTAAAAGCAAAAGACTGTAAACATATTAATATTATAAACATTTAATAATATTTTACTAGCTTTCAATTGATACCAATATTTTTACTACCTGCAATTAACTAAAGTTTCGAAGCCTTCGAGATCTTTTGTTTTCAAGATTTCCGCAAAAATTGGTGTCAATTTGAGTAAAAATCGTCGTGTAAAACGTATCGTTCTCGCGTTAAAATATAATATTGTAAATAATAAGTAAATAAAAATAAAACATTGAATGTAAACAAACGCACAGAAAAGTGAATAGTTTGCCGTTTTTTAAAAGGCTCTCCTTATTTTTAAAATGTTAAAGAGGAGTATATAAAATATAAATTTTAATTAATGAAGAAATAAGGTTGGAATGTTAAATCGTTCTAATATTATACCTCCAACTTATTGAAGTGTTGTGTAATACGTACCTGAATTGAAAACGGAATTCACACGATGTAAAAATTGAGTGACAAACATGTTTAATTTGTAAGATTTTATTTCAAAATTTATACTAGGTATTTACTAAAGTTAGGTTAGTTGTTTGTATCAGTAATTTCTGTTACTACCACTTGACAAAAATAGGGATTTAGTTTGAATTTCTTGAACTTAATAGTTTTTGTATTATTTACTTTTACCTTACATTTAAACAATCACAATTTTCATAAAAGTCATAGTATTAATTTTTAAGCTCACTAACGTAAGGCATATACAAAAACAAAATTAGCATCGCATTAATTTTTGGCGCCCAACATGGGGCACATTAAAAAAACAACATCATCATCAAAATATCATCTTTCAACAAATTATAAAGGCGAAGTACTTCAATTTGACATTGAATTTTCGCGAAAACTATTTGTTTATCATGGAAAAGTGCTCTAAATTCTTACAAGTAACAGCACTAAGAGATTATTACTTATATTAGCTGTGAAAATAAAAACATTTTTTTACAAAATCTGAGTTTGTATGAGAAACAATAGACTATTATTAATAAATTATGTAAGACTTAGAAGTGAATACTGTGAATAGCGTAATAATCAAGATCAAGTACAAGATTATTAATGTCGTTAAAGTTCATGTTTCAGACATTCTCATCAATCAATAGTTAGATAATAAAAACCATTATTACAAGACCATTTTACTCTTCGAAATTCAGTGTCAATGTCGGTGCTGTTAATTTCATTAGATCTCTTTTTTTTGTGCACATTTTTGCGACCTGACCTAACATTCGACGACGTCTAATATTCGTTCCGGTTTCACTGTCCCGCTTACTGCAACATAATCAATCAAACACTTTTGACTTCGCCGATTTTGTATCGTTTTTGCGGCAAAAGTGTTTTATTCTACTTCATCTTAGCATAATAAGTCGCCTCATTATTTTATTCCATTTTTTAAAGTTAGATCTATGGGTAGAAGTGCGCAACAGATTATTAACAAAAGCCTACGCCTAACATGCCTGTAACGTTATTTCAACAATCTCCGGTGGTGGCTTTCATTTTAATTTGCATTTTATTTATCTGGTTGCGTGTGTTATTTTGAACAATTTCAATTAATCTCAGCGTTAATGAAACACAGTGCGCCATATCTACAGGTGCATAAAAGGAGGCCACTAAGTAATGCAAGCTATAAAATCCGGTTCTACTTTAAATATAAACGTGGGATAAAATTCCAATTTATTATAAAAGCACATTCACATATTGCATAAAGTTAAGTTCGTATGAAATTGTTAAAATGTTTGATAACATAAAATATGCAAGGAAAACGGTGGCTGCGCGAATGCAGAACTCGTAGGACGTATACACCTACGTGTGGTTCTTTGAATCATTCTTTCTTTCTTACCATTACAATTCTTGGAATGTATGTCTGAATCGGGTATTTTTGCGCTGATTACACTATTCATTGTTGCTATACAAAATGACAATTTGCGTTTTTGAACATTCATGCATTAGACGTTAAATTCTTCGGAACAAAGAAATAATTAGTCGCCGCTTATGTTAACTTGCAGGTGGTCATATCTTTTTACAAGTTCACAATAACCTTAATTAAAACCTTTAAAAAATTTTTTTAATGCGCATTTAAGCGGTTTACCCTGCATAGTTCTATGGATTTATATCAAGAAGTGTTGTCTCTATATACATCAAGTGCTTACACTGAGGTGGCGTTTTAATCAGTCTGGTTGCTTGAAGATTACTTTCAGGACGATCCAGTACTAAAATAAATATACCATATGAAAGGTATTCTTTGTTCAAGGTTGACGTTATAATTTGTTTTTTTTTGTTTCTAATAAGAATAAATGTACCATGCTTGGGAAAGTTTGACAAACAGTATGTCTGACTCTAGTTCTTAATTAAAATAATAAATTTTAACTTATTTAATTGTATTTTGCAACTACATAGTCTGGTTTCATAACAGGTTTCATTTGCTACGTAACAATTTTTAAAGGCTTTGTCAGAAATGATTTGGTTACTCTTCTTCTTTTATCGTTATTTTTATTGGGTTTTCGTTATGAAATTGATGCTACCGCTTAAATCATATCTTGTTTTTTTAACTAAATTCGTTCAGTATCATTACGAAATAATTTTTTAGTAGGTAGGTATACTAATTAGTACCAGGAAGTGAAATAAATAAAATTAATGTGATAGTATTGCTTAAAAAATTCTAATATATTGTATATGCATTTCTACGCTACTTTCGGTTTTTCTTGAATGTGTTTAACCTAGATAATAATTGCTATGTTTTTTAATACTTTTTTAAAACAATTTGATACTCATTAGTACAGACACTGATAGATGAACGCATATTTATTGCCTAGTTCAATGACACCACCTCACAGTTAACGTTTCCCTAATAATTGGTGTAGGGATAATTCCCCGTTTGTATAATTGCAAACGAGGCAGATGAGAAATTAAAAAATTTTTTTAGCAGTGTATAGTATTTATTCAATGAGCATTTAAAGTACACGAGTACGAGTACAACCTAATTATAATACTATATTTCTATCTGTTCTAAACTTGCTTCTTAGTAAAAATCTGTATCATAATCGGTTTAATTAAAATTCATATACCTAGTACGTGGATAATAAACCAAATAAAACATAACAGTATTCTTTTACTATCGTTACAACAAGAATCACTGAATATTCTTCTATCAGGGGTGTCTCATCTAACATTTTGGAACCTTCGAAATATAAGAGAAAAAACTTTGGTCAAATTAGACAAATGGTGGCCATCTCAGAACTGAATTTGAAATAAAAAAAGTCTAATAAATTTTTAGATCTTCTGGCAGCCATATTTTTTTAAATTACTATTATAGTGTTTCTAGAAATTTCGAAATCGATCTATAAATAAAGAAGTTATGAACGAAAGATAAAATAAGTTATGTACAATAACATATCAAAAAATAAAAACATAACCATTTTAATTAAAAAAGTGATTTAGCGTTAAAGTTAGAGAGTCTCGAATGAGGCGTGTTATCGTAACAGTTATTAGCAAGCAATTTTTACTGATAGTGCCGTAATTAATTATTAATCAAATTTACACAATGATGTGGTAAGTCGTGCACAATAACATATCAAAAAATAAAAACGTAACAATTTTAAATAAAAAAGTTATTTAGAGTTCAAGTTAGGTAGTCACGTATGAGGCGCGTTAGTGTAACAATAAATAAGTTTTTTTTAAATAAAAATCGTTGCCTTTTTTTGATATGCTACTGTATACGCTTAGTCTATAATAGAGTCAATTAGCGTGAAAATTGGCAAGAGCACGCCACTTAAAGATAATTCAAAGTAGCTGTTACTGTAATCTCTTCATACGAGTCTAACTTAACTTAACTAACTTAATAAGTTTGTTGATACAAATGGTTACATTTTTATTTTTAATGTGTTATTATACCGGGTGATTCAGCTAACCCGTTCATTAGAAGTTTATGGACTTCCCGTTGAAATATTTGTTTAAAAATTTGGAATAGGGGATTGCTCAAAAGTTCTATTTAATTAAAATATTTCAGCTCTTCTAGCACTTCCGGTTACACCGGAAGTGGTTACCAACTTTTTATTTTAAATGGAATGATATATTTTTTTGTATATTTGGATTCTACGCTAAAATCTGAGTTACTTTCATGTAGCACAACCTATATGAAAAATCAATAGTTTTTGAGATATTCTCATTTTTTGAGAAACATTGGTTTTGTAGTATTGTTTTCAAACGCTTGTCAATGATTGAAAAAGAAAGTTATAGTAACAAAATTTGGGTTATACTTAGGAGGACTGTTAAGTTTTTTAAATAATGTGTAATTTGACATCATCAACTGCCCAAAAGTCAATTTTTTTAAATGGAACACCCTGTATCTTGTTGCTCTATGTGATGGAGAATTAAGTGGTCTTTCAATCTTCATAAGGGTTCCCTATACCTATCTGTTACCATTTTCCTGCTATCGATGTATTTACATTCGACACACAATATTTCTCTATTTTATTAAATAATTTCTGACTAGTGGCCTGTGTAAATTAAAACTATGTGCCTTATTTATCAAACTTGTAAACGACGACGTGACACATTATACACGATATGGAAATCCACCAAGAATATTCGAATGAAGACATACTAAATTTATTTTTTATTCATGGAGAATGTTACAAAATTATTGAAAGAACTTGCCGTTTGTTTGCCACAGTTGCGACCTCTAAATAAAACTACGTTTAAGAGAATAGAAGCAAATTTTAAACAATTTGGAATTCAATGTACTAGAACACGCCCCAAGGTAGTCACCGGTGATGAAGACAACGAAATAAATGTATTGGCATATTTTAATGCAAATCCACATGCATCGATCAGAGCTGCGTCTGAAGATTTGGGACTGTCCTACTTGTCGATACAGAGAATTTTGGCACAACGTAAAATGCATGCTTTTTCTATTATAAAACTACAAGCTTTCCGCCCAGGTGACGAAATACGTCGTGTAGCATTTTGTGAAAGCATTTTATTGAAAACGCAGGAAGACCCAAATTTTTGAAAAAATTATTTGGACCGATGAGTCAAAATTTAGTAGAGAAGGAATCATTAATAGGAAAAATTGGCATTATTGGGCAGAACAAAATCCTCGGATGGTGCGCGAAGGTAACTTTCAAGACACATTTAGTTTTAATGTTTTTGTTTAATTATGGATAATCGTGTTTGTTTTGAAGTGTATGACGAAAATTTAAATTCTCGCAAATATTTAGAAATGCTTAGAGGAGTGGTTTCAAATTTTTGGAAAATTTACCCTAAATCTTCTAAATTCATGTTGGTACCAAATGGATGGTGCTCCAGCCCATTCAACCCATGAGGTTTATCAAGAATTATCCCATATGTTCGAAGATCGTTGGTTTGGACGCAATGGTCCATCTCTATGGCCTCCCAGATCACCTGACCTAACACCCCTGGATTTTTTTATGGGGGTATGTCAAGACTAAAGTCTATTCAAGGCCAGTCCATAACAGAGATGACTTATTACATCGGGTTCGAACTGCCTTCGCTGAAGTAGATGTGCAAATGGTTCAAAAATCCACAATAGCTGAAGTTAACAGAAGAGTTTTATTGTGCTTAGAAAACCACGGACGGCATATCGAACAGTTGCTAAATTAATAATTAAATTAATTTGCTTCTATTTTTGCAATGTAATTTTATTTAGAGGCCATAAATGTAATATCTCTCGTTAAGCAAACGGCAAGTTCTTTCAATAATCTTGTAACATTCTCCATGAATAAAAAATAAATTTAGTATGTCTTCATTCGAATATTCTTGGTGGATTTCCATATCGTGTATAATGTGTCACGTCGACGTTTACAAGTTTGATAAATAAGGCACATTGTTTTAATTTCCACAGGCCACTAGTCAGAAATTATTTAATAAAATAGAGAAATATTGTGTGTCGAATGTAAATACATCGATAGCAGGAAAATGGTAACAGATAGGTATAGGGAAATCTTATGAAGATTAAAAGACCACTTAATTCTCCATCACATAGAGCAACAAGATACAGGGTGTTCCATTTAAAAAAAATTGACTTTTGGGCAGTTGAAGTTAGTCAGATTTAGCCAAACATTTTGAACACCCTGTAAATAATGAGATGTCAAATTACACATCATTTAAAAACTTAACAGTCTTCCTAAGTATAGCCCAAATTTTGTTACTATAACTTTCTTTTTCAATCATTGACAAGTGTTTGAAAACAATACTACAAAACCAATTTTTCTCAAAAAATGAGAATATCTCAAAACTATTGATTTTTCATATAGGTTGTGCTACATGAAAGTAACTCAGATTTTAGCGTAGAATCCAAATATACAAAAAAATATATCATTCTTTTTAAAATAAGAAATATTTTAATTAAATAGAACTTTTCGAGCAATCCTCTATTCCAAATGTTTAAACAAATATTTCAACGGGAAGTCCATAAATTTCTAATGAACGGGTTAGCTGAATCACCCTGTATATACCATTAATTATCTAACTTGAACGCTAAATAACTTGTTTAATTAGAATGGTTCCGTTTTTATTTTTTTATATGTTATTGTACAGTACTTACTACTTATGTATAAATAAAGATACATAATAATTGGTTATAGTAGTGTCACTTAAAATATAACTCCAAAAGTAGGTGTGTGCGCTTCATACGAGACCATCTAACTTTAAAACGCTAAAATAACCTTTGTAATAAAAATGCTTACACTCTCTATTGTTTGGCTATCCCTACCCTCATTTATATGTGGTTCAAAAGGTCGGTTGAATTGACAACGTTGTTGTAATCATGTAGTTATAGTTTCTGATATAGAATTGGTGAAGTTTGATCATATGTGTGTATCCTCTTTGGAAGTTAAAACATCTTTGAATTTTGATAAGTTGCTATGGAAAATATGGAGCGAAAATATGAAGACGGAACAACGAGTGGGAAAATGAGGAGTACTGGTAAAGAGACGAAATTTGAAATAAAAATATTTGTACAGACCTGGAAAAGAATGACCGAATAAGAAGACATAATAGGATACGGACAACAAGGAAGTAGATTATATTATGAAAAAAGGGGATTTCTGTCTGGATGCTCACCGACATAGAGTATCCTCATAATCTCGCCTAGAAGATGTCTTCCCTTATAATTTTTAAAATTTGTAAATTACCTACTTTTAAAGAAAGTAATCGTAAGAAAAGTTAGTGAAACGCGCAAAAAAAAAATTTGTCCGACAAAAATTTTGGGCCGTTTAGGGTGTCCACCAACTCAAACATGTTAAAATTTCAAGTTTAAAAAATGTATTGATAACCACCTGATTTTTTCAGGATTGGTTAATTAAAACATATTTTCCGATTTTTCAGTCCGACGCGTGAAAATAGAATGCGTCTTCCAGACGAGATTATGAGGAAATGCTCCAGTTTAGAGAAAAACGATAGAAACATCTTGTCGGACTACACGTAATTAAACCACTCAAAAACTTACAGCTAGTTATTTATAAATCGACCCAATTGATGATTTTTGCCATGGTGGCTACACACCTATTCACCCGTATGAAATAACTCTTTGTTTTTGGTAAATGCGGTTGTTTCTTCTTCAAATCTGTCCAACACCCATCGCGTTAACACTCAGCCGAGATGCCTATGACTTCAGCCAACTTACGCACGTTCAATCTTTGATTCCAATATGATTCCATGGATGTTGTCGATCATATTTAGCGTAACGACTTCTTATGGTACTTATTTATTAAGCCTCTCCTTGGTTTTGATAACGAAATTCACTTCTTCCATGTTTGTGGAAATTATCGAAGTTAGATGCGTGATATGGCTGTCAAACAAACTTAATGACACAACATTCTCAAAATGTTATAGTAGTCTTCCGATAGATGGCAGTTGACGGGAGCAGTATTACCATTTGAGTGGTACATACCAATTGTGTGTACTACAGGTCGTAGGGAATTTAAGGGTAAGTACAGAAGGATTTGTTTTAAAGTTAAGTTCCATAGTTTCAATATTTTTTTTCGTTACTATCTTGATTTTCAAAATTAGATACGTCACTTATTGTAAAGAAAATTTAATTATTTTTCTCAAACTTGGCTTACTATCATTTTGTAACTTTCTGATAATTGAATATCAAAGACGTGAGACAATTATTATATTTTTGTGTTGGTGGAACGCACATTTGTGTGGGTGCGATCGAACCTTATTTTATGATTTATGCCCAATAAACCCTTTGACCTAATTCTTTGGAATTTGAAACTCAAATGTTATTCTACCGACGATACTGTGACCAAATCAAAATTCCTCGATAAAAATACCGGTTGAAAACCCGGTTCCAAGATACGTACTAAACTCAACTAAAAACATCCTTAGGTTTTTCTATTTTGTTAGTTTTAGAATAGTGTCAAAAGTGTTTCTTATAATTGAAATAATTAGGCCGCCACTGTATTTTAGGGTAGAGGTTCACTCAAGAAAATTATCGTTTTTGGTTCTGGTGTTTGCAGTCGATATGTTAAAGCGACGATAATTAGAGCTTTTAGCTCCGTATAAATAAATTACAGCGTTAAGAAATGGAATTGTAGTAATATACTTTTTGCGAATTAACCGCTTTAGTATTTACGATTATAAAGTTGTAAGTAACTCTATGCAAGCTGATTTAATTAGCAATTAAAATTTGTACCCTTTCAGTAGAGTATTCCTTTTTTGCCGTTACGAACTAATCACTTGCACTAAGTATGCAAAAATGCCATGTCATTCATCAAGTACCGATATCCTCGTTCTGGGAATTCTGACTTAAACCTCACAAGCGGCGCTTAACTACCGCAACATACTCTTAAAATGGTAACATCGAGTTATTTGCAGTAACTGTAATAAGTTTTATGACTCTCTTCTATTTAACAACAAAACGTTTCAGTTTCGATAGAGTTTTTTTCGCCTTCTTCAACTTTTTACTGTTAGATTCTTTTTAATATTCACTTTTATTAGGTGTCAGAAATAACGGTGATTTTCTTTTGATTATACGTCTGGATACGTTTCTAATTATCATAATTTCAAACTCGCTTTTGTTTTCTACTATAGGATTCGAGAAGAATTGCTAAATGCCAACATGAATAATGCAGGATTTTCTACAAAATCATTCCTTGTGATTTTTAAAAATGACTAATGATTTATATTTATTATATCATTCTTCAAACTTGACGTAGAAATTGTAGGTCGCTGACCGAAATAGTCTTTAACGCTTTTACGATGGTTATAAATTTAATAATTCATTGAGTAATAACGTCAAATATTTTATGCTGTTTATTTATTTATTTATAAACAAAGATGCTTCTGTGGCCGGGCCGCTTCTTGGTGTTTCAAATCAAATCTTCCTACGGTACGTGTTTTCTTCAATGAAAATAAATGCCTTCGGTAACTTCTATAATTACCAACGATGTTGAAATAAAATATAAGCACGTCGGCAACTTTTACATAAAACTTCTATAAATAATACAGACCTCATTTCGAAGCCCATTTTGTCATGGCACCGTACCTTCTTTTTGAAGATGATTACGGCCGGTTATGTATTATGCAAAGTGTGGGACTAATTTGAGCAATCACTTTGCGCTTCATAAAAGGATTTGGAATAACGCCACAATTACTTTTTAAATGGAAGTCAGGCCAGAAGATTTATGGAATTTAGGCTGATAAGTATTTAACCAACGCTTGCCTCAAAGTGCATAAATTATATATACGCTAAAGTAAAAGTCATCTTGAAGTAATTGATGCTTACAGCAATGTAAATAGTTGTTGTAATGCTGTGTAAAATGTATTATATATTAGCAAATTTCTGCGAGTTACTACTCGGTAGAGATAATAATGATTAATTTAATTCTGGTTTTCCTAGAAGTTTCATAATTGAATTGGTTACACCGTAATGTTTTTGGATTTCGTGATATTAACATAAAATTTATTTATAGTATATTAAATCAATGTTTTCTTTGTTTGAAATGCCATAGATTATTTAATAATATACATTTTGCTTTTGGTTTCTCCCACACTCTATCAGCATCTACAACTTTCAGATTAATTCTCTTGGTGCTTTGCATTTTTCACATTTCCAAAAAAGATTCATGGTTTCTTAATTCATAATTCTTTTGATTATGTTTGTAACCTTGTCGGTGTTTCTATTTGTGAAAATATCTGCGTTAATATTAATAAGTGCAAAGCCAAGGCGAGAGCCAAGCCTTCTATCTCAGATTCTCCTGACCACTTTTTAATATACTTATTTCTTCTACGGAAGTTTTTTATTCAATTGTGAAATAATTATTGTAAAGGGGTCCTCACACTGGTAAAACGTTTGTTCAAAAAGATATCGGTCTTATGAAAAAGTGTGCAAAAAAGGGGTATCCGATATTTTGTTGGGGGTTTTCTAAAAGTTTAGAAAATGTTTGCAGACCTGTCAATATTTTGTAGCATGAGATGAAAGTAGGGGGCTATATTTCCACATTCATTCTCAAAAAATTTTGATAAAGTGGTGGTTTTTAAGCTCAGTTTGCGAAGTAGACTACGATAACCATGACTCGCTCGGTTCTTTAAATAATTCCTGACCCATACTCGTTTCTTCTTATTTAAAAACTCTTTCAACACTGCACCCTACGCTAGTTTCAACAACCGGGTTTTCACTGGACAAAGAAATGTATGCGGCTATGGTTGAATATAATGCAATGGCCCTGTTTCCTTCACGAAAGTTTAGTCGATACTGAATACCAAAGGAATGAATCACTTTAACAGCAGCGTCTATTTAACAAACAGAAAAACACCAAAAAACTTGACTCGGACACGTGTTTCAATAGCTAAGCCGTATCGGTTCGCTGATGATGATAGCTTAGCTATTGAAACACGCGTCCGAGTCAAGTTTTTTGGTGCTGTTTTTGGGGTTTTTTTGTTTGATACTGAATACTTTTGTGTAGTGTGAATTCAAAATTGTGTAGTGTGTATTCAAAATTTGGAATGAAATTTTTGCCAGTGTGAGGGCCTCTTTAGTCAATAGCTACTGTTTTAAGTTTTAAATTTTGCTTTCTGTTTGGAACTTTTTCTGAAAAACAGTTTTTGTTTTTATAATGGGAGCTTTTGCAGTACTTGAAATCTTTTCAGTGTTGGTCTTTTTAAAACCAAACATTTTAGACAATATTATTAAGACCAGTTTTTCTCTGAGTATTAAATATTAATTATAGTTTCAGTAGGTTTTGTTGAGAATGAGGTTCAAAATAACTTCTCAATGTTAAGTGATTTGAAAAGGATTTACTTGTAACACTAGCTTGACTGGTTTTTGGGTTGTACATTTGTATGGTAATTTTCCAATAACTGCTTTTTGGAATTACGATTTGACTGTGACTAATGGATGTTTTTACGATGTCTTTAAAGAATTGTTTACATGTTTTCGGGAGCATTTGTTTAGGAGCATCCAAATCACACTGTTTTCGCATTGGATTATTTTTCCAGATTAGTGATTTTGCTCAAATTTTGTTCATTTCAAATTTGTTACGCTCTAGTTGTTTCATTCATACATACCTAAAAAAATGGGTCGAGTGAGGAGGTTTGTGATAACCAGGTCTGGGACCAAACAGTGATTCTTTGGAATATTATTTTCTTGTAGATAATGGAATACTATACAGTATATCTTATATATTTCTTATGAAAAATGTAGAAAAACTCAGAAAAACACTCGCTTGAGTGTTTGTGAAAAATTAAAATTAGCTCTATTATCTAGTGAAACACTAGAGAGTACAAAGTAAGTATTAGAAATCTAGATACAATTAACTTGAAATTAATAATTAACGAAGAATAAGATAAAAAAACATTTGAAAGTTTTTGAAAAATTGTTGGTACCTGCTAGTTTGTATTTAAAAGTTGGTAAAATTAGTACAGATGTGAGCTGCAAAGTTAATCGACCACCACGCCTTTTGATAGAAAGTGAGGTTGTGGCTATTAGTGATTAGTGAAGCAGCTTATCTAGCTTGATGAAATCATTAACAACCTGTGTCTTGATCAATATTTATTTCAATTAGGGGATTACTCAACTTTTAGTGAAACGGTCAAAAGCTAAGCACTGTTTATTTTATATTTCAATTATTTTTTAAATCGTATTAAACAAACACAGGTATACCCCTTTTGTGGTGACACACCAGTTTTCACAAAGGACGGAATAAAAGTATAGTGCGCCAACGTTCAAACTCATCAAAACAGCAAATTCTTCTACCAACAATGTTTTCAATCAAAACTCCCTGAACATGGACACCATAGTCACGTCGCTTGGATATTATTCGGTTGATATCCTTTGCACATAGGGATTCAATTTACGCCCATTCTCTTAATAAATTTCAAATCTAATCAAAATCAATATCTGGAAGCACAAATCCATAACCATAACAGATACTTAATAAAACGTTTAAGAATTACTCTTATCAGTTTCAGTTGAAATATTTAAACTGTCAAAATATTTCCGATGTTTGTATGCATGTATTTATACTGGATCTGAATGGGCGGGTTTTGCATCGCCCAGCCAAAACCGCATTCTCATAAGGGCGTTCTTGAGAATCGGATTCCAGATCTGGTAGAGTTTCAGGATTTTTTCCTTTATGTTGAAGTTTTCTGGATGTTTGTATATCTCGATGGCTTATCTAACCAATCTGTTGTGATAACCGTTATTGCTAAGCACATGTTCTGCTACCACTAATTCTCGGTATGTCACAGACAGTAGTTTGCCCGGTGCTCCTTGAGTCTCATTTTCATCGATCTCTTGGTGGTTCCTACGTTTACCTTGTTACAAACTCCAGTTGCTGAGAGAGAGTCTCGATCGTCCTTTCTGATCTGATGGTTTGTAGAATCTTCTTGGGGGGTTTAAAGGTAGTTTCGATGTCGTGCGTTTATAGAATTCTTCCTATGCTGTCTGTGACTGTCGCTATGTATGGAAGATATGCGTGGACGGTAGTGGGTCGATTCTCAAATTCTAGTGCTCTCGATCTTTTGGAGCTCATTGATCTTGCGATGTCATTCGTGGTGTACCCGTTAGCCTCAAACGCAATTTTCAGGTGTTCTGGTTTCGTTTGAAGATTCCCTGCTTCACAAATCCACGTTCCGTTAGGGTATTGATAGTTCCAAACTTTTGGCCTGAGTGATGGTACCTGTGTCCGTGTGTATAAGTTTTCTGTACACTGTGTATTCCATGTATGAAGCGAAGGCAAGCATTTTGCAAAAGTTGATTTTTGCTGTTCGTATTGGTCTCAAGACAAAGTTCATAGAAAACGTCACAATAATTAAAACTGGATAACACCAAGGAATCACAAATATTGCTGTTTGTGAAAATACTTCAGTGTTCTAACATTACTTTTATTTATATGAATTTTTAATGAAAAACAAATAATTAATGAGAATGACATTTGACATGTTTATCTATGTCACTAAAATTTAAATAAAAATTACTTTTCGAGTTAAAATTAGTTTTTCTTTGTGCCACAGTATTCGTCGTCTGCCAAGTTGACTATTTTATAATTTTTTACGTAGAATCCAGTCGGTTAGTTAGATTATGTTTATTTTACCACGTTTATGAGATATTAAGTAAACTTATGTTTTTTTAATGGGACACCCGGTATATTATTTCAAAATCTGGTTTGTTTTAATTTTAGCTACTCAAAAAAATTATTGGACAGCAGGTGAGCGTAACCTAGTCAGTGGGTTATTGTTTTGTATCATTTGAAAACGTTTAGAGAATAAGTATTAATCAAAACGTTTTCAAAAAAAAAAGGAAATTGTAATAAACTTGTTTTGCAAAAATTCTTATCTGTTCCACGACTTGTTCGTCCTTTATTATTAAATATTTTGGTTGATTTTTTATATGATTTGGCGAATTTGTAGTAATTTGTGAAATCCTTAGTAACTTGGTATGCCAAGACACTAATCTGCCATTTTTCAAAATTATCCCCATATCGAAATTTCTAAACTCAGAATAAATTCAGTAGCTCTTACTACAAAACTATATTGATTACATTGTCATATCTCTAATTTTACGGTCCCCATTTTTCACTAAAATTAAAATTTTCACCAATTTGTTTAAATATTTTAAAGCTGAAAAAATGAATTAACAAGCATTATTATCAGTTACAAATTCTATGATCAACGATAAGGTTTACACTTATTCGGCTATTAGGTTAATTTATCGGTCTTTTTAGTCAAAAATAAAAAGTTTATTATTTACCAATAGATATTTTTATTATCTAGTTCAAATGTTGATAGAATAGAGCAATAATAGTAGGGCAAAATAACGGAAAATTCTTTTGTTCTCTTACATTTTTTTTTGAAAGAATGAGAAGAACGGAATATAAATAGAACTAACAACTATGCAGTATCATAATTATTTTTTTTGCACGTTACACAGTAATAATGTTGTCTGCACATTTCTATTTTTATCTGTAAATTAGATGAATGAATTTAAATTGTTCTCCATTATTGCAACTGTACTGTCATTATATGCATTCAACGATTTTGTATCGCGCAGGTATATCGGATGTAAAACGGCAGACCATGCATGAAATGTACCCCTCGCAATTATTCATCGTAATTTAATTTTACAATGGATTGAAGCGTAATTAGGCTATAATAAATGAGTTTCTTTTGTGTGTTTTTCGTCTAAAGATGGACCGGCATTCTTTTTCGACAACGTTGCATTTAATGAACCTTGTAGTTAAAAATAACGAGTTCCTGTTTTGCTTTCGTTTTGTATTAAGTCGATACTTTTTAATTGAAAATTATTTACATTCATCAGAAAATCTGCAAATTATTGTGTGGTACACGTTGTGATAATGATTTCAAATTCCTACGTATACTTGACTTTTATGTGTGCATTATTTTTAGGAGTGATCAGTGATTTTTTCCTGACGATATAATAATAATAATAATTTCTATTGCCTAATCTCGTCCTAGAGTGAAAGAATAAATATTAACCGACAAAATTTTTTCCGTGGTTTTTTCAAGCCTTATTAACCAATTAGGTTCATTTGCTATATAGTCATTTTGATGCAACCCGTGATTAATTTTTTTTTAATTCTATTTAAAATTTAAAAAAACCATTAGTATAGTTGTAGTACATACTTTTTTTGGTTCTAACTGTAATTGTTATACTATATCAAAAAAAAACTGGCATTTGGGCTTCCCATCGTTCATCCCCCAAAGAGATCAAAATCTTCTATCAGGTGAACCTGAGGAGGATTAGTCTGAATATTGCAACACGTGGTATATTTTATGTTCGAATATATTTTTTTTTATCTGACATTGTTTGAATTATTATTTTCGCAGAAATATTTTTTGTCGTACATAGTGGTCATTCGTGTATCCTTAGTGGGTAGGATTCTGGCTAGTTGGTTGGCTGAGCTTTTTGTCGCTTCTTCTGTACTTTAGATCATTCCGCGTCAAAATATTAATCCCTTTAATCCTCTCTAACCATTTCACATAATAAAATTGTTGGACTATTTTGGTTCGAAAAGTTTGCGATGGAAAATTGGAAGCTTTTTAATGAGAAAAATCTACGGAAAAATCTGAAATCTGAAACCTTACATCTTCGAGGACCAGCTGAACTTTCCTACGAGTATGATGAATATTTGGAGATCACGATATGCTGCTTGGAAGACTACAAATCAATTTGGGTAAGAGAAGAGAAATAGATTCGCTAACGTCAACTGATGATCGTGGTATCAATATAGCGACTCTCTATGGTCCTCTTTATATATTTTAAGTGTTCAGTTATTCAATATATGAGCGACTGGAATCACTAAATCTTGTAATTATTCAACTAGAACTAGGTGACCAAAGAGATTCAGAAGATGTTGATAACTAAGGTATGAAAACCTTATATCTTCCAGGACTAGCTGAACGTTCCTACAAGTATGATGAATATTTGAGTGATCACGTTTATGCTCCTTTGAAGATTACAAAGCCATTTTTGTAATTTTTGTTTTCCGCTAAATGATTTGTGGATCTTCTTTGTAGGAAAATGAAAACATTAATCATGCCGACGTTTCGATCATGAATTTCTAACTTTTATCTAGGCTAAAAAAGAAGAATCGGTTCCAATCCAAAACGTCGGCATAAGAAGGTTTCATGGAGTTTTAATCGACTCATCACTAACCCTCCTACAAAAAACACAAGAAATTTACTGGGAGATTAATCATGGTCCTCTTTATTTATTTTAAGTTTACAGTTTTTTAAAACTTTTAATATTGACTCCTAAGCGATTTTTGGATATTGGAATTATGGGAATGTGTGGAATATTTTAGATTTCATTGGAATGTAAAAATCCAGTGTTAAGTGTCATCGTTTTATTTCTAGTGACGAGTTGTAAATATTTTTTGAATATTATTGTTAACCGGATATTACTAGGTACCTCGTGAATGGAGTGTAAATATCAATTGTTTTTAATTGGTTATACTGTCAGAAATTGTTGAGTAGACGTGGTAGTGGGCTTACTCTTTGTATAAAGAACAATAATGGCGTTACTTTTTGTTATGGTTGTTAGTACCACTAAATAATATCACCCGGAACAATCTCGTTGTAAAATGACTTTCATTGTAAAGGTCGTGGAAAGCGGAATTTATCGTTAAGTACGTATAAATACGAGATGTTCAAATGTTTTTAAATTTGGGTTTTAATTTAAAAAAAGAAAATGTCTTTAAATGAGGCATCAATCGAACTCCATTTCCATGAGAAAAAAATCAATTTTTAGTGAATAGAGGAGTGGTACGAATATTTCCATAAAATCTAACTAGAAAAAATTGTAGAGCAACTAAAAACGAGAGTTGCTATTCAAAACAGTGTTTCTATATCATGCGTTCTATAGTAACAGTCACCAACCTACAGAATTCTACAATCAAGTGCACTGTCAACGGCTGCTTCGCAATTGGCTGATCAATATTTGAAGGAAATAACAAATAGACTGCGTTACACCACACCAAATATGTATCATTTCTTTTTTCCTTTTGTATCTTACTATAGTAGAACTCGCAATTTTTGTGAAGCATATAGTAAAAAAATAATAATAATAATGACTGTAGCAACAAGGTGTTTTTCAATTTCAGTTCTTAACACACTTCGCTTTTATCGCGTTAATGCCAAAGGTTGCGAGAAAAAACCAACATTCCATGCAATTCTCTACTGTTACAATTCAAATTCAAACCAGAAATGATTATTGATTCAAAAACGAATCCTTAGACACTGTGTTTATATTTTTTTGTTATTTTGAAATATCGCAAGATGTTCATTATTTCCCCATTCACATCGATTTTTGTTTTGAAGTCTTTAACCCCTCTTGTTATAAATCATTTAAAAGCCCCATACATGGCGAAGCCACTAGTGTATTATTTTTCGAATTTGTTTAAATTTCACATTATGTCCCACAAATCATTCAATTCAATTGCGAAAATCGTTATTTCTGTCCATAACCTATGTTTTTATGGACGAACAACGAAGGAGCAAAGTTATAAGTGTGGAGAAATGATAAAACGAGATTATGGACGAGTTACATACAAGATTTTATGGTCAATTGTATGATTTTACTGAAACAAATATGAACTGCAGAAAGGATTTGTGATACCAACGAATATCTAGTCGTCTTTGTTTTTGTTTATAAATTGACAGTTTTACACCTAAACTCCACACATTAATTCTGACATTCATGTTTGAAATTGACAGCCGTCCATAAAGTAACAAAAAAGGATATAAACGCACGCAGTTGGCCGGTTGAACATAAAATCGTTTATTTACTTATTTATTTAGTAAACGTCAAAATTGAAAGCGGTTTTTACATTAATTCAGTTTTAAGAAGCAATTATAATTTCTTAGCAGTTAAAATTGAAATGGCGTTATTTTACGGTGTCAATAATGAATGTTCATGAATAACAGCGTAAATAAATTTTCGATGATAATTTTGTCAAATCTCAACCAATTTCCAGAAAAAAATATATTAGTATATTTGTCATTAAATGGCTTTTAAAAATGAGGTATAATATGTGGGTCGATCCATTTTAAGATTGATGTGGGTTACAGAGATGATCAAAATCAAGTCTAAATATTGCCACCCAAAACAAAAATGGACATGAATGTGCGAATTGTGTAATCTCTTGTTGTTGGCTTATTAAGTATTAAAGTGAACGCAGTATATATTTTATTTGTCTAAGCCCATTACCGTACCACATCAATCTGCACGAACACTAAAATTGATATAAAGAAAACGCACAATAGAAATTAGAATACAAAAATCGCAAAAATTCCAATAATTCATACGCATCTACGAATTTATGAGATTATATTTATTCATATATAGGGTGTGTCTCGACGATGGCATGTTAGACGAATAATAAGAATAAAAAAACCGATTCAGCTGATAACTTGTACCTTTATTCAAAGGTACATGGTCTACTTATTATATATATATATTTTCTTTATTTTGAATACAATGCCCAAATTTTTATTTTATTTTCGGTTTCCTCATAAAAGTTTACGTCTTCCACTACCAGGTTTGGCGTACCCTATCTCTTACCACTATTAAGAAAAAAATAATTTCAGGCGTCAGCAACGAAAATTTGAATCTACTCAAAAACTAATATTTCATGAAACAATAAAGGGAGATAAGCGAAACTTGTACAACGGTTAGACATGGTCAAACTTGTATAACCGTTAGACATGGTATCGGACTATGTTTTCAGTATTAGATATTTTTGAAATTTATTTCTAGAGGAGATCCAGGAGTACGGTAGTTGGGAAAACTAAATTTTTCAAAGACTCATTTTTAAAAAATTGCAACTAGGTTATTTTATATACTCATTCGATGCACAATTTAATTAACCATCTGCTGATAGATCATGTTCCTATACCTAAACTGAATAATTATCGTGTTATCTACTTTTTTCTACTTTTCTTGGAGATGATGTAGTAAATTAATAGTGTGCTTTGTAGTTTGTTTTAGCCAACTGATTGAAGGTATCATACGACAGGCTGCAAAACAGATTGCAAAGCATTCTATTAATTTACTATATCATCTCCAGAAAAAGTAGAAAAAACCAGATAACACGAAAGGAAAAAATCAGATAACACGAAAATCATTCAGTTTAGGTATAGGGACATGATATATCAGCGAATAGGTAATTTAATTCTGCATCGAATAAGAATATAAAAAATTGACTTGCAATGGACTTCTTTACATTTTTAATGTTCTTAACTACCGTTACTCTCGGACGTCCCTTACAAATAAATTTCAAAAATGTCTAATACTGAAAATATAGTGCAATACCAAGTTGGTATCCACTTCCTGTTTAACCGGAGTGACACCGCCATGAAAATATTTTCAATAAGTAGACCATATCAATTTGTATGAAGTTACAAGTGTTCAGCTGAATCGGTTTTTTCGTTCTCATTATTCGTCTAACATGCTATCGTCGAGACACATTCTTTATAAATTGAAGGTATTTAAACTGCTACATGTTTTTGAACGTTTTTTTTGTATATGAGCGTAAAAAATTATTGTACATAATTCGAGCGGTAACAATTTTTCATTCTCGCGTGATTTATTGTTCTCCCTCGAACGAAAATGCTCTTATTATGTAAAAGTATCATTTTTATTAAGATATACATATAATAATTTCTTAAGTCTTAAACAACTTGAATTAATAGTCCATCAATCATTAATTATTACCAAAAAAATTCGATATGAAACTTATCCATCGTAAATATAAAATACCGATATAAATTCTAAATACATGCCTTTTAACTTGATTTACTGTATTTACTTTAACACACATTGTACAAAAATTGTATAAAAACGTTTTGAGAATCTCAATAATAGAAGACTAAATTAAATTCAAATGTTTTGATTTCACTATGTTTCAGGAAAGGGTCTGAAAGATCCAGATTTGATATACACAAAAAAATTTTCTAATGGGAACTGTAATAGTGAATTGTTGATTTTTCCCAAAATTCTTTGCAAAATTATGAATTATGTCTGTTTATCTTCATGTTGGGGTGTATTCTACGAGCGTCAGCTTTCATTGTAGTTCCCACCCTCTTGCAGCTGCTCAGTGGGATCCACTTTAGGGTATCGACCATTTGTAAGTAATCTGGATAAATACATACATTTTCAATAAATATAAAATGAGATCCCCTAAACTTGGCGAGAGGGACATTTTTAAACCCTTTCGATAGTTTACGTAAACACGACGCTTTTGTGGCGCAAGTAATTGATTTTAATTTTAAATAAGAAAACGTAAGTTGTTTACATACCTAATCGTATAAGTGTAAAACACGTTTTAGCAAGTACAGTTAATTAATACTAATTGATTTCTGCTAATTCCGTTATGATGGCGAAGTTTTCTGCATCGCCATAAAATCCTATTGCAAGATCTATTCTGTTACGTGCTGAATAGTATAAGAATTTTCTCGTTGTGCAAAAGTTTTTGATCTCCAGATCGGTTACAACAAATTTGCATAGATAATTTTTCTCCGTCAAGTAAAAGCAAAAGTACAATAAGTAGTGAATGTTTTCTATTTAATATAATGAGATTCTTATGACAGCTGAATGGAATATGCCGCTGTGGTCGTTTTTTAAATAACGAAATAAGACTTCTTCCTACGATTGTATCAATATGTCATATTTTATTATGTAATTATTGCTATTACTGCTTAGATTGTTGTTTAAAACGTGCAATTATATAAAACAACAACGATTCTGTAATTCTATTGATAGATAATAATTAGGTTTGTTTTGTTGCAGGTAAGCTCGCATAACACACGATTAAGGTAAGTTGTGTTATTAATCATGACGATTAGATCATAATTAGTTTTTATCTAAATACCATGAAGTTCGTGTTTACTGAAAATACAAGCATCTGCAAATGTGATTAATTGCTTTTCTGAACAGACTTAGATCTCAGATATTTTTTAGCAGTGACATTGCTGTTACTTCACCTTTTTTTGTAATAAAAAATGTTTTTTTTCAATTTTTTAATCTGTTTGATTTGGTTTCATTTAATTATATTAAAGTATAAACTGTGCTTTAAGATTATTGAGCTTTTTCTTGAATAACATTTAAAGTAATTCAGAAGCTCATTCAGATTTTCATAAAATAGAGATTTAAAAAATTTGAATTTTCAATAAATTAATTATTTAAGTGAATGACCCCAAAATATTATCTTAAAATGTATATTATGAACCATTCTTTTAGATCCTTGAAAAAAACCTATACTTCATAGGCGAAACGTCGGCTTAATAAGGAACTGGGTCTCAATGAACCAATAATTTTCTATTCTTTACACTCCTTAAAGACGGCTCAATTGAGGATCCAAATAGTCTAAAAATATCTAATTTGAATTCAAGTTTTTATGACTATAGTCAATTCAGTACTAAATTGTCTGTTGGTGAATCACGTGAACGAACCTTGAATGCGATTTTCAGTACTCTTTTCTTTTGTCTTTAAGAAATCTAGATTTTCATTATCAAACAATTTTTGTTGACAACGATGTCTAACAACCAAGCAATATGCAACATTTGAATTCAAAAATCATGCGTTCCTCTGTTGTAGGGGACTAACTGTTTCTGTTTGCAAAAGATAGTTCTGACGTAGATAAAATTTTGCATGAGGCACGTGTGTGCAGCACTCTTGCCTATTGCTCGTGTTTTAAACTCCGCAACTTGTGCATAAGAACCTTACTTCACACACTTCTGTGAAATACTACACAAATAAATAAATATTTTTTCCATATTTCCACCTATTAGTAGCCGCTTCCTAGATGGAGCATGAACTAACAGAACCCAATGACTCTACGATAAAAATAGTAAATTATAACCATTTGCGTACGTGATCGCTAACACGAGTCAACACTAGATGTCGCAAAACTTTGAATATGATGTACCCTCCAGTAGGGATTTAGTGAACTTACACTCTAGTTCTCTCACTCTTGAAGAGTCCCAAAAGGACGAAACAGCTGTCGAGTGATTCTCAGTGTTTGTTTGCTATTGTACAACATCTTGCGTGGTGATTCAAGATTTTTGTTTTTGCTTATGTTGGCTATAATTATCGTAGGATCGACTTATGTAACTGCTTTTACATACCTGTCGACAAAGTTGCGTAAATTATAACATTTTAATTGTATTCATTAGATTAAATAAATACAAATTATTTTACAAAGGGTTCAAACAAGTGGTCCCTTTTTCCTTTCTTCTGCAATTTTTGGGTACTATTTCTCTCTATATTTCTTTTTTATAAAAAAAAATGGTTCTCTAATGTTAGTGTTTAATCAGGTGGCAGTTTTCAAAAAAAGTCTTGATTTGTCCGCGTTTTATATTTGATCATTAGATAATTTTTTTGCTAATTGTTTTCTGAAGGTTCTTACTTCCTCTAAATTAGAAGACAATTTTTTCTCAGACATTTTCAAAAACCGAATTCCGTATGTTCTGCTAAACTTTTTTCATAATCGATACCTTGCAAGTAACGACTCGTTTTCTTCAGTTCACTTGACTGATTTTTGGCCAGATTTTTTCCATTGTGGGTACTACTTCAGACCTTTTTTAAGAGTTTTGGATCCAGTTCTTTTGTAGACTTAAAATATGTAACTTAAATGCACATATATATCTTGTTCCAAATGTTTAATGATTTAGCACTTTACACTCAAAGTAAGAGTTTACCTCGTCATTTGACTTAAAAAGAAACTGAAACGCAAAGGACCATGGTTCACGTTGAGTTTAGTGGCGTAGAGAATAAACTTCTCTAATCGTTTGGTCTAGTCGCCATCTTGTTTAACAGTCTAAACATCCAGTAAGTATGCAAAAAATCAATGCTAGTTCGAAAACATTGGTTTTTACTGGAACCGATACTCCTTCCTCTAGCATTTTCAGCACGAAATTTTGGAGAAACACGTTACGTCACGGAGGGGTGCATCTGTTACTCCAAGATTGTGTACGCTTCTGACGAATTTGTTGGTAGTGTGGAATGAACTTCTCCACTTCAAATAATTTTTTTGTCCTATCCAAAGACAATAGAAGCAGGACACCTACTCTATCAACCTTAGATCAAATTCAAAGCTTGACTCAAAAGCTAAAAAGGTAAGATTTTGTCAAAAATTAATTTTGAAAATTATGGAGGAATTTTGACAGTAAAATTTTGTAGATCATTGTTCATATTGACAAATTCTCTTCGGTGTTGAAAGGGTTTATGGTTGTTAATCAAAAATCGTAAGTAAACTACTTCAGAAAATTAACTTTACGATTTTTGGGAATTTGTAACCCACTATTGCTTCAAAAAATGTTTACTTAAAATCTAAAAACATACCTTTTAAGGTTTTGCTGTTGATTGACAACGCTCCAGGACATCCCCAATCTCTAAAATTAGATCATCCAAATGTTGAAGTTATGTTTTTACCACCTAACACCACCTCACTTTTGCAACCACTAGACCAAGGCGTAATCGCAGTCTACATGACATACTACGTACGTAGAACTTTTAAGGATCTCTTAAGGAATATGGAAGAACAACCACACTTAACAGTAGCTCAAAGTTGGAAAAATATAACATTTCCGAATGTATCAATAACATCAAGGAGTTTTTAGATGAAATTCAACCGTGTACCGTAAATGCCTGTTGGAAAAAACTGTGGCCAGAAATTGTATCTAATGGCGAATTATTAAATATAAACCAGGTGATAGCTGACATAGTAACGGTAGCACAAAATATAGAAGCTGAAGGTTTTGATGATATAAATGAAACAGATATAGAAGAAATGGTTTTATGTCATGATCAGCAACAAGAACTAACTCCAGAAGGATTGGAAGACATTATTGCAATACCTGAAGAATCAAGAGTCGAAGATGAAGAGGAAGAAGAAATTGTTAAACCAGATTTTTCAATGAAATCACTCAGTGATGTCTTTTTATTAGCAGAACAATTAACTAACCGCGTTATCGAGTTAGACCCAAGTACAGAAAGAGGACTCAAATTCAAAAGGGGTATAAATACAATATTTTAATTAGAAATGATTCTTAATGAAGATGTTCAACATTTCCTCCTTCCATTTGTATACACATTTTGCATCTTCGTAAAAGTGTACGCCGCACTCTCTCACAGAGTCCCGGATTTATACGAACAGTCTGGCAGGCATGTTCAATTCGTTCTCGCAACTCATCTAAATTATTCACAGGACTTGAATAAACTAATGTCTTTAAATACCTCCAAATGCAAAAGTCGAGCGGAGTGAGGTCGGGAGATCTAGGTGGCCATGGAATTGGACCTCCTCGCCCTATCCACCTGCCATTGTAATTTTCGTTTAGGTAATTTCTGACCAAGACTGCATGTTGCGCAGGAGCTCCATCGTGCATCAACCACATATTAATTCTGTGGTTGAGGGGTACATCTTCTAACAGCAGTGGCAAGGTATTGCGCAAAAAGTCAAGATACAATTGACTAGTCAAACGGTTAGACAGGAAACAATGTCGTATCAGATGGTCTCCCAACACACCAAGCCAAACGTTGATTGAAAATCGGTGTTGATGATTCGATTCAATAATGGCGTGCGGGTTTTCGTCTGCCCAAACATGGCTATTATGGAAATTAAAAATGCTATTTTTCGTGAAACCAGCTTCGCCAGTAAATAAAATTTCCGTAACAAAATTTTGGTTCTCCGCAACTTTTGTCAGCATCCTTCGACAAAACACCAGTCGTGCGGCATAATCAGGCACAGTAAGAGCCTGTACCCTTGGAATATGGTATGGGTGCAATTGCTGCTCGCGTAACATTCTCCAAATTAGGGAAGAATTAATATTTGTTTCAGTAGAGAGTCTTCTAGTACTAGTACCGGGATTTTCTTCAATTCTTCTTAAAATGTTAAACAGCAACAACGACTTCAATAGCAACAATAACACTAACAATGACAGCCACACAATGATTACAACAAATGCGGCAACTAGACTGACAAAAACAAACAAATTTTGTTGTTATTTCCATAGCTGACGTGATAAATACGACGAATCACTCCAACTGGGCTTAGTAATTTTATTTTCAAAAACTGCCTGTATCTCAGAAACGGTTGATTTTTGGACTTATGTTTATTTTGACTTTTTTCTTTGTACTGATGAGATCTATAAGTGGGCCAAATATCGGAACGTATTTTTTAAACACCCTGTATATACATGGAAAAAATTTAAAAATTTGGAGAATGACCAGTAGGACAAACTCAACTAAAATATCTTCAGTCTTCTGAACCTTCCGGTTGTACCGGAAATCGAAAATAATATAAAGTTATAATAACGAAGTTGAAGTCAACTTCCGGTATAGTTGAATTTACCGTATTGGTTATTACTCATTCTCCAAATTTTCAAATTTTTTTAATGTATACTTTTCCGTATACGGCTAACGGCGGTTGCTGGTGAGACACCTTGTATTATAAACTACCCATTCACAATGTTTTTCACAAACGCTTTTGTTTGATTTTCAGTAGGTACCGTATGTTTCGTTTCGTTGACATTGAAATTAATTTCCATTGTTAGAATTTGGCGACTTGTTTTGATATCAACAAACCACATCAGGATGTGTGTTAACGAAACAATTTTTAATTTGTTTTGTAGATAGAGTGAACTTATGAGGCAGATAATATTTAACAATAGGAAACAATTGAAGAAATTCAAGAAAAAATTTTCAAACACATTTCATTGTTGTTGTAAATTAGCCACACCCTTACGAGCATAACTGAAATTGACAAGTAAATTTATTGGAATTTTTTTTATTATTAACTTTTTTCTACTGTAATAAAAATTGTAGTAAAGTTTGTCCATGTAATAGTTTGTGCAGTACGACCCAAAACACCTGTCAAACCAATGATTTATGAACCAAACTCGATGTACATTTCAATTTGTATTAACACATGCTGAATGGGTTTAAAAGGATGTCGACGACATCGCGAACTTCATTAATGTTCAGACTTCTAAATCGAAGGAAACAAAGTTAAATGTCATTTAATGGATAACAAAAATAACAGCAATTTCCTTTTGAGAACTTTTTCATTAGCATCCTTTCATCGAATACTGAATAGTTAAAGAAGAACCGCCTGCGATTTTGGCAAAATGCCTTTGAGTCTGATCGCGTTCTATTAAAAATTCGCACGACCCAAATGCCATCGACGTTGTTGGACGAAATGGGTCAGTTTGCTAAAATTCGGAGTGGTAATAACGCCATGTAACGGTGGAAACGCGATTTTCTGGTTTCATACGAACAAATAGGTTACGTATGTATGTTCTCGTTATGACAAAATTATTGATCACAGAGTTTCCAGTGACCTGGAAAATACGGAAAACCTAGATATGCCGATGGAAATGAAAATTGTTTCTTAAGTTATTTAAGTTCACACAATCAATGCGGTTACGGCGTGTTTTTCAAGAAAAAGTGGAGTAAAGCAATTTGCATGCTCAATTTACGATAATAATTTTAAATAATGAATGTGGGCAATTTTGATTGTTAAAAGTAAGTGCCGGTTGATCATGTTACGTTAAAGAGGCTGCTGCATAGTTTGCAATCTCATCCAAAGCGAAGGTATGTGCATCGTCTGACAAACACGTTTATAGCCAATCAATAATTTATAACAATACCTGGTTAGTTCGCCGGTAAAACGGCAGGTTGAACGATCTATTCAATTCTACGAATAGGCTACTGCTACTTCTTTCAAAAATGCTATCTTTCTTTATAAGATCAATCATAATTTTGCAAATATGACATTACGGTTTTTTATGATATACGTCATTAAGAAACTAATTGCTATTCTTGTCATCTCGTTTGTTTGCAGACGTAGTATTACCAAAAGGAATTTGCTGCTCAACATTTTTGCAAACAGAGAAATGTAACATACTGGTCGTTATCTTAGAAGTTACGACTCCACATTGTATTCAATTTAATTAGACTGCTTTATTTGATGGTAATAATAATACCTAACGTTATTTTTTTTGAGCACAAAGAATCACTATCCAATCACTACAAATTCTTAGTATGGACCGATTTTAAAATAAATTGGCATCAAGACAATATTAACTTTTTTTAAATAATTGCATCCAATTTTGGCCAGCGACAACAATATTAGAATGGCAGGGAGGATTTTAGGCAAACAAAATTCTGCCGACTTTTCCCATAAATTTTTGTAAATCTATGGTCTACCAAAAGCGAGGAAGAACTGAAGGCCATCTCGTCGGTTACTAAGGCAATGTAAAACGTAATCATAACAGGAGAAAAATGGAAGTGACACTATATAGGGAATAAGTCGGAATTGGAAATGTGAAAAGTACGTTGAATTAGGATTGCAATGGCCGGAAACGTTTTTAATAATTCAAAAAAGTTGTGCAGTAAGATTGACGTAAAAAGGGATTCTGAAACAACGGCGAGGAGATCATCTCGACGCAAGCTTATCTCGACACGAGCTCATGTCGACGCGAGTTATTTCAAAGTCATTTCAAGACTTATATTTATATAAGCTTTTTGTCTTAAAGTTTATTAACTAATGACCTCTTAAAGTTTAGCCACATTACAATTACTTTATATTTTTTGACTAAATTTTATTTAGCATTTTTCCATATTTCAACCAATATGGAAACTTTTTCTCTGCGGCTTTTTTTTCTATCGTTTTTTTCCAGAGGCATTTTTTATCCGCTGTTTTTTATATTAGGCTTTTGGTTCCCCCACTTTTTTCGGGCCTTTTTTCTAGATTTGTAAATAACAGATACACTAAGTTTTACCAGGCATATGATTTATTGCAGTTGTCGCCAAAATACGAACAAACTAAAAATATAAAAACAGCACTTAGGGCAAATCTAAATTTTGTGTTAAGATGGGCTCCTGTCGACATGAACTTCCATCGAGATGAGCTCGCGTCCGGGTGATCTTGGTTTACCAGTCATTTATTCTTAATAAATCATGACTTGTGCCTAGTGCCTCACTCAGATTTGATACAGAAATGATTGTACACCACACAGTTGCGAGACATCACCTTTTGCACAAAGTGATTTGTCTCGAGTGTTGTTGATCTTGTTCCACTAATTTATATATTTGTCCAGGATCTATGTTGTGTTTTCTTCTAGGGTGTTCTAGCCCATTGCTCTAGTTAGTGAAGTTGCCTCAGGAGTCGACAGGCATAAAGTCTTAATCGTTTCCACGAATTTGGTGAATCAGTTTATGTCTCTACTTTTGTTTGTATTCCGACATATTGGAATGATCTTGTTGTTGCTACGACAAATTCGTATTTAATTTTACGAGCCTTTGTCGGTGGTAAGCCATGATGCAGCCGCCAACAGCTGAACTGCACTTTTCGTTTTCGCTGAACACTTCTCGACATTTGCCCGAACATCAGCCAAGATTACTATGTCGTACTCCACGTTTAAATCTTTGGAACTTTTTATATAGCCTGCCCGTGAAGTACGCGGTTCTTTGACATTGCCTTTAAAAAGTAGATTTTTTCAAAGCAGTTCTGACCATTTTTTAGGTGTCTCAGTCGCTACAATTTAAAAGTATTTGCAATTATACAGGGTGCTCTACTTTTATGAACCAACGTTGACATTTTGAATAGAAACATATATTTTTTACTTTTTATTCTGCATCTATCAAAAATCCAATGTTAGTCGTGAAACTAGTCTTTATAGGAAATTATCATCAAAAAATTAAGTAGGCGATGAAATGCGAAAGACAAAAGTTTATTGTTGTCACGATTGTGATTGTGTAGTAACCTATCACAATTTTATTGTGTTTTTGTATTGTTAGTAATAATGAGTGAGTTTTCGACCGCAGAAGTAGTTAGTATTGTTTATTCCAGCGGAAAATCGATTGAAATTTGTTTATTGGCAGTTCATAATTATAAAGCAGATAATCCGGAACCACAACGATATCCCCAAACTGAGATTCAAAAAAACTACAATTGCCAATAAAAAAAAATACTAGGAAACATGTTTGTACTGAAGAGGATATGCAATTTGACATCGTTATTGATATCAGCAGTTGAGAATCCTATGTATGAAGTACGACAAATAGCAGATAACGTTGGAAGGGTGTTACGAAAAATCAAATTCCATCTTTATCGCGTACTACCACATATCAAATCTGACAAAAACAGATTTTGAATGCTGACACGCGTACCAGGAATTGTTTTAGTATTGGCATTTTCAGTTTATTCAGATATTTCGTTCTACTATTTGAAATAATCTATTCAGCGATTTTTTTCTAATTTTGATGGTCTATTTTATAAATTCGAGTTGCCAATAAAAATGTTTTGATAAAGGTGTATTTTTGATCAGAATTCACTTCTAATTGTTGAGTTTTAATAACCTGAAAAACCTGGCATATCAGAAAGCCGATATTGACCAAATTGTGCAAAAATGCTACACTACACGTTTGTTATTATTGTCAGGAATATCAGCGAAGGGGTTTCCGAATCGCTCAATTTGGTATATGCAAAAGTTTAATTTTAGCATACGTGGGGGGGTAGCTAGCTTCGGCGTATTTGAATCAAAGGCAAAATGTAGAAGGGGTTGAAAATACAAATAATATACAAAACTAGGATATAAAAGTCCCGCAGCATTTACACGCACATAATCTTTAAAGTTAAGAATAATAACACGGTCGACCGTCCGCAACGAACAAACAAATTTATTCCTTATAACTAAACAACAAAAATTTTACGTAGAGCCGCTAATTTGTTTGGATACTTTAATCAACATAAATTCAAGCAAGATGTGCAAATAAATTTTTAGTTCTACATCATAAAAATCGTATTACAAAATGATTGAACAACTGCCCTATCATTACACAAAAGCGCACAATACTTCTTTAAACACCGGATGCGAATAATAATCGATAGATAATCTTCTGATGAGACTAACAATCCGTTTTGGGGATACACCAAAACTCCCAAGGTTTTTGTTGTTACACTTAACTTCTTTAACAGGAACAGTTTATTACGCCGAATTAATCGATAAATGTATTTAAACCTTATTGCATTTTTTTAATTAGTTCGCATGTATAAGAGAAACTCGAAAAGTCCGCAAGTCTTATTTTGACTTTAGTCAAACGAGCTTTTTCGCGAACTGGGTCGTTCCTTGCACGTTATCACTAACATGATTTTATCACCCGCATAATAAACACTTTAGATAGTTCGTACAAGAATAACTCACGCACACTGTTCAATGTTTAGCGATTGTTAACAATAACAATTTTGATCCCTTACAGGTTTGTACTTGTTTGATTTACATAGGGTACATTCCACTAAGCGAATACAACACCCTTGCCCACGACTGCTTATTTCTCATTCCACTTGCTTAGAAACGCCGCGATGGGAAACGCAAGTGGAACTGTCATTTCAGTCGGTGAACCTTAATCTTAAATTCCCGCGAAAATAGCAAACGAACCGTGTTTGTGACGTCATTCGTGACGTATTGAGGCACAACCACGGCGATCGCGGCTTTAAGTAGAACGCATATCTGATCGCCGCAAGCGTTTTGTGGTCGCCAAGTGGAATTTACCCATAGTACTTGGTAGCTTTGAATCTGGTTACAGACTAATCTTAAAAATATAGAATATAAACTAGGGGAATACATCTCCTCTTCATTTCTATGTACACAAAAAATTCTCAAAAGATATAAATACAATCTGCAAGTTCAGAATGTAATCGTGGATTGTAATCATACTGTTGAGTTTAGACAAAAACTCTTTCATGGAACAAACAAAGAGTTTATTGATTCAGCAAAGTAAAACGGCGTAATGTGGCAATGATTCTACGTAAACTTTTGATAAAACCTATCAACATAAATATTTCTTTAAAGTTTATTTGTAAGAAATCCAAGATAAGACATTTCACGTTACCACGACGGATTTAAAATATCAAAGGACAAAAGAAACAAATGTTGCTGCCAATATGGGTACTAAAAACTTGCGTGCTTTATCAGCGCCAACAAAATAAACTTAAAATACAGTACAACCCACTGAAAACGAATACTTCAATAAGGCCTAAACTATTTACACGTAAAAAAATAATACTTTCCTTTTTTTTCTTTATTCTTTGTTCACTCTGTTAGCTGAGGCTAAGTGGCAGAGCAGCGTTAATTTGATATTTCTAAAAATTTATAGTCTAAACTTCGTAAAATAAAAACATAGATAAGGGGAGGCAATACCCAACGTTTCTATTATGTAAGATGACAAATGTTTTTTTGGTTTGAGGAAAAGTGACTTTTCATTTATAAATTTGTTGACATTTTATTATTAAGCCTATTAAAACGTGTTGTTAAAAATAAAACTGTGGTTTCCTTTATTCGCTTTTATTTATGAGCGAAAGTTACACGATGTTAAAGAAAAATTATTTTCAAAAGAAGATTATAAGTTTCCAATCGTACGTAAAATAATATCATGTTTACATTTAAAACAAAATTTAGGAAAGGCAATAATACAAATATATCTATTAAAGAAAATATTAATAAATACAATACACAATACCCTGAATCAAAAATTGACAAAAATACAGAGTGTTCCATTTACAAATCAAAACTACTGCTTTATACTGAAAATGATGTTTAATTTTCAAACTCTTTCTAGTTTTACCGTAAGGAAAGTAAACGTATGGTTAATTAATGCTTGATTTTATTTATTATTTAAAAAGTACCTTTTTCTAAGGAATGCCTTTTACTGCATCATTCAGAAACAATCATAAATTGAAAGGTTTCAATTACAATAACCGGAAAGATTACGCATAAGAAGTTAAGATGAAAGTACTTAAATGATTTATGATTATTAGATTAGTTACTTAAGTATTTAATAGAAACTGCTCATGTTTATGTCAGCTGTTTTAAAATTGACGATTATAAATTGATTGGATACATTTTTTTGGTTTACTTCTTCAATTATATGTCATGTTTACAGGATAATTCTGTCATCAATTTTAGAAATATACCTTTCCATTATTTTTGGTTTTGCAGAATAAGTACAACAAAAATTATTTTTTTTTAACTTAACTATCCCAACACCACTCTAAAACTGAAAAATATGAAACACTCTGTATAATTTCATTCAATTAACTTTTAACATTTTTTCTTTTCTTATTAGTCCTATATTAATAGCAGTATCTGAATGTTACTTTATTTTTGAATTGAGCTGTCTTGAAATTGATTGTTTAGAGCATAAATTAGTGTGGTTTTGAAATTAATAAACTTTAACACAAACAAATAATTTCGTTTAACTCAGTGTTTATTATTTTTTA
Organism: Abscondita cerata; assembly: GCA_030710515.1. Lineage (NCBI taxonomy): Eukaryota > Metazoa > Arthropoda > Insecta > Coleoptera > Lampyridae > Abscondita > Abscondita cerata. The sequence goes on from JALBCR010000946.1 coordinate 119,858, forward strand.
TTTATCACAACGACCGCAATTATATTTCACAATTAATATTTACTGCACATCTTCTCTAATGAACTTGAATAATCATAAACTTGCAGTAGTAATAAATATATGTATTCTACAACCGTACGAATAAATCATAAGGATCTTTTTTAACTTAATTACTGTAGTTAAACTTAAATAACAGTAAATTTACGGAAATGGTAAAATTAATCGAGATTGTTATTTTCTAAATTTAATTTGTTTTACAAACCACTCGATCTGATCTAAATTTAAACGCTGTTGATCAATCAAATTTTGTAACGATCTTAACCAATAACAGTTGCCATTTTTTTTTTAAATTATGTTTCCACACTTTAATGACATGAAGGAGACCGCTCGAATGGCAAGAATTCGGTTTCTAAGTTAATTAGAATTCGGGAATAAATGTCTGAAGTGGAAACGTTTAATTAATTTGTAGATTAGGTTTGTTTTTAATGTGTGGGAAGATGTTCCATTATACATGAGGGCTTGTATGTCCGTTTCTCTATTATTAAGTTATTTGTATCTTAACGAACAAATTATCTATACATTTCGTTGTTGGTACATTTATTCAATCCAATAAATTGATATTTCAAGATGTCCGCCAATATGATAACGAAAATTTTGAAAAAACAACAACCACGCGTCTTCTAGATTAAAAAAAATACTAAGTAACTGATTAAATGCTTGTAGTTTAGCGCTTAGTCTAACGACCTTAAGGGGATGATATTTTTAGTGGACTAAAATTAGAATAATATTTTATACAGTTAAAAATAAATTCCAAAGCTTTCTCGGTGCTTAAAATTAGTTACCGCGATTTCAGAGATATCATAAAGATCAGAATTTGCTCAACTGCAAAGGTGTTCCTGAAACTTCAATTTACGTAAAGTGAAAGCGTTTTTTAATCCAGACCCATTTATTTTAAATCATCTAACATCATCGGAATTTTTTTATTGTCCGCTTTGTGTGTTGACAGTTTAACAGTGTGCAGCTTTCTTGCAAATATGTTGTTATTCGAGACTTACAATTATTTAAATATTTTTGAGGCATCCGCCTATTTTAAAAGTAAATGTTTAATCAGACGCATTCTTACAAAATTGAGTAATATTTGCTTGGTGTCTGTTATTGTGATTTTTTTCTATTGCATTCTTGAAAAACAGAATTACAAATGTTGATGTTCTTGCAACTATATTAAGACACTCCTGAAATACTATAGGAGAGGTTGGCCTTGGCATATCGCAAGTTATATAGTACTGCGCCTTATTTTTTCGATATTTATTATGACGAATTTATTCACTGGTTCATCATTTATAATTTAGTTCTTTACACGAACTTATTAAGAGATATACCGGTTGGCTCACTATAGGAAGTTCACGTAAATTAGAGAGTCCATAGTCATTTCCAATACAGATTTTAGTATTTTGTAAACAATTTTCAATATTATGATGATAAATAATTAAGGAAACAGGAGAGAATTTCCCATTACGTTTCCATGGTACCATATTGTCCGTAATTCAAAAAAACAAAATTCCATTGTATAAATTCCATGTGGTAGGATATATGTTATGACTAGAGATTGTTGGGTGTTTGATACCAATTGATTGGTGAAAATCGAATTTTCTATCACTTTCCGTTTTAAAGACAGAGACAAAACCTAATTAGTTCCTTTCAAGAAAAACTACGGCGTAATAAAAGATAAAGATGGAAATATTATAATAGATACTGCTCAACAACTTAAAAGTTGGGAGGAATCACAAAAGTATAGTACATCATCAATCATTCACCGATCTAATAACATCTTAGCCCAGCTGAAACTTGTGGAGCAAGAATAGATCCAAGTGCTAATAGATTTCTTTAACACATATATGGATTAGGAGTCATGCGAATACTTTTTCTGGGGTCTTCTTTAACATCATACACAACCGAATATACAAAAAAACTAGAATCTAATATGAGTGGCAAACGGAATGATCACTAGGGAAGCCTTATACTCAAACAACTTCTTAATTCAGAAGTGCTTGGACATGAAAAAAGAGATATGTTTTGGTGTTATTTATTTAAGAATGCTTTTGATAAAGGGCTATTATTACATCTACTTAAAACAAATGAACTCAATAGTCAAGACATTAGAATCTAAGTACACATTGACCACGATCCACTCACTCGGATGGGCGAACATTAGAAGATATCCAAACAAAGCGAGGAGTAAGACTGGACTGCGTGCTGTTCCCGCTCCTGTTCAATTATTTTCGTTTCCGAGATATTCACTAGTTTACACGATAATGTAGATGTAGATAATGTAGAATATCAGAAGAAATTAATCGAGTTAGTAACGAATATGGTCTTGAAATGAATTTTAAAAAGACCCAGTTTATGGTAATAACAAAAAGGCCCATGATTTGCCCGAACATAAGTATAAATCCATCATTGTTGAATCAAATCTTGTGTTCCCCATACTGCTGTATGGACATAATTAAGACACTAGAATGTGCCTATACCTATCGGAGTGTCTTTAAGACATCCTGGACACAAAGGGTTACCAACGAGGAACTCTTAAGACGAGTTAACAAAGTCAGAGATCTACTGGATACAATTAAAACCAGGGCGTTGAACTGTCTTGGCCGTTTCATGTACGAGCATTTTTCGTACCGCTGCATCAGCTTCTTTAACCCCTCTGCATAGAAGCTTGCCGCCTGAGAGTTGAACCAGTTGACGACGGCATTTTTGAGTCTCTCTTCGGTTGTAAAACGTTGTCCACCGAGCCACTGTTTAAAATGCAAAAAGAGGAAGTAGTACGGTGGGTGGTCAAAAAGTTTCCAACGAAAATCTTGAATTGTCTCCTTGGTTTTGGCAGCAGTGTGAGGACGCGCGTTATCATGCGGAAGGATTATGCCAGATGACAGTTTTCCGCGGTGTTTGTTTTGGATCGCACGTCTCAATTTGTTGAGCGTTTCGCAGTACACGTCAGCTGTATTTGTTGTCCCATGTTCCATGAAATCAACCAAAAGAACACCGTCTTTGTCCCGAAAACTGTAGCCATCAATTTTTGACTTGTGTACGGAGTTTGCTTAAACTTTTTCGGTTTTGGTGAAGTTGAGTATCGCCACTGCATCGATTGCTGTTTTGTTTCTGGGTTGCTGTAGAATACCCACGTTTCGTCCCCCGTAACAATGCGAGAAAACAAATCATCTCCATGTTGTTGATAACGGGCCAAAAACTTTTGTCCACTAGACATTCTTTGCTCTTTGTGGTGGTCGGTGAGCATTTTTCGTACCTACCTTGCACACAATTTGTGGTACGCGAAGTTTTCCGTGACAATATTGTAAACAGTAGTGCGTCCAAGTTGAGGAAATTTTTCAGCGAGGTCACTAATCGTTAATCGGCGATCAGATCACAGTGTTTGGTCCACTTGTGAAACGATTTCATCGGTCTGGATACTGGGCCTGCCACTCCGCTGTTTATCATGGACATTTGTTCGGCTATTTTTAAAATCACGGCACCATTGTCTAACCTTATCTTCGCTCATAACTGTAGGTCCATAAACCAGGCATAACTCCCGATGAATTTCAGTAGCCGACGATTCTTTTGCACATAAGAAACGAATCACAGAACGCACTTCACATTTGGCGGGATCAACTATTTTCGCGGCCATTGTTCTTTGCATTCACGGACAACAATATGACTTCAGAACCAAAACAAATGAAAGCTACAGCGAGACTCTCAAGAAACTTCGGCGAACCATCCAGAACAAAAGAAGGGGTATGCTGACAAAAGGAGTGTGTTTGCATCACGACAATGCGCGGCCACATGTGTCACATCAAACGACCACCCTAATTGAGAAATTTGACTGGGATGTCCTTGACCACTCTCCTTATCGTCCCAACCTTGCACCCAGCGACTACCATTTGTTTCCCGCTCTCAAAAAACTTCTTGGGGGACAGAAATTCCAGTCCGACGAGGAAGTGCAAGAAGCAGTCGTCAGTTGAATAGATAAAATAAAACAAATTGATGTAATAATAATGAATATTGAAAGCGTATTTTACTAAAAAAAAATCAGTAAAATAAGTTATGTTTTGTGAAATTTTATTTATTGACGGAATTGATATTCAGTTACTAAGCGGCCTTCGTGGACGAATTGATTAATTTGTTGCCTAGTAATCTTTTTAAACTTCTAACACAATTTTGTAAAGTGAATTTAATATTTTGAAATAAATAAGTTGAAAATATTAAACTCATTTTATAAAAATTGTATTAATAATAACCTCGATTATAATTTTAATAATAAAATAAAATTACGACAATCGGGATAAAACCCGGATTTTTTCGTGTATATCATTTTAAAAAAATTACTATTTTTTTTATTAACTTAACACATATTTTTTTTTTCATTTGTTTATCTAATAACATATGGGATACACGGTATACGGTCATACCCATATCGACATTAGCAATTCTTATGAAGGAAATACAGTATAACTATTTTGCCATTGATGATTATGATTTTTTTCAAATTAAACATAGGGACATAATCAAGCATTTAAATGAGTAGGCCTGATTTATGTCGATAATTAAATAGGTACATTAATACTAAGTATGCTCTTATAGGGCCCTTCTTGGTGGAGAAACACAATTCAGTCGGTGAAATTACCCAAGTTTTGCCTAGTATTGTTCAGGCTTTATCAAGGCTATTTTCATTCATGTAGCAATCGACGTTTGTATTTTGCAATTGTGTTGCGTATGTTTTTTAAATTTTTAATTAGAATATTGTTATTTTAAATTAAGTGACTTTATCATCTATTGATGATTACAAACAATCATGTGTATAAATATATATCATAATTAAACTTTAAAAAACACACACAACACAATAAAAAAATACAAACGTCGATTGCTACATAAATGGAGATAGCCTTTTAGAATGCTAGGCAAAACGTCGGCAATTTCAACCTACCCAGTTGTTTTTGTTCACTCCACCTCCACCAAGAGCATACTTAAGTATAAAAAAAAATTGGAGGAAAACTAACCTCTAGGTTCATTCAAGTTTTTGTCAAAATCTTGTTTTATTGCAAACGATTCGGACACCATCGGTACCAAAGCAGATAAAATTGCAATTATTTATTGCATGGTGCACCAATCGTCTTATAAAAAAAAATTTAATATATTTAATTACTGACACAAATCAAGCACAGCGTCCTGTTCATAAAAATATTTGATTATATCGCAATGTCCAAATTTAAAAAGTCCATGTCAATCAATGACGAAATAGTCACTTAATTTCAAAATTTAAAAAATAAAACAAATTTTGTAAATGTAACAATTATTTTTTGTTGAGAAAACTCCTTTTTAAATCAAATCATTTGTGTGCTTGACTAGATTTTCAAGTGTATTGTATTAATTTTCAATTTACAATTATAAAATTGGGTCCTTGACAATAACAAAAGATGTTCTACTTCCATTCACTATTATACGGTAATACAGTGAGGTTTTTTTACAACTAAACAAAGGAAATACAGTGTAACTATTTTGCTATTAATTTGTATTTTTTATTGAGTGTTTTTTGATAAAGTTGCCAACATTTTCCTTGACCATTTCACACAATATCCAACAAATTAATTGACTCCGACAAACTCTTGCCTTGCTCTTTTACTTTTTTAATCGTTTGAGGTGTAAATGCATTATTAAACGTTCAAAAATATTTTAAAAAAGTTTATTTAAAAAGCTACCTTATTATATGAACAAAATTTGGAAAAAAAGGACAGCTTGCAAACGATTTCAAATATTATAGTTTATGCTATGTGAACTAGTAACAAGATTTTCCAATGTTTTTGTCTACTTTTTGACGTGTTTCACTAAACTTCTTCTTCTTATTGGGCCATCTTCCTCTGAAGTTGGCTGTTACTGTTATAACTACTCTGGTTGTTGATACGAACAGTTGAAAGAGGTACATCGAAACTGCTCCCTTAGATTCTTCTTCCTGGGAGACGTTTTGGCGCTTCTGAGCACAGTTTTACTACTGCAGCGCCATCTACTGTTCTTTTGTTTCTGAGGTGAAATGGTGTGTTCAGGTTTTGTCTCCAGTCACAACAGAGTCAAGAAATTCTTCACCTTTTTCCTCGTAGCGATGGACACATTCTGTGGTACATTCCACTCGCTTTTTCTTGTGTTCATCGGTAAGCTGTCTAGGGACCCACCTGTCAGACACCTTGTTGTAGCCGAGGACTCCCGCACAATATTTTACACTGTGAAGTAGCTACACTCTTCATTAAGACCTTCCACTATCTCATGAATACTGGCGATGGATTTCTATCGGAGGAATCTTTTTTGTATTCAAAAAACGAATGACTGAGCGCAGTTTACACCTGGCGGGCGAGCGCAGGGGTAGCTCTATCCTTAACGGTTGCTACGCTGGGACTGAGCGTCCCGAGGTCATGCAAAACGTTCTAGACTGTAGCGGTTGAACCAAGGAATGCAGAGCTGTCGTAAGAAAAGTCTAATCAGGGCAATACACCAACTTTATGAAAACCACCAAGTGACAGAGAAAGTGGGACACGCTCAGTAATTACTTTAGGACAACAAAAGCGCTACTACAAGGATGGTGCACATCTCCAACCCTTTTTAAGATATTCTTGGGAGACACCTTAAAGAAATGGAAAAGCAAATGTCAGGGAATGAGGATACCAATCCCCAATGATCAAGTGGTAATAGCCCAAGATGAAAAAGACTTGAGCTATGTGCTAAAAAAACTGAAAGATAATACACTAAGGCCGGTATGGAAATAAACTTCGACTAGACGGAATATTTAGCGATTACAGAAGAAGAGGCCAAAAACTTGGAAATAGACGACAGCCTAGAAATAAGAAGGAAAATTTAGTTCAAATACCTCGATTTTACTATATCGAAAAATACATCTACAGAAGCGGGTTAGGACAAACTAGAACAAGTATCAGACTGGTACATCCAATTTTGTGAAATACACACATTACAAAAAATACACAACACAGAATATATAACACAATTGTTAGAAGTATTATGACATGTGGGGAAGAAAATTGGATAATCATCAAAAAAACAGAGGAAAGATAAAAGCCACAGAAATGGAATTCTGGAGAAGGTGTCAAGTTTGGACAGAATTAGAAATACGGAAATAGAGAGGAGAATTAATGTGGAAAAAATCGATGGATAAAGAAAATAACAGAGTGGAGCCCTGCAGGAAAACGAATGATTGAGATTGGGAAGCCAAGAAGGAATGGAAGAAACGGTTGAGTGAAAGAAGGCAGCGCCAGCTGTGAAGGTAAAAAAAACGAAAGAGGATGTCAAAAATATCTGCTGATAGTTTAAGGCTTACGGGATTTTTTTCTTCCAAATCCTTCTTCATTTCTTTTTAAAAGGAGGATGCCAAAAACTGTTGATGGCCTTAATTTTTTTTCTTGCCCGTTTATAAATCATTATTGATTTCTTGGTATATTGTAGTTTAAAACTAAAAAAGTAAACGAAGTAAAGATGTCGAAGAGGTTCATACCGAAAAATGTTGCATAAGTAGCGTTTTAGTAAAACACCAAGTGCAACTTTTGTTCTTGGTTTGCAGTTTTTGGAAGCAACTGCTGTACATAAACTGCATATTTTGGGCTAGTGTCGACGGGCATGTGAACACAATACGCAACTTTTGCAGCCGCTGCTAAAAAACTGCGTAGCATAACTCTCTAGTTACTGTTCATGGTGTTAACAATATTTTAACAATAACTTTCATTGCACAGAAAAACAATTTGTTAAACTAAAACACAATTTAAATAACTGCTACCTGTTGCATTCTGCTATCCAGACCATAATTGAATAAACATTCAAAGTAAATTACTAACAACTAAGGCGTGTTAATGCTATTATTTAACGCCGAACAATTCTTTCGAACCTCAGTTATTTGTAATCAGTAAACATTTTCTTGTTTATACAAGATACGTCTCGGCATTGTATGGTAATTATCTCAATTCTATTGACATTTTGTAATGGATATAAACAGACGTGGTCTCTAAGAAGCTATTTGCAATTATTCCTCTTTTGTCCGTTGTTTACAGATTTTCTACAGGAAAGCTAGTGAAAGTAACTTTTGTGATTCTTCACACTCTTCTCTTTCATCTTGACAATTTGAAAACAAAATTATTAGCTATTTCATTAATTGTTTTTAAGTATACTGCCATCGTTTTCTGACACTATATAATTATCTATGTGATGCTTATTTCTTATACCAGTTTTTTTTGTTAAGAGGTCCAGTTTTTTGTAAGCAGTTATTAAATTAGTAAAAGCTAGTGAATTTGAGACAATGGAAGTAGGTAATCATGTCATAATTTAGTTATTGCTAAGAATAATGTGAATGCGTAAAACCATAACATATATGCGTGCCTCTGGCATTTTACCTATAAGTAACCAATTCAAATATGAATTGATATCTGCTATTCATAGTGCTCGTGCATCTACTTTATGCCCTACTCAAATTTCATAAGCTTCAAATGCGTATTAAATTCCGCAAATAAATATTTTGCATTAACAATAAGAATCTGTCTGGGTGGTCTCGCATTTATCTGATGGTGTATACCACTTGTTGGCAACATAATATTCTAAGACATTAAGTCTGGTTTAATTTGTATTATTATTAGGTTGATAATTTTTATGGCTCAGCTGTTTTTGCGCTTTTGTTCGGAATCACATTATAACCATTGATTAATAATTGTTCTTGTTCATCACCATAAAGTGATACTTAAGATATACCCTGCCAAATTTTATTGTACAAAAACTTTTTCTCCGTTAAAAAATTTTGCTTTGTAGTTTTGCATACTTTATTTTATTAAAAAAAAAAAAAAAATTGACCTTACATCATTTCTAAGTTGATTTTCATGTTTTTAATAAAAGAGAACAAAACATTTTAATTGAGTCGTGAATTTTATTGATACTAGATAAGTACGAACTTTATTATTATATTGCTGCGTACTTTACTTTATAGTGTCCGGGGGTATCATAATCTCGTTTTCTGTGTTAATCTGCAATTAGTCGAAGATAGTTTGTTGACTTGTACAAGTCGACCTCAAAGTACGAGTATTAATTTTACCAGGGGTTCATGTCAAATGCAATAGAATTACAAAAATAAAATTGTAAGAAAGTTAAAAACACATTTTAAGACTACGCAAGATTCCTAGGTGCAAAAGCATCTCTAATATCTTTCGTAAACCCCCACCACCCCTCGTGGCTGTGGTTAGCGGACGCTGTTTTGAAACAGACAAACAATTATTATTTTGTCTTATAAATAAACCGTAACAGTTTATAAGCACCAACTTTAGGGATCAGCAAATTTTCTTGAAGGAAAGTGTTGAGGTCATTGGAACAATTGCTTTTCATCTGCTGCTGTTACTTTAGTAAATTAGATTTATGTTGGGAAGCTATCATTGATGTATCTTGAGCAGTTTCCAAGTTTCTTTAACTTAATTCAGTAGTTTCTCTGTTTCTTTTGGAGTTCTGTAATGTAAATTAATCTTTTCAACAAATGCTCTACCACTGTTTTCGTTTCTTCATTTGGTATAAGCTTTGCTTCTAAAAATTGCTTTTTGGCTTATTATCATCTAAATCTGTTTCTAAAATGCCTATAAAAAAAGTTCATTGAAAAGCTTTATTTACCTTACAGAAAGTCGTATCAGACTGTCGAAATCCTGCTCGACGTTTCAAGAGAGTAAAATGACAAATTTCCTTTTCTTGAGTATTACAAGTGATCAAATTGAATGGCATGTTTTTTTTTTCATTCCAGAAGCCATTCAATATGCTAGAGTCCAAAACTTATCTCTGTTTTTGAAATAATTTTTTTGATCCTCCAAAATTGTGATTTCAAATTTTTTTTGTTTCTTAGAAGAACTCCGTTAGATGGAGGTGAGGGAATAAAACCACAACGTCGCCGATGTTTCGCCCAGCCAGCGTGGGTTTTGTCAAGGCTTAATTTATTAGGTACTACAATGGTACTGGGTGACTTAAAATTATCTGGCTTCATGTAAACAGCACCAGCATGTCCCAAGCGAGGATATCAGCCAGGATAGTTAATATAACAATATCTAACTTGCTATCGTGGCTTGAAAAACTAGCCAACTAGTGTATCCCACCATTTTAGTAATTCGGTAACTTTATGGGATTTTCTGCAAGTATCTTCATGACGCCTTTACAAGTGTAGAATAGTTGTTGATCATATATTAAGTGTTTTTTTCCCTTTTTTATCTCTTAACTGTCTATTATTTCATCGCCGTTTCTTAAAAACCTATACATTATTTTCTATTTCTTCTGGTTCTTCTTTTGTTCGGACATTTTCGCATTTGTTTCATCTGGATGTCTTTCTTCTGTTGTTTGAATACAATCCAAATCAGGCAGGCACTTGCTTACGTTTAATCTCATACATTCTTTACTTTTGTACTTTCGTTTTGGCACGGTTATTATTTTCAGTTATTTGGCTTTGGTATTAATTTAATACTTAATTTAGCACCTTTACATACATATTACGATGATTTGAAATTGTTTAAATAAAAAGAAATTGAATTCAAATTCCAGACTCTTTAATTTCTTTATTATCTCAAAGGCTTGGGTTTGTTAAATATAAATGAAATAATACATTTTACTTATTAACAAACAAAAACTTAAATACATTATATTACTCAAGTTACAAACAAAAAAAATTAAACACAAAAGAAATTTGTTTTTAAGTACAATACCTCATCGCGTGCAAACTTTAAAAAATTTAATTAAAAACTAATACAATTTTTTTTGGGAATAAACTGCCTTTTTGCGCTCGACGATGTCATAATGCCCGTTGCAACTTGTAGATGACGTCAGCAGATGTGAATTGTTTCTACAGTTTTTCGGCGCCTAATTTTCTTGACTTTTCTTTCTCTTGAATTATACTGGACACTTTCATTTTGGCAAGAGAATTTTTTTATTTAGTTAATAAGTGCACTTTTTAATTCATTTGCGACGTAATTGTATCGATCAATTTAACGACTGTAATTAATTAAATGAAAGAATTTATTTACACAAAAAAATCAAACTGTTTTCTTAAACAAAATGTAGATCGGTCTTTAGAAATCATAAATTTAAACATCTTAACTTTACGTTTGATTTAAATAGAAACATTTACTATAAATTTTAATAATCAAAAAACTAAATACTTTGGTTATAATTTCCTCCACGTCATACTTCATTTAACAGACAAGAATGATACTTCAATTTTGTTTTTAGTGCTTTTATTCGAATTTGGTATTATTAACTTAAATAAGATACGGAGTTGTGCGATGGTTCCCCAACACAAAATTTAACACCTTTTTTTTAAGAATTTAATAGTGAAAACGACCAAGTTATTATTAAATATGACGAATATAACATAATACAAAGCTGAAATTAAAGAATCGCATTTAATAAAAATTTGAATTAAAAATCAAAAACTTAACAACAAAGGAACATTGGTGCGTGAAAATGTCTGCTGGATGCAATTATTAATTTAACGAAGCCAATCAAGAACTAGCGAATCGTCTGGAAACCTTGAAACGACACAAAAAAGGGGGAAGCAACGCAGTTAATACGAAGATTCAAGACTTACCGAACGTGCCAAGGTTAAAACTAATATTTATTTATAATAATAATTGTAGTGGAATCCAATTTATTATTAACAAACCTGTTCGTTAATCACCTTTGTTCACTAAAAATTATGGGCGATTGCGGATAAGAACGAACACGTGTTTAATATTTTACATTTTCGGTGCGCAAACGCGTTAAATTATATTTGAAGGCCGTGTTAAAGTCGAGTTCACGCAATAGAAATTAAGTCACCTACATTTTTGAGGTCGATGAACATTTGTTTGTTGTGAAGGTTTTTGTAAAGATTTGGTTTTAGTTAATAAATTAGAGTATCATGATTAAGTATTAAAAAAAACGGAAGTGAACGAGCAGCTGGTAGCTGGAGTAAAACTTTTAAGAGTTGTAATGAAAACAACAATATTTGTCTAAAGGTCAGACGTCCATCCATAAGTTTCTAAACGTGACGTCTAAAAAATTTGTGGTTCAATTTGTATAAAACTAGACATGTAGGTGTTATTTACAATACTGGAGATTTGATTAGATTTTGGGCCTAATTTGTCGAACAAAAGAGCCTTTGACTTACATACATTTTGCTATTCCTGGAATATTTACAAAAATACCTATACTTGTAAAATAATTATAAAATAAGACCAGCTGGCTTACGTTTCATGGACTGCTTAAACACAGTCGAGTATCCACTTCCTTCATGAACGTCGACTATTTTTAAAATTAACTTCGATCTGAAAGGTTTTAATAAAGAAGGTACACCTGATGAAATATACAAAACAACTTTCATACAATTACAGAAAACTGCATCATTTATACTGATTTATTTATTTATTTATTTAATCGTATGGTACATTTTAAATATTGTATTGTGATGTAAGTGTTATGTATGGTGCCCCAGAAAATCAGTATAAACCTGTACAGTGTGGTGACTGATGGATTGAAGGTGAGAACGGCTTTGGTTGTGCAAACAGAGTGCTACAACTGGTACGGTATATTGGGCAGAACAATACGCGACAGGCTCTACTTTACTGTCTATTGAATCGGGATTGAGGAAACAATTTTACACCATTGATCATTTTGTGTCATCCGAAGAACGGATCGTATGACATTACTTTAATGTTGGTTCCTAGTCATATGGTAATACGAGCCGCATCCGAACCTGAATCTGAAGTTAAATTGTTAAACAGGACTGATTTCTTAACTATTTAGAGAACAAGATTAACCATGAATGGCAACAGAACTGAAATACTCACCTCACTATAATAAAACCATCAGTCACAAGCCTATACCCTTTTTTCAATCTTGCAATGGAACAAGCAATTCGGGTACACAGACTAAGATAGGACAAACATGACTCACTCATCAGCATTTACTAACTGGTGAGCCGGCAACACGATGCGCAAAATGTCACGTTAGTCTCACTGTGGTGCACATAATTCTCCAATGTCCGATGTGTGGTGCACAACGACAGAGAAATAACATAAAATACCGCATTGCGGATAATTTAAACAACCAAAGTGGTCAATAGTAAACACGTTAAAATTCTTAAAAGACATTAATCTGTACAACAATGTATAAGAAAAAGCCAATGACCTTTGCAGTATCAAAGCAATATCTCAAAATTATTAGTTATACAAAACTAGTTATGAAAGGGGAGTTTTAGTCTATAATTAGGACAAGTGTTCTTAAAAGTGTTCAAGGGAGCAAACGGATATTGACCGTTTAACACCGTTTTGACAGTTATGCTTAATTGAACATTTTTTTTTAAATTATCTTTATGGTACTTTAAAACCCCATAACTATCAAAATCTAGTAAGTGGAGGCGTACTTTTTGTACGCTCTTACACGTTTATTTTTTTTTTCAAGCTAAATTACTTACTTACCAGTGCCGGTTTTCTATTTTTTTTGTCTGAAATCTGTGATAGATACTTAGGATTTATGAATTTTGTTTTGCTGCCAAATTACTTTGAAAGCGTTTATTATTTAGAAATAAAATATTTTTTTTTTACAACCGGGTATAAAGCATCGATGGAAGATTTTTTCTGGCGAAATAGTAAAACCTCGAAATTACAATCAGTTAGTCAATACAGTAATAGTTTCTTGAGTAACTCTTTTTTTGCAGACACAATGCAATACAAAAGCAACAGCTTCTATATTCTCACCTGTGTAATTAAGTCCGTTGATATTATTTTATACTTTCAAAGTAATCTACATCACACAGAGTTCTTTAGAAGTCTTTTTTTATATTGTTATCGTTTTTTATTCTCTTTACAATTGCGAGTTGAATAATCGCAGCCAAGATCGTATTACACTACTAAGAGTACGAGTATTTATTTTAACACGTAGGTAGAGTAAATAATTCCGATAAACACATACAATTAATATTACACGTTATAATTTAAATCATCTCGCATTAAGTGACGACTGACGACTAATCTCAAAAACTACATGACTACGCTTTTATAGTTGTAGAATAGTTGTAGAATATTTTCGAACATTCAAGAAAACATAAGTTTCGGTCGTTCTGGAATCGCTTATCATTCTTACTTATCTTGGTAACTGCAGTGGCGTAACAATATCTATGATTGTTACTAATATTTTTTGCTTGTACCATGTCTCATGTAACGAATAATTTCATTAGTGTACTTATGGGCGAGTCTGAGTAGAACCCATTCAGCTGTTCCCCACCGCTTTTAATTCGCGATTAGATTTACATTCGCTGATTGATCTAATTAATTCGCTTTTGGTCTAATTAATCGGCGTACTACCTGTAATATGCTGGTATAATTGGTCAATTTGTTGAATTTCGTGGAATTAAATGAATGTTTCGCGCGAATTAAGCCTCGAACCCGAATCAATCCACGCCAACATGTGAAAAAATCACTTTTTAGTGCAAGCAGTAGATGCGGAAGCTGAAATCATTCAATTTGAAAAAAGAAACACTACATTTTTGTTTTGCGGTATGTTATTTATTGTAGTTTCCTCTATTTGTTAAATTTTCACAAAAATAAATCCACGCCAACATGTTAAAAAAACACTTTTTGTGGAAGCCGATTTTCTATAACTTTAAATTTGTTTAAACAATTTATTTATTTAAATACCAACGAATATTTATATATTTAGTTTATTTAGTAATTTTATTAATAGTTTTTTCATTTCACTGTGTTGGGCGCCAAAAACATGACACATTTTTGTGAATGGATTTGTCGATAACTTCACATGGGTAGAAAAATGAACTTTCCTACTCACCCACGCCACTGTGGGAAATTTGTGGGCGAACATTAAGTTCTTCAGAAAAAAATAATTTTACAAGCAATTTAATAGCTACATATATACTTTCTTGCTATTAATTATAAATGCTTCTGCATTGAAAAGAGTGAACTATTTGCTTCATGAATTAAAAACAATTAATGTAAGCATATTTGTATAACGAATATCTATTATTGACCAAATTAAAATAGCAAAGTTCTTCTGTGATTTTTGTTTGAAGGATTTTATATTAAAATTCAAATAAACCTTCAAAATACCCGGTATTGTATCCGACGCTTTAAATTTTAAGGTCTTTGTATACAATTACTTTTGGAACTAAATTTTAACAAGGACGTAATACTCAGATTGAGGAAAAAAATGAAAAATTGTAATAAACGTTTTCTTAATCTACTAACATTAGAAGCACCTGATAGATGCAATTTGGTCGATCACATGTAGATTGCAAAAATTGATTCGATAAATAAAAGGAAGCGAAATAAGTATCCATAAATAGCACTTACTTACATACCGTTGCCCTGTCAACAATACTTTAGTAGTTGTTAACCAGCTAATTATGCAGCGACAAATTGGAACAACTGTAACAATGGGCTCGAATTTGTTAAAACACAAGAAAAACAAATCGCACTCGAGGTTAAACAGTAAACATGTAATAACTAATTATGCCACATTTACCTAATGCTAAAAATTATACAGTTTATTTGTCAAGGTGAAATGAACACTAAACACAATTTTTTTCCTACAGGATGTTACGTAAACTAAGGTCGTTTGTGTAGAAATTTTTCTATTTGCCCAAGTCGGACATTTACTTCTCCCCGAAAATATGGCGCCGATTAATTGGTTATTAAATCGAAATTATGAAATTGCCGTATATGAAAATTATGGAACTTTATGATCATACTTTGTTCTATATTTACTGCAGATGCAATAAACTTGCAACACCTTATTTTATTATACCAACAATAGGTATTACAATAACAACTTATTGTTAATTTCCTATGAAGCAGTAAGCTACAACATAATGAACATGAGAGTTATTTAACGTCGCGTTGGGTTTACTACAAATGAAAATGGCATTGCTCCCATTAAATCGCCACATATAATTTCATTTGAAAAGTGACTATACATGGGTAAATGGAATCGATTTTTCTTTTCCAGCAAGCCCTTGCAATCATTTATAAAAGTACGCCTACCATTACCCGAAAAATAAATTAAAATAATTTAGTCAAATTTATTACGTGTCGGATACCAAAATTTTAAGTTATCTTTAGACAGCTTTATCTGATGCCGCGTTTCAGAAAATCTTAAGCTCCTTTTTTTCTAAAATAAGCCTATTACTATTCAAAGAATATAGTTTTCATAGGTTTATTACATTGAAGATTGTTCAACCGAGAATTTTTTTCTCGGAATCGTTTTCTTGTTTTAATATTGTGAATTCGGCTGACTTAGCATCTGCTATTGTTAATGTGTAAGTAATTTATTCCATTGAAAAAAAGAAGGAAATGGTCGAGAGATTTAATAATTATAAAAAACTTTATTTTTTTTTTTTTTTTAATTATTTTTTTTTTTTTATTTTTTTTTTTTATTTTTTTAAATTATAATAAATTTAAATTATTTTTATAAAATTTATTTATAATTATTTAATATAATTAATATATTTTTAAATTTTTAATTATATATTTTATTATAAATAAAATTAAATTTAAATATAATTTATTATTTATATATTTATATTTTTAAATAAAAATTTATTATTATTAAATTTAAAAAAAAAAATTTTTTAAATTTTATTTTATTAATATAATAATTTTATATTTAAAAATTTTTTATAAAAATATTATTTTTTTTTAATATAATTTTTTATATATAAAAAAAATTTAAAAATAAAAAAATAATAATATTTTAATATAATTATAAAAAAAAAAAATATTTAAAATTTATTAAAAAAAAATATTTTTAAAAAAATATTTTTAATAATATTTTTTAAATAATAATAAAAAATTATTTTAAAAAAAAAAATAATATAATATAAAATAATATATAAAAAATATATTAATAAAAAAAATATAATAAAAAAAAAAAAAAAAAAAAAAAATTTTAAATAATAATTTTTTAAATTTTTTTTTTTTTTTTTTTTTATTTTATTTATTTTTTTTTTTTTTTAATAATTTTTTTTTTTTTTTTTTTTTTTTTTAAATTTAATTTATTAAATTTTTAATTATTTTTTATAAATTTTATTTAAATATTATTTTTTATTTTAATTTATATTAATTTTTTTTAAATTTTTAATTTTTATTTTATTATTTAAATATATTTAAATTTTAAATTTAATTTTATTTAATTTTAATTTTTTATTAATATTTTAAATTAAATTTTTTTTAAAATAAAAATTTAATTTAAAATTATTTAAATTTATAAATTTAATTTTTTTTATATTTTTTTATTTTTTTAAATTATTTTTTTTTTATTTTTTTTTTTTTTAATATATTTAATTTTTTTTTATTTTTTTTTTATAAAAATTTTTTTTTTTTTTTTTTTTAAATAATTTTTTTTTTTATTATTTTTATTATTAAAAAAATATAAATAATAATTTATAATAAATTTTTTTAAATTTTTTAATTAAAAAATTATTTATTATTTATAATTTAAAATAAATAATAAAATATTTTTTATATTTATAATTTTTTTTTAAAATAAATATATTAATTTATTTTTTTTTTTTTAAAAAAAATATAATTTTTAATAAATAATATTTTTTTTTTTAAAAATATTATATAATATTAATTTTTATTTTTTTTTTTATACTCAGTATACTATTGGCGCGGAGTAATAAACCTGTCAGAATTATCGAATCTCCCGTATTGCAGTGGCGTAGGTACCTGATACGTTTGGAAAATCATATTTTTAGTAGGTAAATATATTATAATAGTAAAATCTACCTTGATATGAATTATTATGTGGTTTCTTTTATTGTTTCAATCCTTACTTTGTGGAATCTATTTTTCATAGTAAATAATTTAATTCAGCAATATTCCACCGTTTAATAAGATATAAATAGATACAAAACTTTTGTAAAACACAGTATTTGAATATAAAATTAAACTCTAAAATCGATAAATGACAAATGTGTCGTTTCTCAATTTGTCTATTTTAAATTTTAATTTTATATAGGTACGTATACTGAGTTTTACAAAAGTTATGAATCTATTTGTATCTTATTAAACTGTGGAATATTTCAAAAAATTATTTACTATTATGTGGTTTGTTTCTTATTATTACAATTAAGAATCGATATAGCTAAATAAAGTAATTTTAAAACAATTATTCTTTAGCGTCAAAATGTGTGTTGGATTATCTATCATCAGGTAAAGTGGGGTCGTTAGCGCAGTCATTACGGCAGACGGGTTGTAATTTCTGCGAAAGATTACAGATAATTAGTTGTTTGACCGAAGGGCTTCGTATACTTTCTAAATGAAAAATATGTTTAGTTTGTTATTAGCAATGAATCGGCTTGTTTGTTTGTTTGTGTGTTAGTGCAAATAATTTTGAAATGGAAAACTTTTCACCAGCAAAACGTGTTAAAAGTGGTGCGTTATCTGCTAATGAAAAAATTATAATTTTAAATGTGCATGACGCTGTTCGATGTCAACACCCTGCAAAAGTGTCGATGATATTGTAGGATTATGTTCTGCAATGACGGGAATATCAAAATCCACCATTTATAAACTAGTGAGGAAAGAAAAATTTGGGACAAGTGCTTCACCCACTTCCATCTCCTGGTCGGCGCCCGATGGAATTAGATGATGCAATGAGGAATTCTGTCCGTAGAAAGGTTCACTCGTTCTACTTACGGAAAGAGATTCCTACAATCGATAAGATTTTACTAGCAGTAAATGAGGATGAAAATCTACCCCAAATGAGTCGTAGAACACTGTGGAAACTTCTTCGCAAGTTGAAGTTTACTTGGGAGAAGATAAATAGAAGATCCGTTTTAATTGAAAAACAAGAGATTATTACATGGAGGAGAAATTATCTTCGGGAAATAAGAAAATATAGGCGTGAAGGCAGGCGTATATTCTATTTGGATGAAACCTGGATCAATGCAGGACATACCGTAAAAAAACATGGCATGATAATACCGTTACGAGTGCTCGACAAGGATTTATAGAAGGGCTATCGACAGGATTTCGACCGCCTTCTGGGAAAGGAACACGGTTAATTATTACTCATATTGGCAATGAAGATGGCTTTGTAGATGGTGGTTTGTTAGAATTCGAATCAAAGAAAACTGGCGACTACCACGAAGACATGAATGCTAATGTGTTTGAAGAATATTTTGAGCAGATGCTAGATTTGATACCCCAAGGATCTATAATAGTTATGGACAACGCCAGCTACCACTCACGAAGATACGAAAATTTACCTACCAGCGCTTGGAGGAAAGCAGAAATTATAGATTGGTTATCTGTTAAGAATATAACTTTTGAGGATGACATGGTGAAAAGAGAATTATTGGATATTGTTAAAGTTCATAAGAATAAGTATATACGTCATGTTATTGACGAAATGGCAAAGAATCGGGGCATTGAAGTACTGCGTTTACCACCTTACCATTGTGAGCTGAATCCTATAGAGTTGGTTTGGGCTCAAGTAAAAGGTGACGTCGCTCGTAACAATACCACTTTTAAACTCGACGACGTGAAAAAACTTCTGGAAAATGCATTAAACAAAGTAACACCTGAAAGATGGAAGAACTGTGTATCTCATGTCGTTAAGGAAGAAGACAAATGTTGGCAACTGGATAATTTAGTAGAGATAACATTGGAGCCAATTATTATATCAGTAAACACACAAGACAGCGATTCTGATTCCG
This sequence comes from Abscondita cerata, assembly GCA_030710515.1. Lineage (NCBI taxonomy): Eukaryota > Metazoa > Arthropoda > Insecta > Coleoptera > Lampyridae > Abscondita > Abscondita cerata. The sequence continues at coordinate 139,608 of JALBCR010000946.1, forward strand.
AAATGGAAATTTCAGACGAGGAAGAAAGTTAAATGACCAAGCGTAATGTGCCTGAAACAGTGTTCTACTCTCTAAACACCATTTATTGTAACCATGAGTGAGTATTGTCAGTTATTTTTAAATATACCTATTTTACCTACTAATGTCTTGTTATTTAAATGAACATTTTTATGCCTGTTACTTTTATCTATTCATTTTGATAAGTTTCCATGACAACCACATAATTTTATAATTGAGCCAAATTTACTTTTGATGCCTAAAATCGGTCCCCACAAATTAATTGTAATTGTAATAAATGTACTGACGATATCTGCATTACTATTTTATTTTATATTTATGTCATATATTATTTATATGTTATTTATTTTATTTGTATAGTAGATCACATTACAA